>CALNHX010000597.1:0-32000 GCA_940337035.1 Agriotes lineatus | reverse complement strand
CAGTGTGTTCCCATCCCCTTTGCACTATCCAAATTTACAATACCGCTCTCGTTATGCCAAGGTGTTTTAGGTAGGTCGTCACGCATGTATACACCTCGAAAATATGGCACATTTTTTGCATATTTTATTAAATCTGAATCCGATAACGCTCTTTGAGGCAATCTAATTAGTTTTTTGGATACGGTTTTAAATATAGAGCTCCTCCGGCGGCGGCCTTTTTTTTAGTAGGACACTTGGCTCTCCTCTTTTTTTTCGTTTTTCTTCCGCCACCTAATTTTTTCCCTAAGGCGATAGCTTCCATGGTACTATTATGTCGGTTCGCTTCTTCCATTTGTTTTTTAGCTGCTTTGGAATCATTTATAGCTTTCGCTATGCCAGATGCGCCACCGGCCAGAGCACCGGCAGCTGATAGTCCCGCAAACAGAGGTATTAGAAACGGAAGAAATCCGCCTGTTTTAGGTCGCTGCTTTCGACGACGCCGACGGCATTTTCTTTTCTTAACAGCATCAGCCGAAGCCGCCAACTGATTATCAAACGGTATAAGTCCTCCTCCTCCCATTCCATTTTTAGGTAATTTTAAAATGCGAGACTTTCTTTTCTTCTTCTTTATCATACCCATTCCAAATTTCTGTTTAGTTTTCATTATCGTTGTAACGAGCCAAGCAGCGGCCTTCTCCCCGTAACTAGCGTTGTTTGAATTGAATATTTGCCAGGCTCCTTCTTCTAATGCTTTATCTGCCCTATGTCTAGCTTCCAAATTATCTCGATTAAGAGAATATTGAATATCGTGCTGTTTACATAAACGATCTAACGCATTTATACCGGGATCACCTCGTGTAAGACGTTCTTTTAAGCGCGTTCCGGGCCCACAATACTGATAATTCCCAGGTAAATGAAGCTCAAAAGGTAAATTATTGATTAGACTGTTAACTATACCACTACCTTTAACAGCTTTAGCTTTTCTTCGACGAAGACAAGTTTTTTTTACCTTCTTACAACGTCCTCGTACTAACGTCATTTAGGAGCATGCGTCATATAGCACTTCTATTTATACTTTTTTCGAAGAGAGGAAGAGAAATAAAACAACAACCGATATTTTATACATTTATTGTCGCATTTTGTACAACAAAATAAAACTTAGTATACATGTTGTGAATAATACAGCCGATAATACATAGGCAAGAACAATGATTACTAATTGGTAACTGTCACTAGGTGGCGCTATCCACTCAAAACTAACACCATCTATACTACTGAAAGAATTATTTAAATTCCATATTTCTATTCTCCAATCAGTTTCCTCTGTTACATTATGGTTAATCTTAAATCTAATTTTATAAAATAGAAATGTTTCGTTGTTGTTATTCTTAAATCTACTTAAATTTATACGATATACATAATATTCATGACCATTCGAAAAATAGTCCATTGTCATAAGAAGCCATTTAGCGGCCATGCTAAAGTTTCATTGGTTTGAGGTCGGTGGTGGTCTCCGAATTCTGGATAAATGTACGCTCTCGTTGCAGCGACCGGTTTACTTACAATTAATTCCTTTTCAGGTGTAAGCAAACTAAGCAGGATTATCGATGTGAGATTCATCATCGTCATCATCATGAATTCCCAAGTGATAATAGACGAAATTTTTCAAATGTTTCCCTTTTTATAGAGTACACTGTCAGCATTGTACGTAAATCACTAAGATTATTAAGATGTTGTTGTAATTTCTGATGAAGCAGCGACAGCAGCATTTGCTTGATTACACCATAGCTTACGTAATCTTTTGACTGCAATAAGAAAACGATTTCGATGTAAATTCAATATTTCCAGAGCACAGAGTATTTCATAGGACTTGTAACTTAGTTCTGTATTTAACAGCATTCTAGCATCTTGTAGAATTCCATCATCGGTATATTGTTGACCGTAGTGCGCAGTTTGTTGTATTAGGATATTAATAAATTTGTTTACCTCATAGACATCTGCTTGTTTAAGACGATAATTAATCACATCTTGTAATTCAATCAATCTTTTAAATTCTGATAGCATTAATCGACACTGATGTGCACTACCCTGTATCAGTTCTATAATGACACTGCACTTGTCTGTTAAAAATTCCGGCTTATAATTGTATTCCAATAGGTATGCCGTTATTTCTGGTTGTAATTGTAGCAATTGTTGCCATTGAAACTGATTTAAACATATAGCTTTATCAGTTTCAGCTATATCCATGCATCTGATGCATAAGACTTGTACTACTGTTCCAAACTTAAACCTTCACTGTTACATTGTGTATTAAAGCCAACGGTAACAACTTTCTTATGTTCCCAACTATTTGTTGTGAGAAAGTACTGCGCATTTCCTATCACGTGATCAAATTTAATAACTTTTGTAGGAGTAGCATCGTTGTCCGTCTCCCCATCTCTCACCAATGGAAATTCAATCGCATCTTCCCATCCATAATCAGGTGGTACTACTACACTGTTTTCGAAGAACGAATTAGGGTGGTGGTGATGTGTTTTATTCTTTTAGTCTCGACATCATCGTCATCTTCATCGTTTGAACGCTTTTTTCTAAGATCCTCCGCCGGTTGTTCTTGTTCATTAGTATCCATGGTATCTTCCCATTTATTAAACAATTTATTAAACAACAGATAATCAGGTGGTGCAGGTAAACTGATTTTGGCGGGGTAAAACGAATTACACTCGTCGTCATAGTTTCCTCTTGTTCTTTAGCGATAGGCTCATCATCATCATCAACATTGGGAGGAGAGGAAATATTGGCGATTGTCTTGATTTCGCGCGCTTCAAAAACGATTGAATATCGCTGCACCGAATACAATCACAACCACCCAAGTAGGGGGATGAGGAGGAGGCGGAGGAGGAAAACATTGTAACTGAAACTTTTTCAGTTTTATAATAATCTTTATAATTGTTTGCACGTACCGACAACGGAACTATTACTTCCGGGGGCCCCTGTTTTCTACGTGATTTGTGCTACTTTTCCATAAGAAACAATGTTAAATTGAACGAATTCAAGTAAAATATTTCTCATGTAGACGTCGTCCATTCGTAAAGACATTAAATTGCTTAATAATTTCTGTATTTGTTGTAGGATGCTCTCTCGTGGACAATTTATTCCGAATATGTCTAAGTTCTTTTTGCCACCTTCTGTTATGATATTTGTGAATTCGTTGTATTTATAATAGCCTTTTTTGCTAAAGAAATAAATGTGCCATCTATATATCTAAAGACGGATTTAAACGAATTCGGTATTCCCGGAAACACTATACTATTCAAACCATATCTGATATATTGAAACGTGCATTTCAACTTAGAATGCTCATTTATACACTGTTCTGCTGTTGTTGTTACCTTTGACGGCTTCCTCCTCCTTCGTTCATTGGGGGGTTATTCCACAAATAAAACTCGTAGTATAACTTATACATGTATTTAAACATTCATTACATAATTATTATATATCTGATATACATTAGAAAGAGCGCAATAACATACTGGATTTAAATGATACATGCAAGCCGGTGAACTAAATTAAATTTAGGATGCTCTTCCACTTCAAGTACACACTTTTCAGTAAATTGTTTATAAACAACGATTTTCACGTCCTTTTACATATATTACATCAGCATCGCGTAGTAGCCGCCGTAAGATGGCTGGAAATTGATAGGCGGGAGTAAATCCTTCGTTCCAATCGATGCAATGGTGATACCTCATCAACCACTGAGCTTGTTTTTGCAAACTTGGTGGTAAAGCAGTAAATGCAAAGGGCGGCTTAAAAATATAATGGGTTACACTGCTACCATTGTAGGCAGCCAATTGCTTTGGTGTGAAGACTTTATCGGCTGTATTGAACCCCTGCACATCGACTACAAGTTTCATGGCTGCTGGTGGTGGTCGTTCACGTTCCACGAAGACACTAATCAGATTTTACGATACCATTTACTTTTAAAATCAGATATAACTCACAGCTTCTGGACTATTTTTTAATATCTGATTTTTATCGATATTATTTATCTTTGTAATGCTCGAACAATTACGATCACGATGTAAATTTAAACAGGCTATTAGCTCTTTTCTCTTTACTTTTCCACCGCCGGTCCAGTTGTATACCTGTAACTGTACAGTAGTTTCGAATATAAAATTATATTTAAGTTTTGTCTGACGTGGTACTACATCATCATCATCGTTAATCGTAAAAATATTTCCAATTTTTATCGCACGCACTCTGAAAGTCATGCAATTTAAAATGATCGATTTCGCCAAAAATCACAAAATCTAAACGAACTTGTGGCGGACGATGGCACATTATCACTATATATGGTTATATTTATTTAAATGTTACAGGTGATCAATATTTGAAATATATCTATAGAAGAGCGAGCCATATCCACTCCTAACTTGAAGTGTGAACATGCCGGTTGGTGTAGAGTTAATTATCGTTGTAGATTTACACGGTAGATCGAATACTGAGACACGTTCTTCAGCATTTCAGCAAAGGGATGCTTTGGGTGGTAGTCCACATCCAGCTTGAGCGATGTATTCTCTTCTCTAGCAAAATATTTTAAAATGTTTTTTCCAAATTGGCAAACAGTCGTTTCCGTTTTTCTTGTTGATTTTGGCTATCGCCAGCCATAGCACGCACTACATACGCGTCAAATTCCAAGTCTAAATTTCTGAGTCGCGAGGAATTTCTCACTATTTTATCTAAATCGTTTTTTACATCTTCAAACCAGAAAGCACAACACAACTTTACAGCATGCTTTAATGTGATTTCATGTGAAGAATCGTCACTTGAAGTATGATCCATTATTTTATACGTAAACGAATAGTGTGCGAACTTGATGTAAGTTATAAAACAACTAACGAGACTATTATTCTCTAATGATAGATGTCTCTCTCTCTCCCACCTACAGGTCTCTGTATGGTCCAGAACACCGGCAGCTAATAATTTCGCCAACAGAGGTATTGCACTCTAGTTGATAATCCCGCAAGCAGAGGTATTAAAATCGGAAGGAATCCGCCTGTTTTAGGTCGCTTGTGCCACTTTCGAAGACTACGACGGGTGTATTTTCTTTTCTTCTTATCAGCATCATCCGAAGCCACCAACTGATTACTGAAATCCCATTGTTGGAAATCCCATTTGCTGTTAACTCGACGCTGATTGATATCGAGCGCAGGCAGACACGTCATTTTGCGGTTTAGATAAGTCTTATCAGCAGTCCGACACAGACACAAATACACAGAATTAACTGTAAAATCACTATATATGACTCCCCACCTACAGACCCCTGTATTACATAGTTTCAGAGCTTGATCACAGATGGCGCACGTGGGTTTTCGCGCCAAGTTCCCCCTTATCTGCTGCTGCGGTTTCTTATCGGCTTCGTTGTTTTCGCGCCAAGTTCCCCCTTATCTGCTGCTGCGGTTTTTCTTATCTGCTGCGCAATATATTTCGATATTGCCACACCCAGGCGCCGGGGGCCGGCGCCGTCACCGGGCGTAGCCCCGAAAGGGGGCCCGCGCAGCGCCGGTCCGGGGCGACCCCACACACCTCCCCCTCCCCCGCAAACCCGCGCTTGCGCACCTCGGCGCATGGGGGGGCCCGACGAACATGGGGCCCCCAAGGGGGCGGAGCCCCACAAAATGGCGACTAGGGCTGCGCCCCAAAACCGCCTCGGCCACGTAGCGCGCACAATTTGAATTTCCCGCCAAAATGACGTCACTTCCTGGTCCAAAACCGGCTCTGCTTATCTACTTCCGTTCTTTCCTACTGCTGGTCAAGTTATGAAAAATTCTGTACGCGGGGGCACTACAAGTTTTTGATGAAATCTGAGTTTTTAAGTTGGTAAAAATTACATGCATTACGTTTTTGAATTTCCTGCTTGGTTTTTGATGGGTTATACTAGAATGGTATTACTGTTTTTTCTGTTTGAATGTGCATCCATTTATAATCCACTGTTGCGGATAGATCTGAAAGTGGGTCGGATCCAATAAGACCGACATATTCGTCATGAAAGTCGTATAAATAACAAATATGGGTACCTTCTTCATAACAAAGATTAGGGATAGGTAAATCTGCTATGTGATTATGTTTAGTGGTTCCATGTGAATTTGAAATCTCAAAATTGTATTCGTAAATTGTTTCAGGAAAGTGTTCATACACAAATTTTGGGAAATGATAGTTTTTGAACTGCCTGTGTCTATTAAAAGTTTATCGCCGGTGGCGGGAATTATAATATAAAGTAGATTGATTTCGGATTAATAATAAAAGTTTCTATTTCTTCCGAGGCTCTTGATGAAAATTTTCGGTATCGTCTGGATCTGGATACTCGAAATAATCTGGGTATGGTCTAAATCTTGTGGTTCGTAATTTTCAGTTGTATCTTGAAAATTGTTAGTGTCAAAATATTCTGAGGGTTTTCGTTAAAATATTCTGGGGAATTTTCAAATAGATTTTCGGTTGAATTTCCATACTCATCCGGAGGATTTTCTTGATAGTAATTTAGATGATTAGGATTTCTGGTGATGTTCTGAGAATTTGCTCGGTATTTATTACGAGCGTTCAATTGTTGGGTGGCTGGTCTTTTTATGGTGCTGAAATCCATTGGTTCGGGTTTATTTGCTGGTATAAAATTTGATTTAGGTGCAAATGCGTTGTAGCTTGTCTTTTGTATTATTCTAGAGTTACTGGGACTATTAAAATTTCGATATTGTTGGAATAGTCTTTGCATGAAATTTGAATTCTGCGGTCTTGGTGCATAATTCGGGTTATTAAATTTAGGTTGATACGAGTTTCGTGTTTGAATATTGGAAGTTAAATATGGTTTATTTAATTTCTGACTTGTATTTGAAAATTGTTTATTATTTTGATTTTGAGAATACCTGATGTAAATCTCTTCTTTTACTATGCTAAAGGCTTGATCTAATGTCGTTGGGTTTCTACTTCCTACGAAGCTTTCCAAATTTTCATTTAGTCCACTTGTAAAAGTGCGGAGTGCTAAATCTTTGTTAGTCTTTAATTTATAATTGATAATGTCTTGTGATTCTCGACTCAGAAAAACTTTCGAATTATAAATAGCCAAATGGGTTCTAACTTTATTGAAAAAATCTATTGGAGAATCTTTATTCTGTTTTAATTCAGTTAATTCAATTAAAAGAATTAAATTCCGACCTTTGGTCGCCAAAATTCTCAATCAAAATATTTCTTTCAGTTATCATACTGGTAACCTGTAATTACTTCTAATGCTTGACGTTTTAATTTATTCTTTATTTAGGATAATATTACTTGGTTGACATAACCAAGGGGAAACCTACACAGGGGTTCCTACGCACAGAAACGTAAGCACAAACACAGATTAAGCACACCTAATATGTGCGGTGGTTGGGCAAGCTTACCACGTTCTGCCTGAACTTATAAATAAAAATTTAATACTATGTTAGTATTATTTAAACTGTGTAATTAATTTTATGCTTTATAAACAATTATATGCACTTCCTGCATTTTACGTTGACGTTTGTTCCGTCAAATGGACTCTGTTGGTCCTGTTAACGTCGGCTGACCTGTAAACTGCTAGGTCCTGATGTCCGACTTCGGATGGCCTTGCTAACTGCTATGACCTGTTGTCCGAAAGTGTTGTCCTGAGGTCGTCGTTGTTGACGTTGCCAATCGAGGATTGGTTCCAATAACCAAGGTAAGTAAGTAAGTAAGTAATTAAGTAAGTAAGTAAGTAAGTAATTAAGTAAGTAAGTAAGTAAGTAAGTAATCTTTATTGATAACAACAAAATAATAATAAATTAAAAATGGAATAGCTTGCACATAAGTACGTAGTACTTGCGTGTGCAAGTGTTGTAATATCTTAAGTACAGTTACAAATGAAAAATATTTGACTACTCACCAAATTAGTTTTTTTTGTTATAATTTAAATTATAGGTAATCTACGAATATTTTGTTCTCAGAACACATACACATAACCAATATGAATGTGAATATATGTAATTAATAAGTATTAACTAAGCAATTTTAATATGACACTTTTGTTAGATCTTAAGAATTTCGTCAGCTTGTTGGCATATAATCCAGAGTTATTTACAATTTTAAACGAAGAGAGAAGCATATTGTAAATTTTTGGTCCAAGATATGTTATGAATCGTTGGCTTTGTATTTTCTGTTCCCATTATTATTTTCAAATAAAGAATATTTTATTAGCTTCAAGATCCGATATAAAAAGGGGGTGGCCTTATTTGGGTCAGCATGGGCCTAGTTAGGAATACCATGTTCTTAATAAGGCCAGCAAGACATTTTTTTAAAATTTTATTAAACAAAAAGTAATAATTATTTCGCTTAACAGAAATAATTGCCATCGAATGTTCTTATATAGCAGTATTTTTTCAGTTATTCTTAAATTTTTCGCTCGATTTCTAATACCAAAAAAATTGCTTTTCCTTAAGTGGGCCTTATTTGGTCAACTTACCTTAGTGGTCGTAGATAAAAAATATTAAGACTTCCTATTATGAGAATAATATGTTTACTTACATGGAATGACATGAAATATAAAAAATTACTTCATAAAATAAGCTTGCTGCAAACATAATGTTGAATTATACTACACTGTGACACAAGCACCATTTTCCAGTCAGTCAACATCGTGTTTCGCAAGGTCAACGACTTTTGTTGTGGTGGAAACTGTCAATAATCTGATTGGCCCGCGAGAGACACGATACTGACAGGGGGCCGCGACGCGCCGTTTTTAAATGAATATTTTCTTTAAAATCGGTTACAATTAATGGAGTTCAAAAGAACTACTGCTGTATACAGGCAAACGGATGTCTAACCTTGATATTTTTGGGATTTCATACATGAAAAGCTTGCTGCAAACACATATATTCGACGTTGTCAAGAAGATAACATTAAAATTAAAAATAATCCTTCTAACAGTTTTGCCTGCATTTTGCTGAACTTGTAACTCTTATCAAAATCTTCCTCAACAATGTGGCTATTTGAAGTAAGTCATTGTGATTACAATTTATCTTCAATTGTAACGAACAGCTTTATTGGTGACTTTTGTCGATGCAAAATATTGCTTTCTGTCTCTCGATGTTGGTGTAGAATCGTATTATAAGTGATGGAAGAGTATTTACACAAAGTAATTTATAGTAATTCCGTGAAAGTATTTCCTTGCATATTTCACCTGATAAACCTTTACCTAGTCGTTGTAGTAGGTAGCAGCCAGTACCTACGAGCCCGGCTTTGTCGCACAGTAGTGATGGGCATCTCATCCTCTGTGGCCCCCAACACTTCATTCCATTCCTTTTTTTTATTAACATCCACTCATTGACATTCTTCATGTTGCATGTTCTATGAATGTTTTCATTCCTTTCTCTAGCCAACAGTGTTTTTCCAACAATTCTGAGAAGCACCTTCATCTCAGTTGTGTCCAATAATCGTCTTGTTTTAGATGTTCCGGGTCAGGTCTCCGCTGTGTACATCATTATTGGTCTAATTGAGATCTTGTAAATCCTGGACTTAGATTCAATGCCGATATGTTTATTTCGCCTTATTGAGTTGTTTAGTCATGCTGATATTCTTGCTGCGCTTCAACATCTCCATAACCGAATAGTTCTATGCCGAGGTATTTGAAATTCATTTCCTGGTGTATGATTCTGTCATCGACGACTAAGTTACATCTGAGAGGTGTTTTAGAGGTTATCATAGATTTAGATTTGTCAGCGGATATTACTATATTGAATGTTTTAGCCGTCTTGTTGAATAGGTATAGCATCCTCTGAAGGTTATTCTCGTTCTCCGTTACTAATACTGCTTCATCGGCTTAACATAAGATTATGATTTCATTATCTCCCATTTTGAATCCCATTAGCTTGCGTGAAGGTTTATGAAGGTTAAACCTACCAAGGCTAGCATAAAAACTTGACTACTACGCTATGGATAGGTAGGTACTTATAATATAAGAGCACTAGCAGATGACAAAATAATTGAACTCGAAAAGTAAAATGGGATAATATAGGTCTGAGTGAACTTAGAAGAGAAGGAGAAGATCATCTTATTTTAAAATCAGGCCACCATTTAATGTACAGAGGCGACAAATACAGCGGTATAGCTTATGTAGTAAAACAAAATATTGCTCTTCATATTGACTCATTTAGAGCTAGATTAATAATAATAATATAATAATAATAATAATGTTTATTCAACGGATTATATCATTTACAGGTATATACTCAAAAAAAGGCCAAATACAACAAAAGTTAATATTTACCATATAAAGAAAATAAAATAATATAACAGTAACGAAAAAAAACATACATGCAGGGTTGCTGGGTTACATATCAAATAAAGTTTTTATATGCCTAATAAAGTGTTAAATATATAGTCCTTCTTCGCTCCTAGATGAAGCATAGGGCCTCGAAGTATTCGAGGTTTCGAGAATCGAGACGAAAACTGACCACTTTGTAAAGACATGTTAAATAGTATAAACAATGCTTTTAATAATTCATCAGAGCAATATCTAAGAAAACTGGGCGGCAGTCCATCAGGACTGGGCCCTTTGTTAACGGATAAGTCTTTAAGACATTTATTAATTTCATCACATGTTACATTCAGATATGAAATATGTATCGGCGAATTAATATAATCAAAGGAAATATTACGAGTAACATCATCACTGATCATATAAACTGATTTAAAATATTCATAGAAAAGATTTGCTACACCAATACCATCAGACGTTGAACTATTATTATAATACATTCTAGTCGGCACCGTTTTAATATCGTTATTCTTACTTTGCACGTAACGCCAAAAACATTTAATATCACATGCAATAGAATTTTCTCTTTTCCTTAGAAATGTATTATGCTCCAAGGACATTTCATTTTTACACAAACTACGCAACCGACTGAAATGGTTATAATCCAATTTGAAGATTAATAAAACAATAAAGTTAAAGGTAATACAGGTGTACCCACCAACCAGTACACATGACGAAGACGAAATGGAATCGTTTTACGACGATATAAGAGAAGCAATAAAGCAAGAGTCAACCAAATATGAAATCATAATGGGAGACTTCATCGCGAAATTAGGGAAAAGACAAGAAGAAAATAAAGTACATATAGGCCCATTCGGATATGAAGACAGAAATGGTAGAGGAGATAAGCTACTAAATTTCATAGAAGAACCTGGAGAAGAATGAAGACTGTATATGATGAACTCCTTCAAGAAGAAAACACAAAGAAAATGGACATCGATATCCCAAAAAGATTGATGAAGAACGAAATAGACTATATTTTAACAAACAGGAAACATCTTTCAAGACGTGACAGTGCTAAATACATTCAACATTAGAAGCGACCATAGAATGATCAGAGCAAGGGTGGTCATAAATTAGAAACTTGAAAGGTAGAAGCTACATAAAAAGAAAATAAATATAAAGCGAGAAGAGTTAAAAGAAATAAGCCCTGCATACAGAGTGTTGAAAAAAAAGGGTAAAATATTTTACGCACTTATAGACCTCATCAATACAAACAAAAATGTCCTAGTAAACATGGGTCCGGAAATGCTTCGTTTCCGAGATACAGGGTGTCTTTTGGACCTATTACAATTGATGTAGTAATTCCAGGGGGGCATAACGATTAGGTTTTTGCACAAAAAAATAACGCTCAAGAGATTTTTTGCAATTTTTATATTTTTTTTTTTAATAAAGCAACTAAAAATTAAACTTTTTTGTCTCCTGATATTTTTTCAGATCTCGCTTTGTTTTCAAGAACAAAATTAAAGCCCATATTTTTGTACGTCTCTGAACCTGTTAAGACAAAAACTAAAATGCTTCAATATCTAAAAACCCCTGAACCGATTTTAGTGAAACTTTGAAGGTCTACTGGTTCATTCATTAGAATTTGTTTACAATACTCAAAGTTTTTCAAAAATTCAGGGGTGTGTACAATTTTATTTCCTTTCTTTAAACATACAGTTAAAAATTTAGTTATTTTGGCAGTCTTTGACAAATTTTCTGTAATAGCCAAATGTCCCGAGTGGTGTAGCTTGAACAAGCGTCCACGTTCGATCAGCAGAGTTAAGCAACGCTGTCTCTGGTCAGAACTTGGATGGGAGTTCCACGGCTGCATCTCTCGGCGCCTCGTGGTACGGCTATCACGGAAAAAAGTTGGTCCCGGCGGTCATACAACATCATGACAGTCGTTAGTGGGGTTGGAAGTTCTCATAACTGCACAGCGACGCCTGTAATTGGCCTAACGGCTGTTGGCTGAGTGCAAATTAAATAAATAAATAAATAATCCTGAGAATGATTTTATCTCGGTTCTTGTTTTGGGTGCTGGAAATTTTTAATTGCTGAAATTTTAGATGGATCCTGGTTTTATTTCTTCTGAAGTTATTATATGACCTAAATATTTTATAGATTTATGTAAAAATTCTGATGTATCTAACATTTTTGAAATACATTTTTTAAACGTTGCTTGTGTTCTTGTAGAGAATTTCCGAAAATTATAATGTCATCTAGGTAAACTAGGCATTGTGTTGGAGTGACTCCAACTAAAGCTGTATTTATCATCCTTTGGAAGGATGCAGGGCTGTTACGTAAACCCATAGCCATTCTTTTAAACTGGAAATGGCCTTCTTCGGTTGAAAAAAACGGGTTTTTCGCGATCTTTCTTTTCAATTTCAATCTGGTGGAAGCCAGAGGCAAGATCCAAAGTTGAGAAGTATTTGGCTCTGTCAAGATTGTCTAATATAGTTTCTATACGGTGCAATGGCTATTTGTCTTCAATAGTTGGTTCATTTAATTTTCGATAATCAACTACAATGCGCCATTTTTGTTGTCCGGAGGCGTCCAACTTTTTTGGACGACCCAAATAGGAAAATTATATGGTGATTTCGATGGCTCTATAATATCTTCGTTTAACATTTTCTTTATTTGCTTTTTGACTTCTTCGCGATGAACATGGGGATAACGGTACGTTTTCGTAAATATAGGTGCATTGGTTTTAGTCCTAATGTCGTATTTTGTCAAATTCGTAACGGATAAAGGTATTTCGGGAGAGTAAAATACATCTCTGTATTGAAAACATAAATTAGTCAAAAGAGTTTTTTCGTCTTCGTTTAAATGGTTAGTCTTAAATTGTTCTTTAAATTGTTATATACAATACTTTTGATGTTTGGAGCTATTGATTTATTTATATTAAAGTTGTTAAGTCTGATTGGTTGATTTTTGTTATCGGGTTCATAATCTTCTAAAAATAAGGGATTATAAATATTTACTTCTTGAATTTCGCTTGAGATGTTGATTACACTTGTTTTGAATCAATTATTGTGTAATTTTCCTAGTGCTGAAGGCATAATAACTTTTTCATTAAAATTTAATTTTGGATCTAATTTATTTCCGTTCTTTCCTACTGCTGGTCAAGTTATGAAAAATTCTGTACGCGGGGGCACTACAAGTTTTTTGATGAAATCTGAGTTTTTAAGTTGGTAAAAATTACATGCATTACGTTTTTGAATTTCCTGCTTGGTTTTTGATGGGTTATACTAGAATGGTATTACTGTTTTTTCTGTTTGAATGTGCATCCATTTATAATCCACTGTTGCGGATAGATCTGAAAGTGGGTCGGATCCAATAAGACCGACATATTCGTCATGAAAGTCGTATAAATAACAAATATGGGTACCTTCTTCATAACAAAGATTAGGGATAGGTAAATCTGCTATGTGATTATGTTTAGTGGTTCCATGTGAATTTGAAATCTCAAAATTGTATTCGTAAATTGTTTCAGGAAAGTGTTCATACACAAATTTTGGGGAAATGATAGTTTTTGAACTGCCTGTGTCTATTAAAAGTTTATCGCCGGTGGCGGGAATTATAATATAAAGTAGATTTGATTTCGGATTAATAATAAAAGTTTCTATTTCTTCCGAGGCTCTTGATGAAAATTTTCGGTATCGTCTGGATCTGGATACTCGAAATAATCTGGGGTATGGTCTAAATCTTGTGGTTCGTAATTTTCAGTTGTATCTTGAAAATTGTTAGTGTCAAAATATTCCTGAGGGTTTTCGTTAAAATATTCTGGGGAATTTTCAAATAGATTTTCGGTTGAATTTCCATACTCATCCGGAGGATTTTCTTGATAGTAATTTAGATGATTAGGATTTCTGGTGATGTTCTGAGAATTTGCTCGGTATTTATTACGAGCGTTCAATTGTTGGGTGGCTGGTCTTTTTATGGTGCTGAAATCCATTGGTTCGGGTTTATTTGCTGGTATAAAATTTGATTTAGGTGCAAATGCGTTGTAGCTTGTCTTTTGTGTTATTCTAGAGTTACTGGGACTATTAAAATTTCGATATTGTTGGAATAGTCTTTGCATGAAATTTGAATTCTGCGGTCTTGGTGCATAATTCGGGTTATTAAATTTAGGTTGATACGAGTTTCGTGTTTGAATATTGGAAGTTAAATATGGTTTATTTAATTTCTGACTTGTATTTGAAAATTGTTTATTATTTTGATTTTGAGAATACCTGATGTAAATCTCTTCTTTTACTATGCTGAAGGCTTGATCTAATGTCGTTGGGTTTCTACTTCCTACGAAGCTTTCCAAATTTTCATTTAGTCCACTTGTAAAAGTGCGGAGTGTTAAATCTTTGTTAGTCTTTAATTTATAATTGATAATGTCTTGTGATTCTCGACTCAGAATTTATTCCTTATTGAGGATAAGATTACTTGGTTGACATAACCAAGGGGAAACCTACACAGGGGTTCCTACGCACAGAAACATGAGCACAAACACAGATTAAACACACCTAATATGTGTGGTGATTGGTCAAGCATACCACGTTCTGCCTGAACTTATAAATAAGAATTTAATACTATGTTAGTATTATTTAAACTGTGTAATTAGTTATTTGCTTTATAAACAATTATATGCACTTACTGCATTTTACGTTGACGTTTGTTCCGTCAAATGGACTCTGTTGGTCCTGTTAACGTCGGCTGACCTGTAAACTGCTAGGTCCTGATGTCCGACTTCGGATGGCCTGCTAACTGCTATGACCTGTTGTCCGAAAGTGTTGTCCTGAGGTCGCCGTTGTTGACGTTTCCAATCGAGGATTGGTTCCAATAACCAAGGTGATCCCAATAACCAAGGTGATCCCAACAATCAAGAGGTCCCAATGATCACATGGTTACAATAACCACGAAGCGGGCAGAAGCTGGATCGACGGGCTGCGTCTCACGATCGGGCGATGCTTGTCCCTGGAGATGTCGGAAGATCCGCTGGATGGTGGTGTCGATTTGCGGCAAAGAGCTGAACCTCACGGAAAATTGCTGGTCGACTCGATGTTTGTAGTTTTCCCAGGTTTTCCTCCACAAATCCGAACTACTGCCCCAGTTTTATTAAAAGGCCGCCGAAACGACTTTTAAAAACGTTTGTATTTTATTTTACAATGGAAATATAACATTGGAAGCACACAGCTAGCCGTCAGACAATATCTTACATCTAACTAGGATATGAACTAACTAGAACTTAGCTTAAAAGGTGCAAAGTACTTGTATATATAATATGTCTAATCTGCTAAGATAAATATTATCACTAAAGGAAGCGCAAAGCAGGAAGCCACGTGCATTCAAGGATGCAAGCGTGCAGTTTACACAAAGGGCTATTGACTAGCTACTATGTAACTAGCACACGTTGTAGGTACAGGTACAGTGATTCTATTTGCTGAATTTAGGATAAACTGCACCCAGTAATGCACAACCCACGACAAGTCGAAACATCCTACATCGAGCTGCCAGCATTCAGTAGTAAACATGATAACGAAATGACTTCATGCGAGTTCATATATCGAAAAGTCATCAAATAATACCTAATACCATGCATGACCTTAGTAACGCTACCTACCGTTTTAGGGGAACCCCCAGATCAAATGTCTGTGCTTGTTAATCAGCAGATGAATAATAATGCATAATTTCATTTTTGGAAAACGAGATTGACGTCTTGCTATAATTTTTACATTTTAATATTTTTTGGGGAAACAATGGTATAATATGGCATGAAACTGTAAATTATGGTATATTTTATTTAAATTATGTTTAATGGTATGAAGCTCGAAATTATGGTATAAATACCATAAATATGGTATGTCTGACAAAACTGATGCTGGTCACGCATGTCTTGAGGTACTTCAGCACGAGCTTTTGATTCAGAGATGTTTCTAACTCGTTTGGACCCTATGCCTTCGCAGGTACACACGAACATATTATTATTAAAAAACAAGGCATAATAACAACAGAAAATATTTTTGTTAATATTTAAACCACAAAAGTAAGACACTTACTACATACGTGCAGAAATAACTTGGAAACTCGTTATCGAACATCAAAATTGTTAAAGTTAATGTTGAATTTGTAATAATTTGCAAATCGTTTGTTATTCATTGGAGTAGGATTTGGAAGCACCCATTTTATGTCGCTTTTTTAATGCAGCAATATCAGGTTCATCTGGATATCTTAAGCAACCTCCTAGTTTCTCACTCTTTCGAAGATACGTAACTTCATACTCATTTACATCGTCAATATCGGAAATAATTTTTCCAATATAATACACCTAGTTGGGAAACTCGACCAAAACAAAATCGTTTTTGACAGCAGTTCTAAAATAGTCAGGATCTTGTTCTATTTCCTTCGTCATCTGAAGTATCCATAAACTCTAAATTTGTCTTGTCATTTTCGTCTGATTCATTAATATCCTCTTGAATAGCTCGCATTACCTTTTTTGCTGCAGAAGTATTTCCAGTTTTTCTTTCTAGAGCATTAGGGTGTGATTCTTATAAATGCCTGTTTCTTTTTTCCAGAATTTTCCTGTCTTTGCTTCTCCATTTCTAAAAATAAATCTTTTTCGGGATTTGCTTTTCTAGGAAGAGCTTTTGGGAAGCCTCTGAATATTTCTGGAGATACAAATACAGTAGGGTTGTTCTCCTCAGTGTCAGCATCATCATCATTGTCGTCGTCATTAATATGATTTGTATTGCTTTTATCGTCAATGGCAGCAGTTTGTGATGTAGAAGGACTTTCTAAAGAACGATCTGTCACAGAGGATGTTAAAAAATCGGATTCAGTAAATTTCGTGGTATTTAATGGATATATTCCACTGCGTTTAAAGCCGGCTATGATGTTTGTTGTCGTAATGGCCTTAGGGTGAGCTTCTCCTACACACTACGCCACTTAATATATTGTCATTGGGACACAGGGATTTTTTAACAAGCTCACTATAATGCCTCGGTGG
Organism: Agriotes lineatus; assembly: GCA_940337035.1. NCBI lineage: Eukaryota > Metazoa > Arthropoda > Insecta > Coleoptera > Elateridae > Agriotes > Agriotes lineatus. The sequence goes on along the minus strand of CALNHX010000597.1, from coordinate 14,682 downwards.
ATTCCTACCGAGGCATTATAGTGAGCTTTGAAAGGCCCATAAACACTTATATCAAGTGGTTGCAGCTTGTGGCTGCAGTGTGGAGGTAATGTTAAAATAGAGACTCCTGCAGCTCGAGCCTTCTCCACAACAGCCACTGATATGTGGCTCTCATGGTTATCATAAGAAGACCACACGAGAATAACGATCTAAGTCACATTTTCGTAGTTTTGAGGTAAACGCAATTTAAAGTTTAAAGACTTATCGTGTTCTTGGTGAATATAAATATGGTCTGGCAATTATACCAAGATGACTGTAATAGTATTGACAATAATATATTTGGAAATTAACTTTATTTTATAACTTTTTACACCACAAAAGGTGAAAATTCTCACATATAATCTCATACGAGTATTAATTCTTTCCGGAAATTTTTTTGAGTGCGTTCCAACAACGTCGTATTAATTTGCTCAAGCGGGACGCGAGGGCAAATTAGAACGTTGTTGAATGCACGAAAAATAATTTCCGGATATCAATTAATGCTCGAATGCAGATTCGGTAAGAAAATCGTAACGGCACAAACCCTAAAAAGAAGTAATGTCTACCTACAAAAAATTTCCAAGAAATTTTGTTGTTGTCTTGGATACGGCTCGTGAACTAATTTTTCTATTGGTCATTAATGAGTGTCGTACGATTTTCTTAAAAATTTTTGCCTTGAGTGGTATTTGGAAAGATTATTTAACAAAGTGGGTAGACGACTTTTACCGTGTTCGACAGCACACATTTTTAACGTTTTCCACTATTAATTCAATGCTAGAGCTTCCAACACGATTATTATGAGTTTTTAGAACGACATTGATTTGCAAACTTTGACTTTGACGTTTTGGTGAAATTTCAGTCCAAGGCTACTCACTAAATTGAAATCATTGAAACTAATCGGGCTCGCGTGAAAACACTGTGACATTAGATGTCGATTTTGATTGGTCGTTTCTGACAAAATGAACAATTTTCATTGGTTCGTTCATTATAGTGTTGAATTATCTTTTAAATTGGCTTCGAGTTCACAATTTATTGGTCGTCTTCTGTGAATGTTTTCTATGGTAACTAACCGACACTAATAATTATTCTGCTCGTTCCTATCGGACATGTTATTGAACTTAGAAGCAATGGTGTTTCTTTGAGCATTATTAATTTTTTAAAGCAGTTAAATCGCTTGCAATTGCATGGATCTCCGGTTTCAAAAGAATGATTGCGACCTGATACGCTGCTAAATGACAGCTGGTCGCTGCAGGCAGGAACGGGAGTTGTGGATCGATGGCCAACACAGGCAGCTTACGGCGGGTCTAGAGGATGGCCCCAGCTTCGCTTATCAGCTTCCGAAGAGGGTAAAAGCGTCCAAAGGCTCAACGACAGCTCGAAATGTCTGTCCTCGGAGAGCTCCAGGTGATCTCAACGCAGCCCTGCTGTTGCATCCGACCATCACGGTTTGACGGGGTACCAATTACTTTCCCAGCGAAATCGCCTAGGAACTAGGTTATGCCGAATATGGTAGGTGGTAGCTTTGGTTCTCAAGTTAGTAACCAATTTTCTCCACGATGTAACCCAAGGTCTTTGTTACAGTGAATCTTCATAGCAGCCTAGAGGCTTCAGGAAGGGCATTTAGTTTACCCCAGATTCCTTGTTGGGACGGATTTTCTAGTATGGTAGCATGTGGTTCTGCAACAATTGCGACTGGCGGACGTCACTTGGGAAAATTCCAAAATGACAATTCCACAAGGTACCCCAAATTAAGTGTCACGCCAAATACACTAAAGTCTTCAGTTCAGCGGTGTGCTATGTACTTAGCGTACAAACATCACGCTTGTCTCTCTACTTTTGCACTACCACCCCTTTATTACTTTTGGCAGCAACAATTTCTCCTCTTTGTAGCTTTTTATCCACTACATGTTTTGGATTTAATTTTCTGTTGGTTCTCAAAGTTCCAACTAGATGGGTATTTCTCGTTTGTACTTGATGGGCTAAAGAGAAACTAGTGTGATAGTTATCTGTGTAGATTGTACGTCCAGTGTCTAATAAGTTGTCAGCCAAAGAAAGTACAACCTTTTCGGAAGAGGACTGGTTTGGTACTTTATCCTTTCCACAATAAACTTGGAAATTGTATGTATAGCCTTTTTCAAGACATAATGTGTAAAGCTTGATTCCAAATTTATGTCTTTTATTACTAATGTATTGTCGAAAACTAAAACGCCCTCTAAAAGGTACCAAGGTTTTATCTATACAAACATCTGTTTCGGAACAATAGGGTTTCGGAAATTTTTAATCAATAGATTTGTCAGAGGAGAGATTTTTTGCAGCCTGTCTTCTGTTACTATTTTATTGTTATAAAAATTCCATGATTTGAGCAGCAGTTGGAACTGATTCCGAGGTATTAGATGTTTGACTTTGTTGTCGTATAGTATGCTTTTGGACCAGTATGATTCAATACAAGGATATTGACATAAACCCATCCAAATCAAGATTCCAATAAAACATTCGACTTCCTCACGATCTGCCTCATGCCATTCGTGAATTCTGGCTTTGGGCAATCGTGTAGAAGCTTGTACTGGGCTGCATACCTGTTTGTCTCTGTGACTATCAATTCTAGCACTTCATCGGTTAGAAATAACTTGAAAAATTCGTAGGGTCCTTTATCACAATAATTACCATGTATTTCTTCCTTTGCCCTAGCATTTGTTTCAGTGAAAGGGAATGACTTTAGATTGAGTCCACTCGCATTCTCCCAACGTCAGTTCGTCACTATTATCACACTGTACGTTTTCACTACTCTCATTATCACTTTCCTGTATATTTCTTTGAATAGCATCGTTTATTGTGTCCAATACTCTATCGGATAGGTCTCGGCATGTGGCGGAAATGCGGGGTTGGTTTGCAAATTTTGATTTTTAGAGAATCGATTCACCAACAGAAGAATCACTAGAACTGTCTGAAAGAAATTCATCGCCCGAATTTTGAAATGGCTCATTATCTTCTTCATCTGAGAGACATTCCTGTCACAGGCGTTTTAATTTCTCTTGTTCTTCTTCGTAATTCATTTTTACAACACTCACACTAACAAAACCGAAGAAATTTGGAGCACTTGCAAGTAATATCAACCAACACCGTTCGCGAAATGCATACGAATGAACAAGCTTATCGTAAAACGTTGCACTTATACAGGAATAGACTTTTTTTTTACAGAAAGCGGCATATGTCTCAAGCGGCCGTTAGTGCACACTTCAGCTATATGGGCCGCGTGAGTCATATGATGTTTCTCAACTTAAAAAATAAAAATAAACGCTTTTTTGAGAAAAAATACAGTCACTTAGCAACATTATTACTACCCTATTCAGGGGTAAAACAGTTCTGGCCACAAGAGACCAGATTTTTGTGATTAATGTGGTAGTCAGTGATATAAATGGGTTTGTTTTAATAAAATATCCTAGTTTAGACTAATCAGCAGTGATAAGCCGGAATCACTTCAATACAGCAGTAGTATTGGCCATTTTAAAATAGTTGCGAGCTCATTGTGGCGTTCAAGCGGACAATATAATATTTTTTGCTCTCCAGTGTTTCCATGACAGCAATAACAACAATACAGAATTTAATTTATTCTTTATTGATACATAAAATAAAAATAGCTATTGATATTGATACACAAAATTAAAAAAAATATTTGAAAAAGTTTTTAATTTTGTTAAGTATGTTTTTTTAAATGTTGGATTTTACTCTCTATTTGATTGACGGTTCTGTCAGATTTTAAATATTTTTTGGAATTTTTGTTAATCTCATAGGAAGATAGGAAGAATTCTTGACGAGAAATATTGAAAAATGCCTTTTAATTAAATCTATTTCGCCTGAGGACCAAGCCTTCTTTTTAATCGACGTGGTTTCTTGGATAAAGGAATTTCGTCGCTTAACTTTTCATTGTCCTCTGAATCTGCTCTACAACGCCGGTTCTCCTTTGATTCTGAGGATTTTGTTTTAGAAGTTTCAATCTCCTCTTCTTCGGAAGTTAATACCGAATTTTCCTCGGTTTTTTCGTTGGGATCTTTTCCTAAAAAAAAAAACGCATTGGTTTCACAATTTGTGAGGCCTATGAACAGGAAACTACCCAACCATTTTTTCCTGTTATGATTATGAAAAAAAGTAAGTCATGTTTTGAAAATTTTGAAAGAAAGACAAAATATATCAAATTTCTAACCGCTATTTTAAAGTTTGTACGTTATACGTCTGTACGTTTTGCCAGACGAAGTTGATAACACGGGTTCATCAATCAGTATATCAATCTCATCCAAACGTTCGTTCTTGCAGTCAAGAAGTTCTCCCTTTTCCAGTTTTAACAGCATTTTTGAAACTTTGACGATCATCATAATATCCTTTGGAAATCTATAAAATTCCCTGTGGGTTTTTTCTGTATGGCCCATTTTGTCGCAAATCCATTAGTTGCATCATGGTGGCAATATGCTTACGTAATTTAGAACTTCGAATTAATTTCGGTTGTTTTGCACCACACTCTTTTGAATATTTACTACTTTGAATGTAGCAACCATTTATCCATTCGTCAAAAAATATGTGTTTGATTTCGAACCTTTTCCAATAGTATGTATTTTTTGTAAAGTTTAGTTGGAATTCGTTATGTTTGGCTTAAAGCTTCTATGACCTCATCTTTTTGCTCGATTGTGTCCGGTGCCGTTACGTCGGTAAGTTCAATAAATTGAATATCTCCTACTCGTCTCCTGTTGTGTACGAGAACTAATATAAATGTTGCCTCCACCAGAATGTTGTACTGTGCTATATTTGTTTGCTCTTTTAAAATTATAACGGCATTTACTGCTTTCTTTATGCAATACTCTCTTAATTTCATAACGTCTTCCGTAAGAGGAAGCAATTTTTTTGAATGGGGTCTTGATTTTTTGATAGTCAGATCTCTTAGAGCAAGGCTACCTATTTCACGTGCCCAACTGTTTTCTATTATATCGCGCAAAATTTTTAATTGCTCTAAGATACATGAAGAGTTGTTTAAGGACTCCGTGTGTATAATTTGATCTTTTTTACATATGAGGTATGTAGCAATGTCGATGAAATCCTTCAATGTCTTTCCTTGGTGCAACGCGTAAGATGCAGCCCCATATGTCCTACCATTACCTGAAAAATTGCTTGCGAGTTTTAATGATTCCAGGAGTAATCGATGTATTCAGGTTTTAGGATATATGTAAACATGACTTAAATCAATGTTATACAGGGTGTTTCCAAAAGACGAACGATAAAATGTCCCGCGACAAGTACGTGATAGCGATTTTTTGACGTTTGGTATCATAAAATAGTTTCATATGTTCAGGATTACCCAAAAAAGGTTCAATCATGTAGGACCAACAGTTTTCGAGCAAAAATTAGTTTTTATTATACCTGCATCAGAATCGCCATTTAAAGCACGCCTAAGCGTGCGAATACAGGCGATTAAAGCTCACCGAGCTTTAAAGGTTGTCAAGGAAACGACTGAATGCAACAACGGACATGGACGCGACAAAAACGTAAATAATTCTCGTAACTATAGTAGCAATATTATTATGCCCTCTCGATTTATCACGACAAAAATTATTTCTAAATTTTTAATGCGTAATTTATTTCCAGTATTTAATAAAAAATAGCGTAAAGTATTCGTGGATAACTGGTCTTTAAAACACTTGCTCTATTTCGAGCACTCCGGCTACGCCGTCGTGCTCGAAAACTCGCGCGTGTTATCCACTCATACTTTAATATACTATTAAAGTGTTACTGCAGAATGATTTTTAACACCACAAAAAGTGATTCCGCAGTGGTAGGTAACACCTTCGTTCGTAATTTTTCTCACTACTGCAGGTTAAGAGTGCATAATATTTAGACATATACAGTTTAAATGATGTAACAATAAATTGATACAATCAATACTATATTATACATGTTGGGATAGGGTAGTGTGCTTTCAAATTTCACTTGAAATTTGTATTAATCTAATAATTTATTTATTAGTGTTCGAAAATTATTTTATAAAATAATATTCGAATGTGGCACAATTTATTGTAACATTATTATAATGGCGTCGGCGAATGTCCAAGGTATTCCTTCTTGGGGTAACTACTCTTAATAGCGGTTTTAATTTATTTCATGTGAAGTGTGATCGTGAAGATGACAATTTTTGATTAATAAATACTTTGTTAAAACTACTAAATATAATAACTTAATGTGTTAATAAATTATAAACTTGAAGAAATGTTTTAAAAACAGAATTTTCAAACAATTACAGGTTATTTTGAAGGGGTTATAATCACGTAATTGACATCTATGCTTAAAAAGTAAGTTCAAAATAACCTGTATTTATTTGAAAATTCTGTTTTTAAAACTATATACTATACTAACCAAGAATGGTTACAATAGAGTGAGAAGTTGTTGGTATTTGTTTTCTAGCTTGAATTAACAAACGAGAGCATTCTCGCATTTTATTGCGAGCAACGGTGGTTCGTTTTTTTATATTCTTAGCTGTTTGCAAATAGCGCATGCCATACTCCAAAATTATATGAGATCCGATATTACGGCTTTTCCGATGTCGTCCAACCTATTAATATTTCATAAGAATATACTTTAGAAAGCGGTGTGGGCTATAGCAAAGTATATCAAAATTTGATCAAGCTTAGTATTTCACTTAAGTAACAACTTAGAAAGGAAAGAGGATAAAAAATAACATACTTACCTCAATTTTTTTACGAGTTCTGGTAGTCCGCCTGTAAAGACAGAATAAACGATTTTACTTTCGGATGTGTATCATTTTTTCGGCCAGTCTCAGTATTAGCAATAAAACATTTTTGATTATGTCTAACTATATACGTGCTTCTAAAGTACGCTTTACATTTTGCAAATCTGCAATCAATGGCTACCAATCGCGATCAATTACTTGATCGTCATGGTTTTCCTCATCATTATTATCGGATAAAACTATAAGGAAATTTTAAGAGTCTCAATTTAAAGCAGATCTAAAAAATAAAAGAAATGTATTAAAAAATAAATAAATATCATTGTCTGTATTAATTGGTTGCAAAACCGTCAATTTCTCGTTTCCACTGATTCTTGGTTCATAACCAATGTTAATCATGTCTACGATTACCGGTTGTGGCGGTGGCAAAGGCATTAAATCTTCTTCTTTATTGACGTGTGATTTAATTGGTTGCAAAACCGTCAAATCCTCGTTTCCACTGATTCTTGGTTCATAGCCAATGTTAATCATGTCTACGACTACCGGTTGTGGCGGTGGCAAAGCCATTAAATCTTCGTCTTTATTGACGTGTTATTTAATTGGTTGCAAAACCGTCAAATCCTCGTTTCCACCGATTCTTAGTTCATAGCCAATGTTAGTCATGTCTACGATTACCGGTTGTGACGGTTGCAAAGGCATTAAATCTTCGTCTTTATTGACGTGTGATTTAATTGGTTGCAAAACCGTCAAATCCTCGTTTCCACTGATTCTTGGTTCATACCCAAGTAACAATTTAAGTTTTTTAATGAACTACAGGCCTTCCATAAGCACCAATTATAAAACCATTCATAAATCTATATTGCTGAGACAGTAAAGCTAGGAGTCTAATAAACCCAAAAAGGGCCCAAATAATGACGTTCTGCAAGAGGTTGTCAAAGCCAATAGTTTAAATCTGTTATACAACCGATTCTACTTATAAATACTTTATTTGGTTACTCTCTGTGTTAGCTTGGAGAGCTTAATAAAACCTATAATAAGAGTATTTGATCTTAGATGATGCTATGCTTATAGCTAATTTACTCTTGATTAAGGATAGCTATAAAACTATTTTATCTACTCCAGTGGGATAAGTAACGCATTACGTCACTCATTTGACACTATTTCAGTTACGTAATGAAGCTCATTACACCACTCAGTTATGTAATGGTTTCATTACGCAACTGAGTTGTGTAATGACTTCATTACGTAACTGAAATAGTGTCAAATGAATGACATAATGACATTTGCCTACTAAAATAGTTTTGAAAATGACAGATCTGACATTTCTCTTAATGCACTTTTCTCAATTTTAGGCAGTCGTAGATAAAATTTTGTACAATACATGTGTGATAATGCATCATTAATAAACTTGTGTGCTTACATAACTCGTGCTACGCACTCGTTTGTAACTTACACACACGTATATTAATGATACTGTTATCCCACTTGTATAGTAAATAACTATTATTTTAAATTATTAATTCCCAGAGCATTATAAGTTATTACTGTCTACGGTAAAGCAAACATGTTTTGCAGTTAAGAGGAGCCATATATCTTGGAAGTTTTATGCTTTTTTATATTTGCTTTGTAGTCAGTACGTTTATAAACTGGTTAAATGCGCTATTTATTCTTAAAATTTTCAAACGACAAACAGTTTACTGATGAAATGTTTATAAATAGCTATAAATTTTACCCTCCCCTGCAAAAATTTTAAAGATTTATACATTTTATAAAAAATTATTTATTTTCAAATTATCAATATTTTGCTTAAAAATGTTATAAGACTGCATTAATATATCTCGTATGTCATAAAGCGACGTTTTTATATAAAAATCAATGTAATTAATGTGTTTAAATTCATTTTCCCAAAGAACTGCCCAAAATGGTTTTTCCATTATTAAAATAGAACACCTTGGGAAAATGGCTACTTTGTGTATAAAACCGTTATTCTTTAGTTAAATACTTCTTAAGATGCTTAATTCCTATACAAGTAATGAATAAGTCAATAAGTATTTGAATAAGAATACTTAGACTTCACCTAGTTACCTATAAAGCCCTGTAGGTCTGCATAAAACAGTTTGGATTTCATTAAAGGCGTATAATTCTGTTTAAAGCTCAACCGTTTTATGTCAGAACTTTCATAAAACTGATTAGTTTTAATGTGGCTTTATGATTGTTGTTCATGTTTGCCGCCAAAATTTCTACATAACCTATAAAAATTTTGTACTCGTCTTTGCTTGTGTATAAACAACTTAGATTAACATTTAAAGGTGGTTTGTGTTCGAGGCCATGCCGTTCAAAATTGTGCAAACCGTTGTTTATTTCATCAAGGTTTTCAAGTTCATTTAACCAATTATTTTGAATTTCTTTATCTTCTGAAATAGTTCTTTCCAAAGACACTTTTGCACTTTCTGCGCAATCATTGGAAAGCCCATCGCCTTTAACAGTAGACGCCTGTAAAATAGACAGTAAACATTTCATTATGTTAGAATCAACCTGGATATAGTACCTGTATTCCTGGTGCCGCAATCTGTCGAGCATGGTTTGTCTGGGTGCTATTAATAATTTTCAAATAGTTTATTTTCATCTTCCTTTTAAAATGGCCACTATTTTTAATTTTTTTCCAGTTACCAATAGCTTCTAATTGTGACATGATCTTAATACACTTTGCTGTATGCAGCCACTAATGCTGTGTCACTTTCATAACCTAATTTTCTAAGAACTTTTAGTTTTATTTAAGTACATTCCACACCAATAAGATTTAAGAAGCATTTAATGAACACATTATTGCTTTATTGTGGCCGTTAACAAGGTTACAATTTCTTAAGTGTAAACGGTTTTAAGATAGGTCTTAGGATACCTACAAGACTATTTTCTAAATCATTTTTAAAACAGCTTTAAGACACAAGTTTATACCAACTTGATTAAAGCAAATTTGTCCTAGAATGTTGTATCAAAACCAGAGAGCTTTATAAAGTACAGTGAACAGTAATAATAAAACTTCTACAAAACTATAACTAAAGTAAGATCAAAAGGCTTTATGATTCAGTTTTAAAGTACACTACAAGGCTATTTAATAAATATTTATACTCTAGAAATACATTTAGCCTCCAATAAACCAAATTTAAAACTAATTAATCTAGAAACATCCTTCATAAAACCTCCATAAAATAAGAACCATGTTAAATAGCATTTAAATTGTTACTTGGGTAACCAATGTTAATCATGTCTACGATTACCGGTTGTGGCGGTTGCAAAGGCATTAAATCTTCGTCTTTATTGACGTGTAATTTAATTGGTTGCAAAACCGTCAAATCCTCGTTTCCACTGATTCTTGGTTCATAGCCAATGTTAATCATGTCTACGATTACCGGTTGTGGCGGTTGCAAAGGCATTAAATCTTCGTCTTTATTGACGTGTGATTTAATTGGTTGCAAAACCGTCAAATCCCCGTTTCCACTGATTCTTGGTTCACAACCAATGTTAATCATGTCTACGATTACCGGTTGTGGCGGTTGCAAGTGCATTAAATTTTCGTCTTTATTGACGTTTGATTTAATTGGTTGCAAAACCGTCAATCCTCGTTTCCACTGATTCTTGGTTCATAGCCAATGTTCATCATGTCTACGAAGGCCGGTTGTGGCGGTTGCAAAGACATTAAATCTTCGTCTTTATTGACGTGTGATTTAATTGGTTGCAAAACCGTCAGATCCTCGTTTCCACCGATTCTTAGTTCATAGACAATGTTAGTCATGTCTACGACTACCGGTTGTGGCGGTTGCAAAGGCATTAAATCTTCGTCTTTATTGACGTGTGATTTAATTGATTGCAAAACCGTCAAATCCTCGTTTCCACTGATTCTTGGTTCATAGCAAATGTTAATCATGTCTACGATTACCGGTTGTGGCGGTTGCAAAGCCATTAAATCTTCGTCTTTATTGACGTGTGATTTAATTGGTTGCAAAACCGTCAAATCCTCGTTTCCACCGATTCTTAGTTCATAGCCAATGTTAGTCATGTCTACGATTGCCGGTTGTGACGGTTGCAAAGGCATTAAATCTTCGTCTTTATTGACGTGTGATTTAATTGGTTGCAAAACCGTCAAATCCTCGTTTCCACTGATTCTTGGTTCATAACCAATGTTAATCATGTCTACGATTACCGGTTGTGGCGGTTGCAAAGGCATTAAATCTTCGTCTTTATTGACGTTTGATTTAATTGGTTGCAAAACCGTCAATCCTCGTTTCCACTGATTCTTGGTTCATAGCCAATGTTAATCATGTCTACGAATGCCGGTTGTGGCGGTTGCAAAGACATTAAATCTTCGTCTTTATTGACGTGTGATTTAATTGGTTGCAAAACTGCTAAATCCTCGTTTCCACTGATTCTTGGTTCATAGCTAATGTTAATCATGTTTACGATTACCGGTTGTGGCGGTTGCAAAGCCATTAAATCTTCGTCTTTATTGACGTGTGATTTAATTGATTGCAAAACCGTCAAATCCTCGTTTCCACTGATTCTTGGTTCATAGCAAATGTTAATCATGTCTACGATTACCGGTTGTGGCGGTTGCAAAGCCATTAAATCTTCGTCTTTATTGACGTGTGATTTAATTGATTGCAAAACCGTCAAATCCTCGTTTCCACTGATTCTTGGTTCATAGCCAATGTTAATCATGTCTACGATTACCGGTTGTGGCGGTTGCAAAGGCATTAAATTTTCGTCTTTATTGACATGTGATTTAATTGGTTGCAAAACCGTCAAATCCTCGTTTCCACCGATTCTTAGTTCATAGCCAATGTTAGTCATGTCTACGATTACCGGTTGTGACGGTTGCAAAGGCATTAAATCTTCGTCTTTATTGACGTGTGATTTAATTGGTTGCAAAACCGTCAAATCCTCGTTTCCACTGATTTTTGGTTCATAACCAATGTTAATCATGTCTACGATTACCGGTTGTGGCGGTTGCAAAGGCATTAAATCTTCGTCTTTTTTAACGTGTAATTTAATTGGTTGCAAAACCGTCAAATCCACGTTTCCACTGATTCTTGGTTCATAGCCAATGTTAATCATGTCTACGATTACCGGTTGTGGCGGTTGCAAAGGCATTAAATCTTCGTCTTTATTGACGTGTGATTTAATTGGTTGCAAAACCGTCAAATCCCCGTTTCCACTGATTCTTGGTTCACAACCAATGTTAATCATGTCTACGATTACCGGTTGTGGCGGTTGCAAGTGCATTAAATTTTCGTCTTTATTGACGTTTGATTTAATTGGTTGCAAAACCGTCAATCCTCGTTTCCACCGATTCTTAGTTCATAGCCAATGTTAGTCATGTCTACGATTGCCGGTTGTGACGGTTGCAAAGGCATTAAATCTTCGTCTTTATTGACGTGTGATTTAATTGGTTGCAAAACCGTCAAATCCTCGTTTCCACTGATTCTTGGTTCATAACCAATGTTAATCATGTCTACGATTACCGGTTGTGGCGGTTGCAAAGGCATTAAATCTTCGTCTTTATTGACGTTTGATTTAATTGGTTGCAAAACCGTCAATCCTCGTTTCCACTGATTCTTGGTTCATAGCCAATGTTAATCATGTCTACGAATGCCGGTTGTGGCGGTTGCAAAGACATTAAATCTTCGTCTTTATTGACGTGTGATTTAATTGGTTGCAAAACTGCTAAATCCTCGTTTCCACTGATTCTTGGTTCATAGCTAATGTTAATCATGTTTACGATTACCGGTTGTGGCGGTTGCAAAGCCATTAAATCTTCGTCTTTATTGACGTGTGATTTAATTGATTGCAAAACCGTCAAATCCTCGTTTCCACTGATTCTTGGTTCATAGCAAATGTTAATCATGTCTACGATTACCGGTTGTGGCGGTTGCAAAGCCATTAAATCTTCGTCTTTATTGACGTGTGATTTAATTGATTGCAAAACCGTCAAATCCTCGTTTCCACGGATTCTTGGTTCATAGCCAATGTTAATCATGTCTACGATTACCGGTTGTGGCGGTTGCAAAGGCATTAAATTTTCGTCTTTATTGACGTGTGATTTAATTGATTGCAAAACCGTCAAATCCTCGTTTCCACTGATTCTTGGTTCATAGCCAATGTTAATCATGTCTACGAATGCCGGTTGTGGCGGTTGCAAAGACATTAAATCTTCGTCTTTATTGACGTGTGATTTAATTGGTTGCAAAACTGCTAAATCCTCGTTTCCACTGATTCTTGGTTCATAGCTAATGTTAATCATGTTTACGATTACCGGTTGTGGCGGTTGCAAAGCCATTATATCTTCGTCTTTATTGACGTGTGATTTAATTGATTGCAAAACCGTCAAATCCTCGTTTCCACTGATTCTTGGTTCATAGCAAATGTTAATCATGTCTACGATTACCGGTTGTGGCGGTTGCAAAGCCATTAAATCTTCGTCTTTATTGACGTGTGATTTAATTGATTGCAAAACCGTCAAATCCTCGTTTCCACTGATTCTTGGTTCATAGCCAATGTTAATCATGTCTACGATTACCGGTTGTGGCGGTTGCAAAGGCATTAAATTTTCGTCTTTATTGACATGTGATTTAATTGGTTGCAAAACCGTCAAATCCTCGTTTCCACCGATTCTTAGTTCATAGCCAATGTTAGTCATGTCTACGATTACCGGTTGTGACGGTTGCAAAGGCATTAAATCTTCGTCTTTATTGACGTGTGATTTAATTGGTTGCAAAACCGTCAAATCCTCGTTTCCACTGATTTTTGGTTCATAACCAATGTTAATCATGTCTACGATTACCGGTTGTGGCGGTTGCAAATGCATTAAATCTTCGTCTTTATTGACGTGTGATTTAATTGGTTGCAAAACCGTCAAATCCCCGTTTCCACTGATTCTTGGTTCACAACCAATGTTAATCATGTCTACGATTACCGGTTGTGGCGGTTGCAAGTGCATTAAATTTTCGTCTTTATTGACGTTTGATTTAATTGGTTGCAAAACCGTCAATCCTCGTTTCCACTGATTCTTGGTTCATAGCCAATGTTAATCATGTTTACGATTACCGGTTGTGGCGGTTGCAAAGCCATTAAATCTTCGTCTTTATTGACGTGTGATTTAATTGATTGCAAAACCGTCAAATCCTCGTTTCCACCGATTCTTGGTTCATAGCCAATGTTAATCATGTCTACGATTACCGGTTGTGGCGGTTGCAAAGCCATTAAATCTTCGTCTTTATTGACGTGTGATTTAATTGATTGCAAAACCGTCAAATCCTCGTTTCCACTGATTCTTGGTTCATAACCAATATTAATCATGTCTACGATTACCGGTTGTGGCGGTTGCAAAGGCATTAAATCTTCGTCTTTATTGACGTGTGATTTAATTGGTTGCAAAACCGTCAAATCCTCGTTTCCACTGATTCTTGGTTCATAACCAATGTTAATCATGTCTACGATTACCGGTTGTGGCGGTTGCAAAGGCATTAAATCTTCGTCTTTATTGACGTGTAATTTAATTGGTTGCAAAACCGTCAAATCCTCGTTTCCACTGATTCTTGGTTCATAGCCAATGTTAATCATGTCTACGATTACCGGTTGTGGCGGTTGCAAAAGCATTAAATCTTCGTCTTTATTGACGTGTGATTTAATTGGTTGCAAAACCGTCAAATCCCCGTTTCCACTGATTCTTGGTTCACAACCAATGTTAATCATGTCTCTTGGTTCACAACCAATGTTAATCATGTCTACGATTACCGGTTGTGGCGGTTGCAAGTGCATTAAATTTTCGTCTTTATTGACGTTTGATTTAATTGGTTGCAAAACCGTCAATCCTCGTTTCCACTGATTCTTGGTTCATAGCCAATGTTAATCATGTCTACGAATGCCGGTTGTGGCGGTTG
>CALNHX010000596.1:0-310082 GCA_940337035.1 Agriotes lineatus | reverse complement strand
AATTATTGCTTAACAGTTATACAGACAGATCAATAAAAAAAACAATTAGGGCAGGCTGTGATATGTGTTATATGTTTGGCAGTACTGAAGTGTATCGTCATTTTTTTAAAATTCAAACCAATTAGGGCAGGCTGTGATATGTGTTATATGTTTGGCAGTACTGAAGTGTATCGTCATTTTTTTAAAATTCGAGATTAATAGGTTAGGTTTTGTTTGTTGTTTGACACAGACTGTCACAAAACCTAACCTGCAAATCTCGAATTTGACATAGACTGTCAATATACTTCAGTACTGCCAAACGTATAACACATATCACAGCCTACCCTAATTGGTTTTTTTATTGAGCTGTCTTTACTATATGTACCATGTGTTCAAGAAAAAATTACATAAGAGTTGGCCATGGAAACTAAAACTAATGTCAACAGCAAGCTTTAGAGACAGAAGACTTTAGAATTTCTATAGCAGATTATAATATAAACTTATGACAACAACGACAGTTAATGAATTCTAAAGCTTGCTGTTTACATTATTTTTAGTTTCCATGGCCAACCCTTATGTAATTTCTTTTTGAGCACACCGTATTTAGTACTTTAGTTTGATTCGAAACACAGATTGCTATAGCATGATCGATAGCCTTGAAGCGGTAGACCAGGATTCTTGAATCGCACAAATATTCAAGCCAGAGGTTCTTCACATGGAACCAGAGAAATTTGGGCTGGCAGATGGGCTTATAGGATGGGGTATAAATAATTCCAAGTGTATCATTATTTATTTTAGAAAGCAATACTACACATTTATTTCGATAAATATGTTGAATTTTCAAGCCCAACAGTTTGTTCTTAATTAGGAAATGACAATTAGGCAAACTGTTTTAAGGGTTGGGTGATTAGTATGTATGCATAAATAATCGTGAAATATTATCCATTTACTTGACATCCGCACTGTCAGTGTCAAATTTAAAAAAAATTTCTCAACTATACTTCCAAAATAATATGTTTTTTACTAGCAAGATTCCCGTTCTTCGTACGGACTATAAATGTTTATTTCTTCTTCTAAATTTTAAATTAATTCTAGAGTCTCCCCCCCCCCCCTCACTCAAAACGCTAAACTAAAAAAGGCTACAAAACAATATTGTAGGTAAAAAGGAAACAATATTTTTCCGAAAACAGTTTTCCTTAACACTTTTATTCTTTACGTACCACCTGGAAATGTGTATGTAATTGTCGTTACCCTTGTATAGATTGATAAAACTATAGTTTTAGTATAACAATGAGATATCAGCAAAAGTATATGTAGGTACTTATTAAATGTTGTATTCATAAATTATAGCAGGATACCTGTTTCCACCACAGGGAAATGGAATTTCACAAATTCTCCTATTTTATTCTAAGAGATATTGAGAAATCCGTGCCAACACAGTTTACCCCTTTTCACCCCTTGAGGGTAAAATTTCTAAAAATTCTTTCAACCCGTTTTATCCTGAAATGAACCCAGAGGGGAAATAATTTATAATTTTAACCCCCTACCCCTTTTCAGTTTACCCTTTTTACCGCTTTAGGGGTGAAATTTAAAAAACCCTAAAACTCCCTTCTAAAGATTTGAAAAACACATCTATATGACATAAAAGAATGTTCTAACCCAACAAACACAGGACATACAAGGGGTTCTATAATTCACCCCGAATGCAGATTCGCACCTTTAAGGGTTGATTAGGGCAAAATCCGGAAATGTGTTTTTAGACATTTGCCTTGGATACCCATGCAACCAAACAGCAAGTCAATATCTTATCAGGTCTAAGAGATATTGAGGAATTCGTGAAAACACAGTTTACCCCTTTTCACCCCCTTACTGGTAAATTTTTTAAAATTCCTTAAACCACTTTTTAAATATTTTAAAAATACATCTATATGCATAAAAAGAACGTTTTAACTCCAGAAACATAGGAGATACGAAGGGTTCTTTAATTCACCCCAAATCCATATTTGCATCTTTAGGGGTTGATTAGAACAAAATCCTGAAATACTTTTCTAGACATTTGCATTGAATCTCTTTGCAAGTAAACACCAAGTCGATACCTCATCGGGTGTAAGAGATATTGAGGAATTCGTAAAAACACATTTTACCCCTTTTCACCCCCTTAGGGGCAGTATTTCAAAAAATCCCTTCTTAGCACTACCTTACGTAACAAATTGAATCTTCCACCCAAATATCAACTTGGTAGTGCCAGTGGTTACGACTCTGCGTTGATTAGTCAGGGTTGTGACTTTCCTTTATATATGTATATAGATTAGACTGTACATTAATTTAATTGTTAAAATGTAAAAAATAGCAGTGGTGCAAACATACTGTCAGTTTGACAGTGCGGATGTCAAGTAAATGTGATTGAAATAAACCAGTATTACATTTTTTAATGACCAGTAGCAAATTCGTTCATTTTGCATGATCGCAATTTTGAAATAAGTTGAACAAGAAGAACCAACAATTGTTTTGTATTTTTATAAAAAATGGTGCTAAATTCACAGTGGGACAATTTGTCATTTTGAAATTGAGAAAGTAAATGGTGGTTCTATTGTATCAACTGAAAAAGTTCAGAAGACACCTACAAATATAACACCTACACTTTATAAATGTTTAAAATTATTATACTGTATATATCGTTAAAATCACTAAGTAT
This sequence comes from Agriotes lineatus, assembly GCA_940337035.1. NCBI lineage: Eukaryota > Metazoa > Arthropoda > Insecta > Coleoptera > Elateridae > Agriotes > Agriotes lineatus. The sequence goes on along the minus strand of CALNHX010000596.1, from coordinate 307,408 downwards.
TACACAATACTTTATTTTGTTTATTCGCTTTTTAGGGGTCGCAGAAGGTTTGAAAATTGGTGTTGCTACCATAGGTAGAATAAAAAGACCACTTTAAGAATTCCAGATGAGCGTCCGACTACTCCAAATACAAAATGCCAGTGAAAGGCGTTATACTCTACAGATATTGAAAAAACACTAAAAAGTTCAACTTGGGATGTTGTTTATGATATGTACGCAATAAGCGCCATCGATCTTTCACAAATATCCTAGTTTAGTTAGTTAACAATTTAGCTTTTCTAATATGTCAATTTTGTGTTCAGATATTCGTAATTGTCCTTTTCTTTATATTATGGTATTACAAAATAGATGTAATTCTTTAAGTTAAATTTCTTAAAAGCTTTTAGAATTTCATTATTAAAAACATTACTATTTAAGTAAATGCTTGTCTTTTCCTCGTAACTCCTTATCCCCTCGAAATGGAATGATTGACATTAGTCATAAAATATTAATTCCCATGCACGTATCTACTGAAAATAGCTACATAAAATAACCACAATCAATAATTTCTGGATTTTCGAATAGTAAGTAAAATTTGGGGGCAAAATTTTAAGAGGCTTATAGCAGCAATCCTAGTTAATATGCAGCTGTCTGTGCTCTAAAAAAGAATCAACGTGTTGTATTTGTAGATTATAATGAGCTGCTAACTAGGTGTAAAGAAGAATTGCAAGAAGTAACCTCAAGATAAAATTTAAAAAAAAATCAAAATATATTGTTTGGGAAAGAAAAAAAAATTACACAAAGAGATATTTAGCGATAAAAACAGTAAAAAAGAAAACATACTAATTTTAAGAAGTATAGAGATTTATGTATTTGGGTACTATAATAAAAATCTGGCGTGATACATTCACACAACTTCCTTTTACATTGATCTTATAATTAGTCAAAAATTTTAAAAAATTACAAATTATACAAAAACGGTACAAAATTGAGCGTTAGGTGAAGACAAATTTTCTCTAAAATTTCAAGCTGAATTAAAAAATATAATAATATACCGGGTGTTCTATTTAAAATAAGAGTTAATAAAAAAAATAAAAAAAAAACAAAATAAACCCACTTTACGAGTATTGAACTAGAAAATCACCTATCTCACACCAATACACATTAAAAATTTAATAGAAATGTAGTTTGAAAAAAATCGTTACAGACGTTTTTGAAAAAATCGAAAAAAACTGAAAAATCACAAGAGTAAACACCTACTTCCGGTTATGCGATTTTCTTCAAAAGCTTGCTGTCGCATCTACATAGTACACAAAACTTATATATGAAGTTTCAACCCCATACCTCTTTTCGTTTTTGAGATATTCTGTTCACAGACGCACAGACAGACAGACGGACACACAAGACAGACAGACCAATGAAAAAAAAGATGTTTTTTGGGATCAGAGGACTCTAAAACGTGAAGATCTGTTGAAAACTCAATTTCGAATTTTTGGGGTGAATCCAATACTTCCTTTATCATAAAAGGAAGTAAAAAAACAACCAAGCAAACCAAAAAGCAAATATGAGCCAAATTAGTGACGAAAGTAGACTCATTATGCATGTGAAAAATGTCTTAAGAGGGATTTTAGGAACGAAGAGGATTAATGACAGATGAGAGAAGAATAGAGGTGAAGATGCTATATGGGGGTCTGACATAATAGGAGTCTCAACGATGCAAAGGATAAGGTAGGAGAATCATGTTATGAGAATGGCAAAAGATCAACTGTGAAGAAATAGTATTTAACATTACAAGCCAGGTAAAACAGTTTTTACTGGCGATAGGGTTGGGATGACTAGCGAGCCGTTAGGCGAGCCTGTCATATCCTTGAGCCAGTAAAAATGGTTACCTGGTGTGTTTTGTTGAATATTTTATTTGTTTCTCACTTGTAAATACTAGAAATTTACCATTTACTCAAAATGTCAAACTGACATGCAACTAAATTAATCAATATGACACATACTAAGGAAGACAACTCTGGCTTTGCACGCTATCATTTATCTATGAGCACGCTTGTAAAATATAACTGGCTAGCCAGTAAAAAATTTACTGGCTAGCCAGTTAAGAAACATTTTCAAGGTGTATACAGTGACTTGATAAATTTCTAGTTATTTACAAGTGAGGAACAAATAAAACATTCAACAATACACGCCAGGTAACCATTTTTACTGGCTCAAGGATATGACAGGCTCGCCTAACGGCTCGCCAGTCATCCCAATCCTATCGCCAATAAAACCTGTTGTACCTGGCTTGTAATGTTAATAGTATATTATTATACGAGCATATAATGGATGCTATTATTACACGAAGATGGCTTTTAAATAACGAGCGAGCGAAGCGAGCGAGTTCTTTAAGCCATCTGAGTGTACTAATAATAGCTATTATATGCGAGTGAAATACGCTATTTTATTTACAACTACTTTATTTACATTCATTCCAGAAAATGTTTCTATGCGATATCATAAGTTTTCTTCGACTTTTCTGGGAGTAAATTTTGTGTAGCTTGTCTGCCGGCTTGGCGTACTTCAGGGGGAATACAGCACTATTGTCGCTATCGTTTTCCATTTTAGGTTTGGGACGAAAAAGGTGTAAATTATTATTTTCAAACTGACAGACTGATAACTGTCAAATCGAAAAAGAAATTTATGGCCTGTTTGATTATATGCACATAAATCCGTATTAGCGATGTAATTATGGTGGTATCTATGCATTTATGGCGGTATCGATGTAATTATGAAATATAAACAACAGGCATTGTGATTTTAGTTAATAATATATATCATAATTGACAAATAATCGCAAAATAACAAAGGTATTGTTTAACAGTTGTAAATAAATACTATAATAGTGAAATGAGACGACCAAGATGAAGGGGAAGATTATATGCAAAATACAAGAAAGATCTCAGACAACTAAATATTAATAAATGGGAAGAAAAACTGGAAAACCGAAATAAGTGTGAAAATTATAAAAAAAATAAAATCATAGACCTACAAGTCATGTAGTGCTTTGATATATATATATGTACAAAAATTATGCCATATACTAAACAAACAAATCAGTCCAGGAAATAGGAAGTTTGGTCAAATAATAACGAGAATTTTAATTTTTATCAGAAAGTCTTTATTTATTCATCAATATTGATATTGTCCCCTTCAAAGTAGTCCCCGTCAGATATAATACACTTATGCCAATGATATGTTTGTCGGACCTTTTCCACTGTCTAGGTTGTAAATCACACAACGTTTCGGGAGTTTTGATCTACTCCCGTCTTCATGTGTTCCTGGTTAGTCCTGAGAAGGACTGATATTGTACGTTTTTTATGTAAATTTATGCCTCCCCCTGGGTTTGAACCCGGGACCGCTGATTGCTGTGGCCTAGTGGTTAGAGTAGCAGACTAGTAATCACAGCGATCAGCGGTCCCGGGTTCAAACCCCGGGGGAGGCACAAATTTACGCAGAAAAACGTACAATATCAGTCCTTCTCAGGACTAACCAGGAACACCTGAAGATGAGAGTAGATCAAAACTCCTGAAACGTTGTGTGATTTACACCCTAGACAGTGGAAAAAGTCCGAAAAACATATTATAATAGACCACTGCCAAAAAATGACATTCAGAGAACCATTTATGCCAATGTTATTTCCAATCAGCCAAGCATTTATGGAACACACTTTTTGGTATAATCTTTAGCTCACTCAGTGATTTTGCCTTTTATCTCCTCTATGTTTGCAAAACATTGTCCTATCAATGTTCTCTTCATTTTCGGGAACAGGAAATAGTTACAGGGGCCATATCTGATGAATACGGTCCCTGGAGCATCACGACGCTGCTGTTCTTGGCCAAAAATTCACGAATTAGCAGCCCCGTGTGACTTGGGGTGTTATCATGATGGAGCATTCAGTTGTTTGCCCACAATTCTGGTCATTTTCTTTGGATTGCCTCACGCAAATGGCGTAAAACTTCAAGGTAATACTCCTTACTGACCGTACGGCCTGTGGTAAGAATTCATATCCATTATTGCCATCTGTGTATTTAAATGCTCTTATTTTTATCTTTTGCTTGTTCGGATTTCTTTTGATTTTTTGATAGAAATTCCTCAGATTACAGTTTTTGTTCTCATTTTCTATTTCATCAAATTTCTCGTTCATCCAATGTACTGTTACATGTCTTCTTCCTTCCTGGTCCCCAGCCACGTTTTCCAAAACTTGTTTTTTATTTCTGTTATTTCTCAGCATTCTTGGTCATACCATTCTTTGTTTTTGGTTTCGCCTTTTTTGTAGCCTATTGTTTTTCTTGCTGCCATTATAATCGCAGATAATAAACAGAATCAACTGTATAGAAAAGACAGGCCACAAATCAGGGAAATTGAAGAAGAACCTGAACCAACTTTAGAGGATATGCAGGCAGTAATAAACAAGCTAAAAAACAACAAATCACCTGGGAATGATTGTATACCAAATGAACTACTAAAATATGAAAGAGAAAAGACAACACACCAGATGTACAAGATGATAAGTAAGATATGGAAAAAGAAAACAATGCCGAAAGAATGGAGAAGAGGGATAATAACTCCGCTTTATAAGAAAGGAGACCCGGAAAACTGCGCCAGCTACAGGGGGATCACGTTACTCAACACGTCATAACAAAGTTTTTACGCATGTACTAACGAACAGATTGCAACCATACACAGAAAAAATCATCCAAGACTACCAACAGGGATTTAGACCAGGAAGAGGCACAACAGATGCACTATATATATACCGGGTGACTATAAATGATTAGAGATTTTTTTTCTTAGGTTGGCACTGTTTATGTTGGTGACATTGTAAGTCTATGTCAAATATGAGGTTAGCAGGTTAGGTTTTGAGTCATTCTGTGTCAAAGCTGATGCAAAACCTAACCTGGTAACCTCGAATTTGACATAGACTCTCAGTATCACCAACATAAACAGTGCCAACCTAAGAAAAAAAATCTCAATCATTTATAGTCACCCGGTATATATATACTGGGTGAGTCATTTTAATCTTTGGATGTGTTTATCCAGTGAGGGAAGCAAGATGGTAAAAAAAGCCCCAGGACAAAATTATTCGGGGTGAAGGGGGACAACTTTTGGCACCAAAATCTACTCCCCCCTCGCAATCCCCCCCACGGGGTGGGGGTCAACTTTCAAATTTCAAATGGAACCCCCCATTTTTTTTCATGGGTTCGGGTTTCTGATAAAAAAATATGAAATTTTTGTCCGAACAATTTTTCATGAAAATGCTTTCTTCGGCCAGTTTTAGTGCATCTCACAATCCCACCCTTGGCGTTACCCAGGAACAACGACGTGAATGTGGTGGGATTTTGTTCTCATCGGGGTGCTTTTTTAGCGTGAGTCCCCTTGCCTCTCACGTACAGGGTGCTTTTTTTGCGTGAGCCCCCTTGCCTCTCATGTACGGGGTGTTCTCATTAAATTCGCCAGGAGTCGGTGGCTCTCCCCCGCACTCTGGTCATGACCGTACATCACGAGTGTAGGTCCAATCTAACGTTCTGGAACCTCAATCCTGGAAATTTTTGTCATTTTGGTGAAACTTTGACACTTTTGGCCCTGATGAAAGCTACCTGTCAGCTGTGATGACATCGTGTGGGGACAATTTTATGGCTGTAGACCTGGTAACTTCATATCGAGCGCTAACAATCATATGTGCTGTTTTGGGAAAATGTCCATTCACTGTAGTTCTTAAATAGGGCGGGGGGTCATAATTCTGACCGAAGAAAGCATTTTCATGAAAAATTGTTCGGACAAAAATTTCATATTTTTTTATCCTGGACCCGAATCCATGGAAAAAAATGGGGGGTTCCATTTGAAATTTGAAAGTTGACCCCCACCCCGCGAGGGGGAGTACGAGGGGGGAGTGGATTTTGGTGCCAAAAGTTGTGCCCCTTCACCCCGAACAATTTTGTCCCGGGGTATTTTTCACCATCTTGCTTCCCTTACTGGATAAACGCGTCCAAAGATTAAAATGACTCACCCAGTATATAACAGCGCTACAGGCCAATTTGGCCTATGGCTTCTATTCTCTTTCTCCATGTCCTCCTATCTTGGATCTCTATTTTCCAATTTTTTAAATAGTCTTCTTGTAGGTCCTCTTCTATTTGCATCTTCCATGTTTTCTTTGGCCTTCCTACTTTTTGTCTTCCTGCTGGTACCTTTTCTAATACTTTCCGTATGGGTTCTTCTTTTCCTCTCCTCATTATATGGCCCAGCCACATCAGCCTGTTTTGTTTTAGCGTGGTGGTGATGTTTGCTTCTTTAAATAACTCGGATAGTTCTTTGTTTGTCCTTCGATGCCACGTCTGATCTTCTTTCGCTCCTCCAAAGATTCTTCTGAGTATTTTACGTTCCCACGTTTGTAGTCTATTTTCTTCTGCGTTTGTTATCACCCACGTTTCACTGCCATATGTCAGTACCGGTTTAATTATTGTTTTATATAAACGTAATTTTGCTGCTCTTGGTATATTTTTATTAACTATGAGGTTGTTTAGGGAACCTGCGCACTTAGATGCACTTAGGATTCTTTTTTGTATTTCTGCTTCCTGTTTTCCTTCGCTGTTTATTTCCACTCCTAGGTAAGTCAAGCTGTTCGTTATTTTAAATGTAAATTTTTCAGTTGTTACATTTAGTTCCTGTTTTTCGTTTTGTTTTGTGTTACCCATTACCATGTAGTGTGATTTTTTGTATTTATTTCGAGTCCTACTTCTTGGGCTTTTATTCCAAAACTTTTTACTAAGCCTTTTAATTGCTCTTTCGTTCTAGACATTATAAGTACGTCGTCTGCAAACGCTAAAATTTGGTATGGACCACCTAATCCATCTTGGTTTGTAATAATTTGGGCTTTCCTCATGATGTGTTCTAAAATGATGTTAAAGAGGAAGGGTGAAAGTGGGTCTCCTTGATTTAACCCTGTGTTGCTTTCAAATTTGTTGGAAAGGTAGCCTTTATATTTTACCTTGTTAGTTTTTTCCTCAAGGTTATCTCCACTAGATCTATCGTATCTTGGCTGTACTGTAGTTCTTTAGCTATGTACAGACTTGCAACTGCGCCGCGTCACAAACCGCATCGCGAACCACGTACTGCGCCGTTTGCGGCGTTTTTGTACCAACAAACCAAACCACGTTGCGCAACAAATCTGGGCAACAGAACTGCGTTCCATGTACAAACAGCTGGGACATTCAGTTCAATTGCTGGTTCATTGTGGTGAAAACTTCGAGTGTACAAAAATGGATGTGCAATTGCAGATAGCAGCGGCTGCGTACATATACATTCACTATGCTTTGAAGGAAAGTATAAGAAACGATGGTGGCAAACAACCACTCCATGCTTACTGCACGACGTCTAAATGAATACTAGTGGACGGTAAAATAAAAACATCCCCGCACGCGTCTAAGTTCGTTCGACTTGTCCAAACTGGTGCAACGCCGTCGCGCAACCATCCTTTGATGTTCCGTCGAGAAACCGACAAGAGATGGAACGCGGTGAACCGCGCTCTGCAACCTCTTATCTGGTTCGCGACGGCGTTCTCTTGCCGTCCAAATTGGTGTGACGCGGTTGGCGGTTCGGTTTGCGACGCAGCGCAGTTGCAAGTCTGTACATAGCTTTTCATTGCTTCTATTATTGCTTTTCTGTACACTTTGTCAAAAGCTTGCTTAGAATCTAGATACAGTGCATGTACTCTTATATTTTTTGCTCTACATTTTTCTTGGATTTGCCTTAATATAAAGATCTGGTCTATAGTAGATTTCCCTTCTCTAAAGCCTGCCTGGTAGTCTCCTATCTTGCCTTTGGATTCTTCTCTGACCTTTTGATTTATTAAGGATGCCAGGATTTTGTATGTGGTGTTAAGGAGAGATATTGGCCTGTAGTTTTCTACATGCTGTTTATTTCCTTTTTTATAGATTGGGCTTATTAGTGCCGTTTTAATTCTATGGAGATATTATCTGATCCGGGACTTCTATTGTTCTTTGCTTTGTTTACTGTTTGTTGGAAGTCTACCCAGGTCGGTAATTCTCCTGTATTTTGTTCCCATTTTATTGTTTCAGCTTTTTCGTTGTTGAAGGTTTTCTTAAAATATTGTTGGTAAATCTCTGCTATTTTATTCTCGTTCATACACAGTTCTCCTGCTTCGTTTCTTAAACCCATTGTTTGCTGTTGGAATCCTTCCTTTTTTTCTCGTTATTCTGTAGAATTCCTTTACTTTGTTTTTGTTGTATGAGTCCTCCAATTCTTTTATTTTTTCATTTATCTTTTCTCTTTTCTTTTTTCTGCAAACTGTTTTTACTTTGTTTCTCAGTATCTTGTAATGGCTTTCTGACTCTTGTGTTTGCTGTTGTAGCCATTGTAGTTTTGCTGCTTTGCTTTCCTCAATTGTTTCTTTACATTCTCGGTCAAACCAGTCCTCTTTTTTCATTTCTTCTGTTTCCGCAATTTTTCCCATGCACTCTAATATTGTCGTTTTTATCTGTAGCCATTCATCTTCTATCTCTTTTTCAGTATTCATTTTTTTTAGGCTTTGTTCCAGTGTTTTTATGTATTTCTTTCTTATCTCCTCCTTCTTTAAGGCTTCTGCAATACTTTTTTTGGTTGTTCGGTTTCTATTTTTATACTGTGGTTTTTGCTGTTCAGTTTTAATTTTTTGCATAAAGTGGTCCGACCTTATCTCAAATCCTCTGCACGATTTTACTTGCGTTACACATTCTGCTTGCCTTTTGGATACAAGTACATGGTCTATCTGGTTCATGGTGTTTCCATCGGGGCTGCGCCATGTTGCTTTGTGGATATTTCCTCTTTTTTTCATTGTACTCTTAATTATCAGGTTGTTTCTTGCAGCAAAATTTGCTAGGCGGTCACCATTGTCATTTGTTTTCTCGTGGAGACTTTCTTTTCCTGCTATTGATTCTATTTGTCTTTCTTTCCCTATTTTTGCGTTCTGATCTCCTATTATTAGGATTATATCATATTTTGGTATTTTGCTGATTGTGTGTTGTAACTGATCGTAAAATTTCTCCTTCCGTTCAGATTCCGCTACCTCTGTTGGTGCGTATGTGTTGACTATACTAATTTTTCTGTATATTCCTCTTAATCTCAATACGCTTATTCTTTCATTTACTATTTTCTAATCTATAATTTTATCTTTGACATTTTCATTTATTAGAAAGCCTGTTCCATATCTATTTCCTTCTCCACCTCCATTTACCCAAACATAGTCTTTTATCTTAATATTGGTTTCTCCATTGATGTTTGTTTCTTGCACTCCTAAAATGTCTATTTTGTATCTTTTGACTTCATCTACTAGTTGTCTTAATTTTCCTTCCCTATTTAGTCCTTGTACGTTCCATGATGCAATTGTTAAGTTTTGTCTTTTAGCTCGGGTTGTAGTTTTCCCGTCCCAATATTCTCTTTTCTCTATTCTTGTTCTCAGCCCTAATTTTTCGATTCTTTCACGCCATCTACTTGCTTCGTTCTTTCCTTTTACTGTTTTTGCTAGTCGTTTCAGTTCCTCTAGCGTGTAAGTAATTATTCTTTTGTTTTTTTCCCTGTTTGTAGACCTTTGCACCTTTCCTGTTAAGTAATTTAGTTCTCTGTATAATTCTATTTTTTCGCTGTTTCGGTTTTCTTCCCTCTTTCTCATTTGTTGTTTTAGTTCTTCCACCTCCTTTATAACATTTCCTAATTCAGTCGATAGCTTTTCCTTTTCCCTATGGAGGTTTTCTCGTTCTGCACTTAATGACTGTAAAAGTTCGGCGATGTTTTCCATTTTAAATCTTCAGCGCTTCCCTCTTTTGCGATGCACCAATCACGCGCCACTTTACTCCCAGACCTAAACAGTGACGTTTCATGACGTGTATAGGGCGTGTTGCTTCACCGCGCCGTGCGCGATGCGATTTTCAGCCTTTATGGATGACCTTCCGTACTTCTTTAGATTTTACCGTTTTTATTTGACTTCTCCGTTTGTAACTCGATCACCAAGTTCACCACTACACTTTCATTTCCCGGCTGCACTCTTTTTAGATTATCTAAAATGAATCCTGTAAGGTTATTCACTTAATTTTCACTTCGCGAGTCAGGGCTGCATTTGACAGCTTGCTGACGTCACTCTCTCCACCACTACATATAATGGAACAAATAATGGAAAAAGCATATGCCTATAACATCGAACTTCACATAGTGTTTCTGGACTTCAGAAGCGCATTCGACTCTATTAATAAACAGAAGATGATACAGGAACTAAAAGAATTAGAAATTCCCAAAAAACTAGTAAGATTAGTAAAAATAACCATGGAACAGACCGAAGCAGCAGAACGATAAATGGAATAACAATAGACTTCATCAAAATATATACATTGAGAAAATCATACAGAAAGTAGAAATACAAGAGACAATTATCAACAAAGGAACCCAAGTTATTGCATATGCCGACTATGTAACGATAATCAGTAGAACAAAGAGAGAGCTGATAGAGAAACTCAAAAGTATCGATAAAGAAGCTAAATACTACTCCAAATTAACGAAGCCAAAACAAAATATATGAAGTTCGACAAGAATCCAGCACAAAGACAAGACATTCACGTAGAGCAGTACACATTAGACTAAGCGGTAAATATATTTAATTATCTTGGCAACCTGATCACAAGACCGGAACAGGAAAATAAAAGACTTTAAGGAAACAAAGCCTTTTATGCCAATAAAGGCCTTTTAAATAGTAACCAGCTACAAAAAACAACGAAAATACGGACCTATATGACACTAATAAGGGCAATAGTAACACACAGAACGCAAACCTGGGCCCTGAAAGCAGCAAAAGAACAGCTCAGAAGGTTTGAAAGAAGAATACTAAGAAATATACTAGGAGCAGTAAAGATGAACAACAATATATTTAGAAGAAAAATGAACTTCGAACTACAAGAAGAAATAAAAGGAAAGGATATAGTCAGATATGTGAAAGCACAGAGACTGAAATGGTTCAGACACATTATGCGATGCCAACACAGTCGAGCCATCAGAAAAATAACAGAATGGAAACCGGAAGAGAAAAGGTACAGAGGAAGACCAAAAAACAGGTGGTGGGATAGTGTGCTGGAAGATCTAAGACTAATGGAAATATTAAATTGGAGAGAGAAGAGTAAAAATAGAAAAGAATGGAGACATGTAGCAGAGAAAACCAGATCATATTATAAGTTATGAAGACCGAAAGATATGAGGACTAATCCACCTCGGAAAATGGATTTCATAACATCCAGAAAGGATGAGGCCATAACCCTCATTGGGTTAAGGCATGGAGGTACCTCCATAGGTTAAGGACTCTATACAATACAATACCATACAATTGCAAACAGGGTTCCAATATTAATGCCCTGAAAACTCTGTATTTCTCGCTAGTCAAAAGTAAACTTGAATACTGTGCACTGATTTGGATGTCTATCGTATTAAAATTATTATAAAAAGCAGATTGAAAATGTTCAAAGGAAGTTTTTGAAATTGCTTTGGTTTAAAACTTATAAAGAATATCCTGTCAGATGTTTTCCCAATACTGTACTACGTGACACATTTAAAATGGCATCTCTTGACCTTATGATGGAACTCCAAGAGAAACAAAAAAGAAGAAGAATATAATAATAAATGGATTTGTTATAGCAGAAGGAGGTAACATAAAAGAGAAAGTAGAAAATTTCCTAGCAGCAGAGTTAGGAGTACGGGTTAAGGTAACTGAATCATACAAAATTGGGAGAAACGAGGAGAGAAAAGCAATTATTCCGAAGATACAGTCCTGGAACGAAAAAATGGAGATTATGGCTAGCAAAAAGAAACTGAAAGGAAGAAAAATATTTATTGATAACGACTTAACGTTAAATGAAATGCAAATTCAAAATAAGATAAGAGAAAGGGCGAAAGAGGAGGCAAGCGCTGGAAGCAAAGTCAGGATTGGATACCAGAAGCTAATAATAAATAACAAAACATACGCATGGAACAGAAAAGCCGCGGAATTACAATTCAAAAGTGATATAACAACAAACAGTACAAAAAACTATTAAAATCTGAACAGGACGGAAGACAGATGACAACCGCAAAGAAAAAGGATATGAAGAAGAATGTGCAAAGTGAAAATCTTAAAAAGCTATACAAAAACAAAAAAATAAATAAAAGAAGAAACATAATAAGAATAAGAACTTGGAATGTGAGAACGCTGTTAACACCTGGAAAAATAATGGAAGTCGCAAAGGAACTAGAAAGATATGAAATAGGAATTACAGCGATCCAAGAAACGCGGTGGGGCGGCCAAGGTGAAATAGGTAAAGAAAATTTCAGAATATTATACGCTGGAGAAGAAAGACAAGGAAGAAATGGCACAGCCTTTATAGTAACAAAAGAATTGGAAAACAAAATAATGCAATTCAAACCAATCAACGGAAGAATATCGTACCTACGAGTAAAATCCTTTATCTAATAGACTTGTCCGTCCGTCCGTCCGTCCGGGACGCTGTTTCAGCAGCCAAACCGTAAGAGATAGAGAAAAAAGTTATTAAAGTTATATGTTTGGAATGGTTATGTCAGCTCAGGAACCGAATTTCAGTCACGTGACACTTCCGGTTTTCGAGAAATCACAAAAAAGACCGTTTTTCAAATAGAACGCGTATTAAATAAAAATATTTCAGCAGCCAAACGGAGCTGCGACCCTCTGCGCCTTAAAACGTCGATCGGTTAGGCAACCACTTTGACACCTTCCAGGTCTGGGTACAGTTTTTATTTAATACGCGTTCTATTTGAAAAACGGTCTTTTTTGTTTTTTTAAATGAGACATTTGTCTCACTGGGTTGCTAGTATATCAATAATAAACGTATATGCGCCCACTGAAGTAGCAAATGAAAAGATCAGCTTTTATGAAGAAATGGAGAAAATATACGAAACTGTACCAAAATTCGATACCCTATTAATACTAGGCGATTTTAATGCCCAAATTGGCAAAGAGGAATGTTTTTGCGAAGTAGCTGGAAAGTACACATTACATAACACTAAAAACGACAATGGAACGAAGCTATGCAACTTTGCAGCAGAGATGGACCTAATGATTAGCAGCACAAAATTCCAGCACAAGGCAATGCATAAAGAGACATGGTTAATACCCGGAAGAAACAGAGGCAATCAAATTGATCACGTCCTAATAACAAGGAAAAGGGCGACCTCAATAACAGACGTAAGAACATTTAGAAGGGCGAACGCAGACTCCGATCATTACGTGGTGGTAGCGACGATGAAGCAGAAAATAAAGACGGGAGAAGGAGAAGAACAAAAATGACAGAAGATGGGCACTAGAAAAACTAAATATTGAGAGCAGCAAGATTGAATATGAAAGAGAGTTGAATAAAGAAATGGATAAGAAGATAATAAAGGAAAATGTTAACCACGAATGGAAAAGTATTAAAGAAGGGATTGAGACGGCAATGAAAAAAGCTATAGGGTATCAAAAGATGTGAGGGAATAATAAAACAAAAGAGAGAGGCAAGACTGAAATGGCTACGAACTGGAAGAGAAGAAGATATGGAGATATATAAAGAGACGAAAAAAGAATCGGTGAGGATATGTAAACGAAGCAAGAGTGAATCGATAGAGAAGGTAGTGGAAGAAATTGAAACTAGCAGTATGAATAATAACATGAGGAATATGTATAAAAGCATCAACAATCAAAAAGTTATAACCAGAATTAAAAGAAGAGGAATGAAAAGCACTACAGGTGAGGTGGAATATAACAAAGAAGAGATCAAAGAAATTTGGAAAGACCACTTTAAAAAACTTTTGAACGAGATGGAACCAGAGGACCAACTTCACGAAGTGACAGAAGATGCAGAAGAAATGATACCAGTACCATTACAGGAAGAATTTACACAAGTGATCAAGAGAATAAAAACAAACAAAGCATCTGACAGTGATAAAATATATGGAGAAATGATCAAAGAAGGGATACAAGAGAAGACCGAAGAAAAGATGGTGGGATGAGGTTATCGAAGATATAAAGAAGTTGGAAATACAAAAGATTGGAGAGACAAAATAAAGAACAGAAAAGAATGGAGAAAAATGGTACAGAAAGCAAAATCACACAAAAATCTATAGTCCAAACAACCTAAAGAAATAAGGGGACTAATCCACCCCAGAAAATGGATTACGAGAGCTCCAGAAAGGAGCGGCCAAAAATTCCTTAAGGAATGCAAAGCCTTCTTATATATATATTATATTGACATGCACATCACAGACAGTAGTAACAACGTAAGAAAATATGGGTGGGCTCAATCGAAAATGTATAGATGCGAAATTAAAAATTCTCGTCATAAATTGATCAAACCTTGTACCTAGGACATAAGTACAATGATCCTTGATAATGACATTTGGAAGTTGATTGTTGATTCTGAGTTGTCACGTCTTTGGTATATTAAAAAGGCATGTATATATTTAACTGAGATTTAAGAACTATGATCGATTTAAACGTCACACAATAGTTATTATCTGGCTTACTTGTTTATAAACGAATCACATTTGGATGTGATGTAATGCATGATACATATGTAATTAACTGCTACATTACCTTGTCAATTCTAATGCTGGAACACATGCACCAGGGCGATAGCTAGAACCTCCTCGATATTCTTTTGCAAAGATAAGATCTTGAAGACTAATGCGGCCACTTAACAGTTTACTGAATTGACGCACTACATATTTCCGCACTAGACTGACATCACGAGTTTCAAACAATATTTTTAAACATTTTTCTAACATCTACAAGTAAAAGATTTGTTTACATTTACTGTTTGCCTCATGACTCCTTTACTACAATTGCAAATAGTATTATTTATTTTCCTTAAATCTATATGGTAGGTATTACAAATAATTCTAGTTATCTGATAATGAGGAAATTTTTTTTTTCACAATGCTGAAATATTTAAGTTATTAAAAATTAACAAATACATTTATATAGTTTAATAAAATACAATAAATTTCTACTATCTGTCCTAGGATTCTTTCTTCTGACGTCATCTGTATATGAAGTAATCAAAGAAATTGTTGTCTAGCACTTTTACATTTGTTGCCGTTTGATAGACAAAGAAAACAACAGTAATTGATTTCTACTATCGCGCCCATTAAGTTACAACGTGTGTACAACAGGGCCGGAAGTAAATACGAGTGAAACAGAAACAGCACAGCACTGTCTAACTTTGATCTATCGGACGCCTTATGAATTTGGTTTCTAATCTGACTTCGTGCTTGTGTCAAATTATTCCGATTTTTTATCTTCTGGTTTCAAGTGCATTCTTGCAGTTTTCCTGGCTTTCATTAGAATTATAAACAGTTCTTTTCAGAACTACTACTACTTAGTTTTTTGTATCAGGTATGCAGTCGATTTCGTAAATATCATGGTTAGGTTATGTACGTTTGTGTTTCCAGCCTATTTGTTTTGAACTTCTGGAGGGCAATGCCTGGTAAACGTTTAAATTCTCAGGCTCAAGCAATGGTTCTTTCGCTTTTAGAATACTTTGAAGCAGAGAAAGTAAATGGTGGGCCGCTGTTGCCGCTAACTGCAGTTTATGAAGTAATAAAGCTATTCATAGTACGTTATATTAAACAAATCTAAATTTTAGAATAGCAAATGCATTAAAAATCAGTGTTACGATTAAGCAGCGAAGTAAAAGAAATCCGATTTTGTCTAGTCCAGCAAAATCAAGGCCGTGGTGTAAATCAAAATCCACTGATTTACATGATGGTGTGAAACATTTTTATGCCCAGGTTTATACCCATCGACTTCAAAAGTTAGCAAAATTGCTTTAAATGATATTTATCGGTTTTGCTTCGGCATGCCAATATAATGCACTTCAATAACTATTAAATTATATTATTGTGATGAACTAACCTCACTTTTATGTGTTGACTGTGACAACTGACTGGAAGTTTCATGATTATAGTTGTTAAATTACCAACTTGGTAGTTAGTCTTAAGTCATACACATCCGCGTGTGACGTCAGGAGGAAGAATCCTGGGATAGATAGTAACACTGCAATATTCCTGATCTGACTGGAACTTGCTTTTCAAAAATGTATTGTTCCTAGACATGTAAAAAAGATAATGAATGAATAGTATATTATTTATCAACATGATGCATTAATGCATACTACTATATTTCTATTATAGCAAATACATAGACTATATCAAAATTGTCAGATATTAATCTTCAGATTTATAAAACTTCCAATTTATTTAAAAACATACTAATAACATTTTGTACACGTACCTTGGAAACTACAGGACAGCCATCTCTTCGAACAGTTTCAATACCTTTCGCACAAAACTCAGGTTCGGCTTGTTCTTCTGACTCATACATATAACCCACGTACCGTTTCTTAGTCTGTAAAATACATGGATGGTACACCTTTTCAAGTTTCAACTTGACGGGACTTGGATTATCATTTGTAACAGCCTCTGCAATTTCTGCACCAATTTTAAATGCACACTGTCTGGTTTTACCTGGTACCAATACAAAAACAGAGTCAGTGTCTCCATATACAACTTTAGCACCCCAATGCGGAGTATTTTCTATTAACTTAATGGCTCGCAGTAAAGTTTCTCGCCCCTTGCTTACAACACTATCTCCTACTTCTACTGACGGCATTCGTCCACTAAAGTTTGCGGCAGTATAGCCATATGTAACATTTGCTATGAGCTTCAACCCCAACTGTCTGGAGTGAAGAACACGCTGTAGCAGTTTATCTTCTTTGTTTTGTTTCATAGATTTCTTTACCATCAATCTAGTATCTAAAATTTCTGATAACATTCTTGGTAATATGCCTTCTCTTACTTTTCTTTTGACAAACGCTACGCCACAAGGTGAAAAATTTATGAGATCTTTACGATAAAGCTTTTTAAGCAATGTGTTAGGCACTTTTAGTTGAGTAGCACCGAAGGGAAAGGCAGAATTTTGGCCTAAATGCTCAACCCTACCCAAGCATGTGGAAAAGCAATAATTATAAGCAATAATTATAGAAGGATACAAGCTCTGAAAATCTAAGACAATAAGGGGATCAACAAAAAATTTCGACTCGGGCTCTAAAATTAAAGGCAAAAATTCTGGCGCTTTCATCTTTGCCCTTTGTTGTACACTAGGCGATACAGCAACATAATTTAGTGGTTTTGCTAGCCTTAACATCATTGACTCTACACGAAACTGGGATCCTCTAGATAAAACTTCAAAAAACTGGATTCCAAACAAACGAGCCAACTCACTTGTTCTACCAATTAAATCTAATCTATCAAACAATTCTAGTACGCCAGTTACTCTATATAAATAAAAATTTATTGTTTTATGTCGGTAGACTGGATTATTATGTTCCCACCAAAATGACAATTCTCTAAATGAATGCAACGGTATACGTTTATGTAAAATATGGTAAACTATATTTTCAAATGTATAACTTTGTAAAGCTATTTCGTGCCTCATTAACCTCCATACATCTAATATAATTCTACCTGGTAATTTCAAATCTGAATTTTTTTCATCATCCGATGGATTTAATCTGCTTTGAGTACGCGCAAGTAAAGAATGCAAATTAATTCCTAGCACATACCCTCTCTCTATAAGATATCCCCACGATAACATTTCTATTTCGTACCCGGCAAAAACATCTGGGTCCCAAATTCTTATAAATTTTACAAACTCGTTGATTAAATTAATTTCCGAATCGACATAAATTACATCGCATGTAACACCAGTTCCATCCAGGTATCGTGTTCCTATTTCATTGAAATTATTATCAACTACAAAAACTCCAACTTGGCTGCTACATTTATCACAGTTTTCTGGCGCATCGTTGGATACTGAATAAAATAGTGCTCGTATAGGATCAAGTTCAGGATTGGGTTTAAAATCCAACCTAGTTTGTATATGCAATTCCACCACTAACGAAGTTAAATATTGATGTTCCGATACTGCTTTTGCTTTTTGTAAATTTTCAAGAGACATCTTAAAATCATGAGTATTATCAAAAGTAGCTGCACTAATTTGACAAGAATCATTTGACGAATCTAACGGACTTCTAAGATTATTTAAAAATTGAGACTGAAGTAACATTTTTCTAAGTGCTAAATCCGAATCACTACTAATATTATTTATATGGTTTTTCTTTTGTTCAGCAAATTCATTATGATTTTCACTGTCCTTTCCCATATTATCAATGGACCTTGTTCGTAATTTACTCTTTATTTTCTGACTTTTATTTTTTACAGTCACTTTTCTTTTAAATTTCACAGAACTCTTGGGCGTTTCTTGATTATCTTCTTCATTCAACTCATCACTTCTATTATCAAATGGACTAAAAGGAGAAAGACTAATTAAAGATTCGTCACTATCACTTTGGGCTCCTGGACTACATGGTATAAGTATTTTTAATTTCGGTTTTTTCTCAATGACATTGTTTTTTAGATTTGCTTGTAGATTTTTAGCTTTGATCCATAGCTCCACATCACGGCGAGAAGGAGGTTGTTTCGATGGCATCACAGTACAATTACCAGTTTCACAAAATGACGATTTTATACTTTTAAGTTTGTTATGAGTTATTTCAACATTTGGATGCATTGCTTGTATTTTCGTTTTTCTATGATGTTGTATTGTTTGATTTGCACTACTAAATTCCGATGCGTCAGATGTAATGCTCCCAATGTTAAGTACATTGTGTCCTATTTGTACTTCGCCTGTTATATCTGCATTATCACTGTAGAAGGGTTTCTGATGACGTGTTAAAGGAATATCATATTCTTGCAATGTATTTGTAACCATTTCCCGCGAAGGCGGGTTGAACTTTGGCATTAAAACATAACATCCACATGAAGTAAGTGAACTATTACCATCGTTCGGTACAGATGTCTCAAAAACACTTAAAGTTTGGGTTAGCTTAATTTTATCAAGTACTTTTCTTCCAAGAGACATTATTTCTTCTTGGTTACATGCAGCTTCTCCTTTAAAATTATAATAATCGGTTTGGGTATCACATACAGGCTGTCCTGAACATTTTTGATATGGAGTTAATGAATCTGACGAAGATTGGGAAGGATTCGAAAAGCATTTGAAGTTTTGTTTCCGGTAACCTCTTCTAAATTTATGCATTCACTTTCTATTACACAACTACTATTAGCAACAACTTTATCAGATTTACTATCATGCACTAGATTGTTTCCTTTAGAACTTCCAGCAACGGATATGTAATTTTTATCAATATCATATTCCTGAGCTTTTGATAAAACATTGGAGTTCATATTTTCTTTATCACCCTGTATATTTTTTAATGCATCATCACTTGTTTTATCAGCGTGTGCCTGCATATTACTTACAAATAATTCTTCCGAGCTCTTATCACTTCCAACGCATTTACTGTAAGTGGTGTTAACTTTGCGACAGGTTTGATTTTGTTCAGTACCGTTTTTACCTTTTTTAATGGATCGGTTTACAGACTTCGTAGTATTCTTAGGTGTATAATGACATACACGTTTTTCTTCAATTAATGTAATATTTGATTGTACATTCATATCTGTAAAACTTAATTTTCGTTTAACTCGCTCTGGTGGATTTTCGAAAAGTGTGGATTTGGTATCAATCGTAGTACAAGTGTGTGATGTTTGTATATCAGAACCACTTAATATAATTTTATAAGACTCTGTACTTGATGAGATGGCATTGTTTACACCTTCATTGCTGAAAATAAGACAAAAAGTAATTAATTCCTACAAGTATAGAGCAAAATCTATATGCGTAATTTCACAGAGAATTTACATGGTAAGGTCCAAAAGCTTCCTGCCCGCACGTGTTAGAACAAGAACTGACATGTTTAACTCCATCACCCCCCACTCTATGTTTTGTTGCACTACAGTTAACACTTTGCGGCTGTAGCATCAATAACAAGCACTACAGCTAGAGTGACAGGTAACAGTCCTGTTCCACAAGATTTTGAAATGTTTAAACTTGTATTGCAGTTATGATAGTTACACCCGTATGCAGAGTCGTTCGCCAGTAGCTCGCCGGAGTTTCACTACGCGTCGTTTTACCAGTGAGCGACTATGTAATGTAATTCTAGTCGCCGGTGAGCCGCCGGTGAACGACTATGCATACCGGTATTAGAAATGAAGAAATACCAATAACAATTTATTACTACTAGGTTAACTGAAAGACTGTATTTATTTAATAACTCAAAAGCTGTATTTTAAAAAGTATAGATCTGATGATCTTGCTTGCTTGATTGAACTTGTTTATATGCATTTCAAGTAGTATGATATTAAAATCTTAAAAAGAGGTTGTCTATTTTATAAAACCAGTATCTGCAAAGATGATTTAAATTATAGACAGGGTGGTCTAGCACCACAAAATTTATACGTTAGCCATCTACCTTAATAGTGAGAAACTGCTGTTTGAATACTTTTTAAAAAACAAACAGAAAGAAAATCAAAATAGACATGGTGCAGCCCAGATAAACAAGTAAACAATGAAATAGATTTTGTTCTGTCTAATAATAAAAGGATATGTAAGGATGTCTCTCTTAAACAAACTTAACATGGGTAGCGACTATAGCAGCGTACATGAATCAAACAAGTAGACACTCATACCAAATGTTGAAACCTGTGCCTGGGACAGCAGCTCGGGGGGGGTGGGGGGGTATTTCTAAGCTTGACTACCAGATGACAGAACAAAGTTCTATCAATTACAGTGCCTTTATATAGACAGTGGCGACAATGGGGTGTCCTATTTTGATTGGCTCCTAGATCACGTGATTTTAGCCGCCATGTTATGCTAAATCACCTGTGATTCGTGTTATACTTTTGGCAGTACTGAAGTGTATTGTCAGTCTATGTCAAATTCGAGGTTAGCAGGTTCGATTTTGCGTCAGTTTTGACACAAACTGACGCAAATCTTAACCTGCAAATCTCAAATGTTTTCAGTACTGCCAAACGTAAAACACGTATCACAGTCGACTCTGATCACGGATTTAAATAAACACCCATTAGAAATGTGCATAAATATGGCGGCGGGGGTGTGGCTTAGTTGTATTGTCGCCACTGTCTATATAAAGGCACTGTACTATCAATCATGATGTGCTCAAGGGTAATACCACAAGCAGTGGATATATTTTTAACAACTATTTTGTCGTTCCATGTAAATTATTGCGTTTAAATTTCACGATACAAAATCACATGAAAAATGTCACGAGCCGAAGGCGAGTGACATTTAAATGTGATTTTGTTGAGTGAAATTTGCAATAATTTCTATGGAAATGGCAAAATATTTTAAAAAGATATATCCACTTCGAGTGGTATTTGGGACGACTATTTAACAATATTAATACATAACGATTAACTTTATGGAAAAATAATCCAACAATTAATATAATTATTCATTCTCAATTAAATTCAGCGGAATACTTCCAAAACACAGCATTTTAAAATTTTTAAATCAAGCCACACAGTTTGTTGGGGTTTAGTGTTACGTAACCTAGCGATATCACTAAGGACAGAACATCGTTGCTAAGCGATACTTCGCAACAAGGCTATTTATTTTTTGAGTACGTACATTGTTTTGTGAATATTTTGCATGGTGCCCAATATTCAGTGATATACTGCTGTTATTGGTTGAAAAAAGCAAATGTCTGCAATGTGATTGGCTTATATGTTATAGTGTTGAATAGTCATGGATATATTATAAAGTACAGCATACGTTTACTACATGTAAACGTACGTCGAATCTTAAAATAACATATCACGGAGTTCGGTACCTTCCCCCATTTCATTCTAACCTGTATCAATTTATTTCTCTCTTCCTTTAGACGTATTTCATACCATGGTTCTTGCGCTTAATTTTGAAGTTTAGAAATGAAAATGTCAAAAGTGTCATTCAATTTCACAGTTTATTTCTACCTTCGAAAATTTAACTTTAGCAAGAAAAAATAAATTTTTAAAAGATCCGGTTGATCAAAACATTTTCAAAATTCTGATTACGAAGAATGTAGAAAACCCTTTAACATTTTTAAAAAATATTCAGTTCCTTCAAAATTCTTGACCTGTCCCACAACAGCCAAGTCCCCTAGTCCCAGTTTAGTAGAAGATCATTGTGATACCACTAAAGGTTTAGTGTATAAGCCATTCACGACCTTTTTGGGACAGAGTTGGCTATGATTTTTTCTTTTCATGTTGGACTAACTGATTCGATGATGTAGCGGATACAATTTTTTTTTTCTGTCAGTGTCTGTTCAACATTTTTTTGCCACCACATTGCCAGATTTATTATTTTAATATTCGTAAGAAAAAAAAAAGATTTATCAAATGTGTAAAAATAATTTTAATTTCCGTCAAAGGAAAAGTCAAAATGCCCAAAATAATTTGGTTACAATAAAAAATTTCCATTAAACGATGCTACTTCCAATTTAAAAAGGACAGACCAAATTTAAGAGAACGTGAGTCGATGTGGAGACTAGAGAATATCCGGCAACAATGTACCTATTCAGAAAATATAACCTTAAACTGAAAACAACCTAACCTAACACAAAAAGTGTCAATTTCCATGAGGGAGTTTAGTTGCAACAGAGGTTCTGCCAACAAAATTAGTAGACTAGATGGTCATAGCCTCACCTGACCCAGAAAGATCGTGAACGGCTTATATAATTTAAGTCTCATCGAGTGAGGTTATAAGGTGTTGACTGTTGAGGTTATGTTTTCTAATTTGTGTTTATTTAAACAATTACTTCTTTTCTACATTTTGTAGCATCTTGAGACCAAAAAGACTATTTCTGGCACCATGTAATACGAGTTAAATGTATTTTGTCAGAATTTCTCTCAATGTCGAGCCAAAGTACCTCTCTAAAGGGTAGCGCTATACATAATTCATGCACTGAGAGTGACAGAAATAGATGGTACGTCTTGTTCAACCATTGCAACGGCAAGCCGTATCTTGTACTAATATGGATGTGCTGAGATAAAGAACGTCAACGCAAAAGTAATAAAGGACTGCTACGAGATTATTGGAGTCCCCATAGTAAATATTATAAATACATCGTTGACACAAGGAATATTTCCAAACTGTTGGAAAACTAGTCAAGTGATACCAATCCCCAAAGTAATGAACTCAAATAAATGTAATGATTTTCGCCCGATAAATATGTGGCCAGTGATAGAAAAGATATTGGAAATTGCAGTAAAAGAACAATTAACGTCGTATATAGAAGAAATTAACATTATTATAAATCAACAGTCAGGTGTTAGAAAAGGTCATTCATGCGAAACTGCACTAAACCTAACTAGAGCAAAATGGAAATCAAGAATGGATGAAAAAAGAATAACAGCGACAGTTTTCATAGACCTAGAGGGCGTTTGAGACGATCGACAGAAGTTTATTGATAAGAAAATTGGAAAAGGTGGGAATAGTTGGCACGGAAATGCAGTGGTTCGAAAGTTATTCAAAAATTAAATTCAGACCTGGAAAACATAAATAAATGGCTGAAAGTGAAAAAACTAAAATTAAACGCAGAAAAACCAAAGTGGATGCTAATCAGCCCAAATAAAGTTTAACGTTACGATAACCTAAGAATTGAAGGCTCTATAATCGAGAGAATGCAAAACCTAAAATATTTTGGGGTCATAATTGACGATAAATTAAATTTCAAAGAAAACCTAAACTTCATGGTAAAAAAAGTGGCAAAAAAATTGGTGTGATGCAAAGGTTAAGGAAAAAAAATGACACCGTACTCAATGATTATAGTTTACAAGACAATAATAGCTCCGCACATAGACTATTGCTCAACAATGCTTTTCCACAACACCAAAACAGATTTGAAAGTTCTCCAAAAGCAGCAAAATAAAGCAATGAGGTCAATTTTAAAATGTAGCAAAAGAACTAGTGTGAAAGTAATGTTGGAAGCGCTGCAATTTCAATCAATCAAGCAACGTCTAAACTTCAATTCTATGGTAGTGATTTATAAACTAAAAAAGGGTTTGCTTCCGAACTATCTAAATGAATTGGTGCAATTAAATTCAGATGTGCATGATAGGTAATTAAGAAGGCGTAGTCATTTTAGACTGCCCTTACATTCAAGAACCAGTTCGCAAAGATCTATTTCTTATAAAGGGCTACAAATGTTCAACAACTTGCCAGCAGAAGTTAAACACTGCACAAATATTAATTCGTATTGTATCTCATGTTTTTGTTTTATACATCGTATTATACATGTTATTGTGTTCTATTGTACATGTATTATTATTCATTTTTCTTTATCGTAATATGATGTTTAGTCGTTTTGTATCGTATTAAGCTAGGATGACGACCTTCTGTACATTTTCTCAATTGATATACTGTGTATTATGTATTTACATAAGGAATAAATAAATAAAAAAAAATAAATATCTATATCTAATGTAGTGGTGCCATCTGTTAGTACTATCGAAAAGTATTCCCCCCCAGGAGCCGTTCAAGGTCATTCAAATCGGTATTTTGACATCAAAGAAACTGACAGTGAGTATCCCTACTTGTTTGATTTATGTACGCTGACTATAGTAGACTCGTAAGAGTTAACTATAGCAATAAATATCTTGTAAGAAAGAAAGAAGCAGCGTACATACATCAAACAAGTAAAGACACTCATGCCAAATGTTGAAACCTGTCTAGAGTGCCTGGGACAGTACCTCGGGGGGTATTTCTAACCTTGACTATCAGATGGCAGCACAAAATTCTACCAATTACAGTGCCTTTATATAGACAGTGGCGACAATACAACTAAGCAACACCCCCGCCGCCATATTTAGGCAAATTTCTAACGGGTGTCTATTTAAATCCGTGATCAGAGTCGACTGTGATACGTGTTTTATGTTTGGCAGTACTGCAAACATTTGAGATTTGCAGGTTAAGATTTGCGTCAGTTTGTGTCAAAACTGAACCTGCTAACCTCGAATTTGACATAGACTGACAATACACTTCAGTACTGCCAAAAGTATAACACGAATCACAGGTGATTTAGCATAAACATGGCGGCTAAAACCACGTGATCTAGGAAGCCAATCAAAAATAGGACACCCCATTGTCGCCACTGTCTATATAAAGGCACTGTACTACCAATCAGATACAGTTGCTAGCCCTGCAACCATAGATATATAAGTACAAGACACGGCGTGCCGTTGCTATAGTTGAACAAGACGTACCATCTATTTCTGTCACTCTCAATGCGTGAATTACGTATAGCGCTATCCTTTAGAGAGGTACTTGGACTCGTCATTGAGAGAAATTCTGATAAAATACATTTAACTCGTTACATGGTGCCAGAGATAGTCTTTTTGGTCTCAAGATGCTACAAAATGTAGAAAAGAAGTAATCGTATAAATACACACAAATTAGAAAACATAACCTCAACAGTCAACACTTGATAACCTCACTCGATGAGAGGGTGTGCAAGATATTCACTCGCTAACGCCTTTGAGTTTTACGGTTGATATTGATAATAATAGCAATCAAAACCATGTAAACAACAGTTTAACTGGTAGGTCCGCTAACAAGTTACATTTTCAAGTAGCATCATTTTTCATGATAACTTTTTTAGGTCACCATGTCTAATCGTTTTAACTTGTCAGACGCTGGCTGAAATTAAATTAATGATCCTGATAATAGAAGTTTGTGAACACTACTTTGCTTTGAAACTGAGTTTGTCCTTTACAAGATGCACCACTTTGAAGAATGGTAGAAAATGACTTTGCGACTCCAAGAATGGTGTTCGAAGTAGCTGTTAGAGCTCAACTAACAAAATTGCGTGTTGCACATGGGATACCACAACCCTAGCTACATGTATTTTCTGAAAAATGTGCTTATAAAGGCGGTTTATCAACAAAAAGATCTTGGGGTCACCGTGTCGTCGGATTTTAAATGGGAGTAGCACCTACCTAGTTTCGATCGCTTTTAAATACATGTCTCAACTTTTAGCGAAAATTTATAAAACCTATATTCGGCCAATTTTGGAGTATGCGTCCTGCTTTTGGAAGCCTTACCTTGTTAAAGACATTCATGCTCTTGAACTCGCCCAGAGACGTATCACCAAGTTATCGCCAACTATTTGAAAACTGTCATATGAACAGAGGCTGCAGGTATTGGGGCTATCATCGATTTCTGAAAGGCATTTAAGAGGTGACCTAATAGAAACATATAAAATCATCCACGGTTACTACACTGTAGTCATTGAAGGGTTTGTGACTAGTGAGAATGTGCGGTTGCGTGGCCACGAGTTTAAGCTAGTGCCCGAAAGATTTAATAAAATGTGTCGACAGTTCTGTTTATTGAACAGAATTTTTAGAGATTGGAACGCTCTTCCCAAGTCAGTTGTCTGTGCGCCTTTAGTAAACGCCTTGGACAAATTGAGTGGTTAATTTAAGTTAAGTTAATAGCTGTAGTTGTGTAATTTCATTCTGTAAAATTTTCAAGTTTGCAGGTGTTGCAAGTAGAAAGTTTAAATATCTTATTAGCTCTAGTTTTCGATTGAAATGTTTTATCGGATCAGCCGTCTAATATTATAAATAAAAAAGAAGCAGAACTTTGATACATGCAACAACGGGGAAAATGCAGAATCCGAGGCCAATATCCCTGCTATTGTTAATATTAATAATTATTTAATGTTGTTTCTCTACTAACCATAACCAACATTATAAGGAAAAGAGTTAGCAGTGTAATTGGCCTCGGATTCTGCATTTTAGCCCAAAACAGTTGGTTATTAAATAAATAGCCGTGTTTATTTGATTGTGCATTATGAAAAAGACCCATTTTCAGAAAAAATTAGTAAGCATCTAGTATTTTTCATTTATATGTGCCTTGCAAGGATTTGATGGAGTATGGTACTCAAGCCACCCGTGATTTGGTCTAAGCCAAAATTTAAAATTGGTAATTTTTTAAATATTTATATCCCTAATGGCATTAAGAATGATTATCAAAAAAATTTTTTACCCAAGTAGTGATGCACATACCCGTAGTCTCAAAAAATACCTCCGAGACTGGTAGTGGCTATTAACTACGAAGTGCATGGTATTGGAAATACAAGTTTCAATAAGGTCTGTCATGTGTAATCTGCAGCAAGAGTGCAAAATAAGTTTGAGCGTACAGCACGAAATGTGTTCGCTCGTTTAGTTTCTGGTCAATATCGCAAAAACAGGGGTTTCTTTGCAAGAATGATAAATTAAATTTTTGTTGCACCAATTTTGAAAGTGGTACTTAAATTTTTTGGAAAAATACAGTTAAATTTACTGGTATCTCTTTTCCACACCACCCATGAGGTAGAGATTTTGGCGTGTTATTTTTTATAGCGGTGCCCCTGTAGGCGTAAATCCACTTATTTGTTGGAAAAAATATCACTCGGAATCAAAATTAACTTTGCTATTTGAAATTCTAGTTAATGTTACCATCATTTAGAAATTTTTCCATTTGTACGTTTAAATATGTTAAAGAATATGAAAATAAATCTTCTGCTTCTACTAATGTACAGTCCTCAATATCATTCTTTTCATCACTAAGAACTTCGAGATCAATCACATCTCTTCCTGCACCCCATTTTACAAGAACGCGCAACCAAATTTATATGGCTTGCTGGAGCTTGCACCTCAGTTGCGTGGTAACGAACAGTTACTATTTTTTTCCAACCCCCACACATCTGCATGAACTGCTGTTATTTCCCACATTCGAATTTGATGAAAAACATGATGAGAGTGTGGAGGAGCAGCTGAAGAAGCAAAAGGAAACATTAACCTCAACTTTACAGTTCATAATTCATTCAGAAGTTAGGCGCCTTGAAAAACTGTAGGGAATCAATTCTTTTTGAAGCTTGGATAGGGAACTTTTTTGATATTCATTCCTTTCCTAATGCTATGAGGGATATGAATATCAATAAAAAAACTGAAATAATTTTTATTTGTTACTCATCTGTAAACATCAATTTATCAAAACACTGTATTAATCAAGTAAGTTTATTTTAACAAGTTACTAACTTGTAAAATCTTTACACGTTAACTGTCAGTTTTACAAGTTAGTAGCATTATTTACATTCGAAAATTGTGTTCTATTTGCATCATAAATGTTAAAAATCATGGTACAATTGTTATTCCCGGTAACACACACTTTGGACGATGAAATAGGTAAACTTGAACCATCTGCTGGTGCCGAGGGTGATGCAGAGACTGGAACTGAGAACCGCGTAGCCTTTGTAGACTCACTGCTAGGAAATAATTTTCTTGACATTTCGATTTTCTTATTGATTGAATCCTCAACGTAGCTCGTAGCAATTTCGCTGGATTTCCATCCCCCTGCTTGCTTTAGTGCTAAGATATCTCCACCCGCATCCACAACCATAGTTGCCCCAGTTCGCCGAAAAGAATGACCGGTATATAACTCTGGTTCTTTTAAACCTAAATATTTCGCAATTTGCTTTGGGACAGCGCTAACAGTGTGTTGACCAGCATTAAGGGAAATGCACTTTCCATTTCGGTATGTTAAAAAAAATCGTAGGCTTTCTGTTCTAGGAGGTCGGAGATTTAGGTATTTTCTGTACAACATGCAGGGCGCGAAGCTGCAGCCATCATCGGTTATGGTAAATCTTCTTGTTGTTAAATTCTTTGTTTGACGCAATGTCACGATAACGTATTTGCCCATATCTTCTACGTCATTCATAGTCAGGGAGAGGAGTTCGTCGCATCGACAACACCCAAAGATGCCGAATACTGTTATAATTTTCGCAAGCAACCAATGGTCATCTGGAGCTTCCAACAGAAATCGTTCAACCTCTTCTTTAGTTAAAACCTTGGCTTTTTTGGGGGTATAACGCTCATTCTTTCGTTTGAGAAATACAATGACCTTTTGAAACCTACAAACGTCAACAAACGTCAGATTTTTTCATAAAATGTTCAACAAAAAAACCAAACCTGCGAACTGGAACATTTTCCTTGATTTCTAAGCAACTTTTGAGCATAGACCATTTTGCCCATAATGAATTAGGGCTCAATCTAACAGACAGTTGATTCATGTAAGCTAACAGAACATCTTCTGTGACCCCAATCACACCATTTTTCTTCTGCCAATTTTTGAAATCGCTATATTCACGCTCGTACCTTGAAGATGATTTTTCTGGCAATAAACTTGAAGCTACACTGGTGGCTTCCTTAATAATTGCTTCCGGCACATGCATTTTCACCACAATAAAAAAACAGGGAAATAAACAACATACGTAGTCACGGTAATGTTTCCAAAGCTTACGACAAATTATTGAGAATGTTTTTTGTAATTGAAATATTTGCATCTACTTAATTAATATATTTGCATTTTTTTACAAATGGGTAACAAATAAAATATATAACAATACACGCAAGTTAACGGGTTTTACTGGCTCCAGAAGGTAACTGGCTCGCCTACGGCTCGCCAGTTATATCCTTCTGTCCGCCAGTAAAACCCTTTTTACCTCGCTAGTAATGTTATATACTATTTAAAGGTTTTAATTAAACAAACTATCTACTTAACACACCGGTAAAAAGATAGGTCTTCGCTTGAAGAATGACAAGAAATAAAACAAATTATGCACGTTCTCATTGCTCAAGTTCAATTTTCGAAGAATAAACTGTGAAATTGAATGACACATCTGACGTTTTCATTTCAAAACATCAAAATTAAGCGTACGAAACATTGTATGAAATACGTCTAAAGGGAGAGAGAAATAAAGTGATACAGGTTAGAATGAAATGGGGGAAGGTACCGAACTCGGTGATATGTTATTTTAAGATTCGACGTACGTTTACATGTAGTGAACGTATCCTGTACTAATATATCCATGTATTTTATTATAGCCCCTCTATTACAAATAGTAGCGACATCATGGGGCAAACCTGATGCAAACATGAAAATACAAAAAGTTACTAAACGGTAAATTTCAGTGTAAACAGTGAAAAAATAACAGATCTGAATACCTGAAATCCTTTTCTGTCACTATTTTTACACTAATCGACACAACACCCTAGCATTTCCACGTCCTCGACTTCAAATTAGCCCCCGAAGAGAAAAATGAATAAAAACACGACAACTGTCAATGTCACATTTTAATTTAATTATGCAACTTCCTAGGCGATTTTTAAATATGCTAGGGACTTAAGGGATACCAACGTGATTTTGCCCCAGCGGCAACATCAATCGTTGTCGCTACTATATGTAAATATAGGGGCTATATATTTTATAAAGTAGTGGCGCCATCTGTTAGTTCTATCGAAAAGTACCCCCCCCCCCCCACCAGGAGCCGTTCAAGGTCACCAAATTGGTACTTTTTGCATTTTTAAAGATTTTTGGATTTTTAGTTTAGACAATTTATATTTTTTAAAGATCATCCTATTATAAGGTTCCAGGCAAAAGGGCCCGACGACTCAGGGCCTACCGGGAAATGCCCGGTAGCCCGGCGGGCCAGCACGCGCTTATTAGCTACCGATGGTCCGATATCACGAATTAATGAGACTGCAGTAATTGTAATAACAGCATCTACTTAACAACGATACAAAAAGCACGTCAGGCTCATTCGAGCAAGGTTTAAGATATGCCATCGCTATTCGACCGCTCTTAAAACATGCAGAGCCAACCAATTATAGAAATAATAAAATATATATTTATTAGCCCTTCGTTATGGGGCTAATACTCTAAAATACATAAATTAGAGGGCAGCGATTAGGTCGACATCTGGACCGCTTCGACGGATCGGCTGTCGGAATCTAACACGGCCAGACTGACGTTTGACACGTCCTCGGGTCACCTGGTTATCACTCAAATTCAACCTTTAGGCCGTTGTTTCCCGGAATACTGAAACACATAATTTGGCGTTACCAAGAGGGAAGAGAAAAGTGGATTCCAACCACAGTTGGCATCACTTTTCTCAGCTCTCTTATCCTGAATTCTTTATCGCATTCATACATACAGACATACATACATCACCGAATAACTGAGTCGCTGTACCGCTTTATCGTTATTGTGATGATCTACCATGATTGTCATCCATTCATACATTACCGAGTAACTGAGTCGCTATACCGCGAGATCGTTATTCTGATGATCTGCCATGATTGTAACTGAACTGCTCTATTACCACAGTACACCGTTACAAATCACTCTCATACATTCATATATCACCGAATAACTGAATCGCTATACCGCGAGACCGTTATTCTGATGATCTGCCGTGACTGTAACTGAACTGCTCTATTACCACAGTACACCGTTACAAATCACACCTAAATTCTTTACCGAATTCATACATTCATATATCACCGAATAACTGAAACGCTATACCGCGAGACCGTTATTCTGATGATCTGCCGTGACTGTAACTGAACTGCTCTATTACCACAGTACACCGTTACAAATCACACCTGAATTCTTTACCGAATTCATACATTCATATATCACGGAATAACTGAAACGCTATACCGCGAGACCGTTATTCTGATGATCTGCCGTGACTGTAACTGAACTGCTCTATTACCACAGTACACCGTTACAAATCACACCTGAATTCTTTACCGAATTCATACATTCATATATCACCGAATAACTGAAACGCTATACCGCGAGACCGTTATTCTGATGATCTGCCGTGACTGTAACTGAACTGCTCTATTACCACAGTACACCGTTACAAATCACACCTAAATTCTTTACCGAATTCATACATTCATATATCACCGAATAACTGAAACGCTATACCGCGAGACCGTTATTCTGATGATCTGCCGTGACTGTAACTGAACTGCTCTATTACCACAGTACACCGTTACAAATCACACCTGAATTCTTTACCGAATTCATACATTCATATATCACCGAATAACTGAAACGCTATACCGCGAGACCGTTATTCTGATGATCTGCCGTGACTGTAACTGAACTGCTCTATTACCACAGTACACCGTTACAAATCACAAGTTAACTATGTTACTCGCTAAAATACCACAGAAAAAAAAGCTTTGACTCACCTGGAAGACATTCCTCTTCCATTTCCTCAGCATCAGGAGTCTCCAAGAGCTCCTCCAACTCCGGCAACGACCATTCACCGGTCCATATTCTTACTTGTTCTTTGAAGCTGATACACAGGGAAAACCTGCATCCCTAATAATAAACGTAAACCAGTTGTTTTTGTGGTACTGACTTTAGTATCAACTGGATTTTCCACAACCGCTTTGTCCATTCTGACTACCCATTAAGTTCCAAACCTATTGGTTTGAAAGGGTTTGCTTTACCGTTCTGCTTGGCCATTCTCCCAAGGTGATCAGGCATAATGAAAGTGCACTACCTGTATATTTTGATTTTTTTTTAAATTGCTTTATTATCAGTTATATATTTACTAGGAGCACCAAAAACAGCGATACAATTTTGGAATTGTTTCTGTCTCTGAAGCAACACAAACTGCATACCGGTTGCAGTACCTGAAAAGGATTCTAAACAATCTATTTGGACTGTAACGTACATCCCTGTACATCCCTACATAAATAACAATACTCGTTATGAAGGAGATGGAGAAAGCCCAAACGATTACCTTTGGGTAAGTAGCACTTTAGGCATCAGTTACTACCTTTTTCTATAAGATATAACAACTTGTTCTTTAATAGCTACTGCTTGTAGCTAAGGTCCCAACCTTTAGTGCATTACTAAGACGACGGGTTCTGTCAATTTTGTTCTGCTCTGCTTTCATTAAATTTGATTAAAAAAAACGAAGCTTTACTTAATTCTCTGGTTCCGAAAAATGTAAAACAAGTTGGGCAGTTAATGGGCTTAGTTAGCTATTTTCGTCGTTATTTAAAAAAAATCTACTTTAACAGCCCCGGCCCCTTAACAGCTTTAACAAAAAATAATTCCACACGGCAGAACGGCCAGAATTCAAATATGTTAACGACCCGACCTGTTCTCGATTCTTTCATCATAATCCAGAAACTGTATTGTATACCGATGCTAGCAGCATCGGTTATGGGCAGTTCTTAACAAGTAAGTATATTTAAATATGTACTTTTCAACGGATCTAGGGCAATTCACCGAAAACAGTTTACCGAAAACATTTTACCGAAAACAGTTCACCGAAAAACAATTTACCGAAGGAACAATTCACCGAAAGAACAATTCACCTAAAATCCATTTTTCTAAGGTATGTTGTCGTTATTGTAGTCTCCAACAATTCTTGATATGTTTTCGACACACAAAAATTTAGAAACCTTATAAGGTCGTTAAAAACTAATCGTTCAAGTTAATGAGGGCCATTAGTAATTATCATTAACTCGTATTACTTTATATTATAAAAGTAGATTAAGTTGTATTACTGAAAGTTTAAATCACTAAAAGAGGTTCCAAACATATTTCCCTAATTGCTTCACATTTACTTTTCATTAGAAAGTAGATTATTGTCATTAAGTTGTATTACTAATAAATAAATAAATAAGTATTTCCCTAATTGAGTTTAGTTTATAGAAAATTTTGCTAGAGTGAAGTTCGAAATGGCTCTCGAATACATAACCAGTGAAAACGGCAAACGTTTGTTGTTTGACGAAGGTCACTTCTTCTATACGGATAGAAAAGTTGATTCAAAGATATATTGGAAGTGTGAAAGTTACCACAAAGTTAAGTGTGCTGCACGCATGATAACACTGGATGACAGTGTTATTAAAAGAAGTGGAACACATAATCATCTCGCTGATGCTGCGCATGTAGAAAAAATGCAAGTGATGACCACCATACGCGATGACGCCAGAAGAACTCGAGATGCACCACATTACATAATATCAAATGTTGTATCAAATGGAGTCAGCCAGGCAGCAGCAAGTAGGCTTGGGAAGGTAAGCAGCATGAAAAGAACAATACGCAAAATACGAACCAGGGATGAGGTTGCCCCAGCATTGCCTATTCGGCGCAGCGACATTGTTTTTCCCCAAGAATATAAAATAACAAAAAACGGGGAAGACTTTTTGATGTTCGATTCAGGACTTGATGAAGACCGGATATTGATGTTTTGTACGAGGAGAAATCTCCAACTTCTAGCTCAGGCTGACCACTGGTACGCAGATGGTACGTTCAAAACTGTACCGCACCTGTTCTGTCAGCTTTATACACTACATGGGTTAAAAAGTAATGTAGCTATTCCTCTAATCTACGCTTTGCTACCGGACAAAACCAGAGTTACCTACGTTCGATTACTCCAGAAAATAAAAGAGCTTCTCCCAGGAGTTACACCAGCATCAATTATGACTGATTTTGAAACTGGAATGATAAGCGCTATTACTGAAGAATTCCCTCAGTCCAGACATCGGGGGTGTTTTTTCCATTTTTCCCAATGCATAAACCGTAAGATTCAATCCGAAGGCCTTAAACAGAGGTATGAAACAGATGCAGATTTTGCTCTGAAAATGCGGTTATTAGCCGCAATAGCATTTGTTCCTACAGCAGACGTGGTTCGTGCATTTGAAATGCTTTGTGACGAAAACATTTTACCCCCAGAAGCACAACCGGTAATGGACTATTTCGAAGACACCTGGGTTGGGCGTCCACAAAGAGTTCGCCGCCGTCCACCACTTTTTTTCGCACGACATGTGGAACTGTGTAGAAGGAGTACGTCTAGGCTTGCCCAAAACGAACAATGCTATAGAAGGCTGGCATCGAGGCTTTGAGCAGCAAATTTCCTCTGAGCACCCCAATATTTGGAAGTTTGTTGAAGCCATCCAGAGGGAGCAAAGTTTACACGAACTCCAAGTTGAGCAATATGTTGCAGGAATCGAACCCCCGCCTGCCCGCAAGAAGTACAGGGACTGTGCCGAAAGGATATTAAGAATTGTTGAAGAGTACAATATTGTAAATTTGAATGAATTCTTACGCGGTATAGCCCACAATTTGGGATATTGATATTGATTGAACAAACTTCATAAAAACAAAAAAAAACTATAAAAACAAAAAAAACTATAAAAACAAAAAAACAAAAAAACAAAAAAAAACTATAAAAACAACAAAAAACTTTTAAACACGCCAGCATTTGCTGCAAGTCCTAAGCCTTGATAAAGTGTGAAGGGAAGTTTACACCAATATATGTTAGAAGGATATTCTTTACAAAAGTACCAAAATAATATATAACATATCTAAAATTTTAGGTATATTTATATAATATAAGGGATTTTAGGTGAACTGTTCTTTCGGTGAATTGTTCTTTCGGAAAATTGTTTTTCGGTGAACTGTTTTCGGTAAATTGTTTTCGGTGAACTGTTTTCGGTGAATTGCCCGGAACCCGTGTCCACAGGTGTCGCATAGACGAGTGATTTAATATGATCCCAAATACAAAAATCAATATCTGTCTAACGTGCAGGCCAAAGAATAGGACCTTGTCTCCCAATCCATCGGTTTCGAAATTGTGCATTTAAATAATCTCGAACATTTAAACAAAAATGCGCTGGTGCACCATCATGTTGAAAGACCAAGTCTTTACGAATATTAAGTGGCACATCTTCAAGTAACTCCGGCCATGTTGCCATGGATAAGGTTCACTATCTGCAGCTATTTTGCATGCATGCGTTACTTTCCACATTGAGATTATTTCAAGTTCTCAATTCCTTAATGCCGTATTATCTCGAAACGGAAGTATTTCCGAACACTAGTTTATTATTAAAAAGTGTTGAATAACATGCCCTTTCTCAATTCTGAGAATTAGGAACAGTTATTCTGAAACACCCTGTATAAAGAAAATATAATTTACTGCCATTTTTACTTCAAAATATTTAAAATTACCTCAAGAAAATATTAAATTAAAATCTGACAATTAATACAGCGCCATCTGAGAGAAATTTTTACTACGCATCGCCGATGTTCGTAGAGTGTCGATGTCGCTACACCCTGCATTTCTAGCTGTTATTAAATAGCACCGAGGTACGTCGACGAATTTTGCCACTGGTAAAGTCACTTTTTATTTTGTAGTAAACGTAAAATGATTGTATCTATTGCAACGAACGCATATAAATCAATCAATTTAAAAGTTTTTTTAGAACTGACAACTACTTAGCTAGATACCTACTTTACCGACATAATAAATGTCAAACTATTTCTTTTACGAAGAATATCGAAATAAATTCATATTAAAATATGATTTACTTTTAGCAGTTGTGCAAAAAATAGCACACATGTCTTGTGCGGGAACAAGTAATGGGAACTTGTAGCGCTTGCGAATCTCGTGCGCTACGCGCACTCGAGTCGCAAGCCGCGCTACGCGTTCCCAAAATTCTTGTTCCCGCACGTATCTTGTAAAATACTATTGACTATTCAATTCACCTGTCATCTGTCAAAAAGTGACCAATGAAAATCCAGAATTCTGACGTTTCTTGACTAATCAAAAAAATATCAGTGGATATATCTTCCTAGAAGGTATTCAAGTGACTATTTTTAACAAATGCGATTTTTATTAGAAAAAGTCAATATTAGTGTTGTGTTACTATAGAAATTGCGTAGTGTGTTGCTAGATTTACTGAAAATTAATTTGAAAAAGT
The DNA here is from genome assembly GCA_940337035.1 of Agriotes lineatus. Classification (NCBI taxonomy): domain Eukaryota; kingdom Metazoa; phylum Arthropoda; class Insecta; order Coleoptera; family Elateridae; genus Agriotes; species Agriotes lineatus. Next base: position 270,790 of record CALNHX010000596.1, on the reverse strand, counting down.
AGTTTGGTTCATTAAATAGTCCCTCGAATACCATTCTTAGTCAAAGTTAAGTAGATTATTTTTGCGGTGGTATCACTACTCATGTCCATTGCGCTTGGGATTAGGACTCGTGCTAGCGCACTCGTCCTAATCGTACCAAAGCGCAATGGACATTCGTGACACCACCGCAAAAATAGTCGACATAACTTTGACTACTCATGGTATTATAAGTGATTATTTCCTTCATATCCATAATAATGCGTAATCACCATGGTTTCTGTCAGTTTAATAATGACTAAAATTCAAACGTCAAAATTTAACCGCAGTTAATGCACTTGGGATATTACTGTTGAATAAATTATCGTATAGTGTTACCTGTTTGACAGAATTTGTTGGACCTTCTATATTATAAAGCATTATACACCAGTTCCGCAATTCTGTAGCTAGGAATAAACCAGCAATATAATATCACTATCACTTTCTTAGTGTGAAAATTATATTACTTCTTTAACAAAAAATCTGGTGTAATAAACGCACACAACTTCCTTTTACAGTGATCTTATCATTAGCCCAAAATTTTATTTTTAATTTTTAAGCATTTTGCAAAAAATTTCAAAAATTACAAATTCTGCAAAAACGGTACAAAATAAAGCGTTAGTTGAAGAGACAAATTTTCTCTAGAATTTTAAGCTGCATTCAAAAATGTAATAATATACAGGGTGTTCTATTTTAAATAGGAGTTAATAAAAAAAATAGAAAAAAAACCAAAGAAACCCATTTTAGAAGTATTCGACTGGAAAATCACCTATCTCACATCAATACACATTAAACATGTAATAAAAATGTGAAGTTTGAAAAAAATCGTTGGAGCCGTTTTTAAAAAAATCGAAAAGAAAACTGAAAAATCACAAGCGTAAACACCTACTTCCGGTTATGCGATTTTCTTCAAAAGCTTGCTGTCGCATCTACATAGTACAACAAACTTATATATGAAGTTTCAACGCCATACCTCTTTTCGTTTTTGAGATACTCTGTTCACAGACACACAAACAGACCAATGAAAAGAAATATGTTTATCCTCAACCGGGTGCAAAGTAGCCTATTCTAGCCCGAGGGCGCAAAGTAAATAATTCTCGCCCGAGGGCGGAAAAGTAAATGTTTCTGACCATGTTTACGTAGTTGCTACGGAAATGTACCTTGCTTTTATTAGATCCTGGTATTATGATTTTTAATGTTAATAGTTGGAAAATCTTTACGTATAAAAATAAATCGCACCACGTCTTTTCGGTTGAGGATAAAATTATGTATATGTTACGGTTAAAGTGTTTACTTGGCTAGTTTATAGGCTAGCTGGATAGTATACAAACTATCCAAATGTCTGGCTATTTTGATGGAAAATCATATTTCTACTAAAATAGCTATGAATATTGGCTGGTTTGTATACTATCCAGCTAGTTTACCAACTATACAAGATTTATCGCCAAAGTACAAGCCACAAGAAAAGTACACAAATTAACCGTTGTTTTTGGCTAGTTTACAAACTATCCACAGTGTTTGGATAAAGTGTGAACTTAATATTCGTAGTAATACATAATAACCAACTCGTTGGTTAGTATGTAAACTAACCTATTCCATTTGGTTAATTTAATTAGGACAGCAAAATAATTCTTGGTCAAAAATAAAGTTTATTTATATGTACAACATAACATTGCTATTACTACTTAAAAATAAATAAAAAACAAAAGTGACATACAGGTACTATTTGTGCGACAAAATATAAATAATAAACCTCAAAACATTGAAAGCATAAAACAAAGAAAATTATGATTTATTGGAGCAAGTTGCACTGTTGTGGCACTTGCTGTTACACGTATATCCGGACGCAAGACATTTACACTTTTTAATTGTGCAACCCTTGTTGCACTGACAGCGCACATAACCTTGGGTTGAACCGGAAACTGAAAATTGTCCTGCAGCGCTTCGTAATGTTATTTCGGTGTCTGTCTTGACATCTTCTAACTTTTTAATTCTGCGACTTTTGCTTGTAAACTTCCAAAAGTAGGTTTTCAAATTGTTGCTGTTGATTCATTTTTAATAACCAGATACCTATCCTTATCCAAATTTCACAAGACACGACAGTAAACAATAACAACACACAGCACTTGCCATAAACATAACCTCACTTCTCTAATTAATTAGCCAAATGGAATTGGTTAGTTTACATACTAACCAACGAGTTGGTTATTATGTATTACTACTAATATTAAGTTCACACTTTATCCAAATACTGTGGATAGTTTGTAAACTAGCCAAAAACAACGGTTAATTTGTGTACTTTTTTTGTGGTTTGTACTTTGGCGATAAATCCTGTATAATTTGTAAACTAGCTGGATAGTATACAAACCAGCCAATATTCATAGCTAGTTTAGTAGAAATATGGTTTTCCATCAAAATATCCAGACATTTGGATAGTTTGTATACTATCCAGCTAGCCTATAAACTAGCCAAGTAAACACTTTAACCGTAACATATATATATATATCTCTGGCGCAAGGGCGATTTCATCCCTTCATGATTTACAAACTATCATCGCGGACTGAAATCGCTTACCTTGCGCCCTTGATATATAAACTACTATTTTTGGGTTCAGGATACTCTAAAACGTGAAGATCTGTTGAAAACTCAATTTCGAATTTTTGGGGGGAATCCAATACTTCCTTTATTGTGAACGGAAGTAAAAATTTACAGCGATGCTGCTTTTAGATTTTTTCTACCTTCATTTGTTGCTGAATATTGGCGTCATCGGAGGTTTTTTTAAATAGAACAAAAGCTTTATTTAATATAAATATTAACAGTAACTTTCTTACTGTTAATGAATATCACTTCGAGAGATTTCTTTGAGAAAGTAGAGCTGTATTTTGGAACTCTTTAACACGAAAAATAAAAATTTGCCAAAACGTAAAAATAACAGATAACAAATGCAATTTTTTTTAAAATACCTTTTTTAGTCTTTTTTAGTTCCCTTTCTCGATAGTAGAAAAAATCATGTACAAAACACGTAGGAAAAGTGTCTCTTTCTACGATTGTGCAAAAATGTCAACTTTTTGCACTGTTTCTAATGTCAAAAGCGACGTTTGTAGCACTCTTAATATCGGGCGACCATAAATGATTGTGATATTTTTATCTTAGGTTAGCACTGTTAATGTTGGTTATCATGCTGTCAATTTTAAGTCTACGTCAAATTCGAGGTTAGCAGGTTAGGTTTTGTGTCAGTTTGTGTCAAAACTGACGGCAAGCCTAACCTGGTAACTATTTCCTATCTTGTTGCACAAATAGCTATTTCAATTCAGTGCAGGACATGGCTAAATCTTATGTAAAATTGTAATGATTATAAAAGTTACAAGAATAAACAGGTATATATTCTTTATAATTTATTTTTGGAAATATACATAGAATATAAATACGTAAGTGTTTTTTTTCTGAACGCTACATGGAAGTTACCAGTCTTAAATATGCCTGCACCGGAATCCTGTCCTGTCTTAATTAAAAATGGTACTAGAAAATATGTAGGAATTGTTCTATTTAAAAAAACCTCCAATGACGCCACTATTCAGCAACAAATGAAGGTAGAAAACATCTAAAAGCAGCATCGATGTAAATTTTTACTTCCGTTTACAATAAAGGAAGTATTGGATTCACCCCAAAAATTCGAAATTGAGTTTTCAACAGATCTTCACGTTTTAGAGTATCCTGAACCTAAAAATAGTAGTTTATATATCAAGGGCGCAAGGTAAGCGATTTCAGTCCACGATGATAGTTTGTAAATCATCAAAGGATGAAATCGCCCTTGCGCCAGAGATATATATATATACATAATTTTATCCTCAACCGAAAAGACGTGGTGCTATTTATTTTTATACGTAAAGATTTTCCAACTATTAACATTAAAAATCATAATACCAGGATCTAATAAAAGCAAGGTACATTTCCGTAGCAACTACGTAAACATGGTCAGAAACATTTACTTTTCCGCCTTCGGGCAAGAATTGTTTACTTGAGGATAAACATATTTCTTTTCATTGGTCTGTTTGTGTGTCTGTGAACAGAGTATCTCAAAAACGAAAAGAGGTATGGCGTTGAAACTTCATATATAAGTTTGTTGTACTATGTAGATACGACAGCAAGCTTTTGAAGAAAATCGCATAACCGGAAGTAGGTGTTTACTCTTGTGATTTTTCAGTTTTCTTTTCGATTTTTTCAAAAACGGCTACAACGATTTTTTTCAAACTTCACATTTTTATTACATGTTTAATGTGTATTGATGTGAGATAGGTGATTTTCCAGTCGAATACTTCTAAAATGGGTTTCTTTGGTTTTTTTTTCTATTTTTTTTATTAACTCCTATTTAAAATAGAACACCCTGTATATTATTACATTTTTGAATGCAGCTTAAAATTCTAGAGAAAATTTGTCTCTTCAACTAACGCTTTATTTTGTACCGTTTTTGCAGAATTTGTAATTTTTGAAATTTTTTGCAAAATGCTTAAAAATTAAAAATAAAATTTTGGGCTAATGATAAGATCACTGTAAAAGGAAGTTGTGTGCGTTTATTACACCAGATTTTTTGTTAAAGAAGTAATATAATTTTCACACTAAGAAAGTGATAGTGATATTATATTGCTGGTTTATTCCTATCTACAGAATTGCGGAACTGGTGTATAATGCTTTATAATATAGAAGGTCCAACAAATTCTGTCAAACAGGTAACACTATACGATAATTTATTCAGTAATATTCCAAGTGCATTAAAATAGCCGATTAAATTTTGACGTTTTCTGTCAGAATGTTTTGCTAAGAAATTTGTCAAGTAAATTTGCCGCTCAACAAGAATCCCGAGTGCGCAGCACGAGGTATTTTGAAGCGGAAAATTTACGAGATATATTTCTTCAGAGCAAAACATTCTGACAGAAAGTCGTCAAAATTTATTCAGGCTAGTTTACATGCACGCGGGATGTTCGGCGTGAATATTTCCTGAATAAATAGATAAAATTCAGTTGGCGAAGCACCTTTAATAATCATGTTAAAATTATGCACAAGCGATTAAATTTTGACATAAATTTAACCGCGGTTAAATTTTGACGTTTGAATTTTAGTCATTATTAAACTGACAGAAACCATGGTGATTACGCATTATTATGGATATGAAGGAAATAATCAATAGTATTTTACATGATACGTGCGGGAACAAGAATTTTGGGAACGCGTAGCGCGGTTTGCGTCTCGAGTGCGCGTAGCGCACGAGATTCGCAAGCGCTACAAGTTCCCATTACTTGTTCCCGCACAAGACATGTATGCTATTTTTTGCACAACTGCTAAAAGTAAATCATATTTTAATATGAATTTATTTCGATATTCTTCGTAAAAGAAATAGTTTGACATTTATTATGTCGGTAAAGTAGGTATCTAGCTAAGTAGTTGTCAGTTCTAACAAAACTTTTAAATTGATTGATTTATATGCGTTCGTTGCAATAGATACAATCATTTTACGTTTACTATAAAATAAAAAGTGACTTTACCAGTGGCAAAATTCGTCGAAGTACCTCGGTGCTATTTAATAACAGCTAGAAATGCAGGGTGTAGCGACATCGACACTCTACGAACATCGGCGATGCGTAGTAAAAATTTCTCTCAGATGGCGCTGTATTAATTGTCAGATTTTAATTTAATATTTTTTTGAGGTAATTTTAAATATTTTGAAGTAAAAATGGCAGTAAATTATATTTTCTTTATACAGGGTGTTTCAGAATAACTGTTCCTAATTCTCAGAATTGAGAGAGGGCATGTTATTCAACACTTTTTAATAATAAACTAGTGTTCGGAAATACTTCCGTTTCGAGATAATACGGCATTAAGGAATTGAGAACTTGAAATAATCTCAATGTGGAAAGTAACGCATGCATGCAAAATAGCTGCAGATAGTGAACCTTATCCATGGCAACATGGCCGGAGTTACTTGAAGATGTGCCACTTAATATTCGTAAAGACTTGGTCTTTCAACATGATGGTGCACCAGCGCATTTTTGTTTAAATGTTCGAGATTATTTAAATGCACAATTTCGAAACCGATGGATTGGGAGACAAGGTCCTATTCTTTGGCCTGCACGTTAGACAGATATGACTCCAATTGATTTTTGTATTTGGGATCATATTAAATCACTCGTCTATGCGACACCTGTGGACACAGCAGAGGAGTTAGTGGTTCGAATTATTCTTTCTTTTGATGACATTCATAATCGTCCGCAGATATTTCGAAGAATTCGTCGGTCAATCACACATCGTTATACCTTGTGTGTCGACAATGGCGGCCATAATTTTGAACAATTCTTATAATTTATGTGTAATACCATTTTTCAAATATTAATAAAAATTGCAACCGCTGGAAATCAATAAAATCGTTACTTTTCACATTGAGATTATTTCAAGTACTCAATTCGTTAACGTCGTATTATAACGAAACGGAAGTAATTCCGAACACTAGTTTATCATTAAAAAGTGTTGAATAACATGCCCTCTCTCAATTCTGAGAATTAGGAACAGTTATTCTGAAACACCCTGTATATCTTTAATATTATAGTAATTATATTATTATGGAATTATCAACTAGCCTGAGAAAAAACGGTGCGTAAATCACGCACGTGTGTGTCAAAGTAGTAGAATGACCGTAAAGAAGGCGTTTCCGTGATTCAATAGAGTGCGCGAAAACGTGGTTTGTGACTGCGTGGGGTAGATAAAATCATATTAAGCCCTGACGTAGCTACAGATGAGTCGACGTTATGGGCACGGTCGACGTTGCGTCCCTCAAGACGAGTCGACGATATGGGCACGGTCGACGTTGTGTCCCTTAAGGCGGGCCGACGTTATGGGCATGGTTGACATTGCGTCCCTCGTTCCATACACGTGTTCTGGAGTCGACGATGCGGCGCTGCAAAGTCTTGAATTTTTCGGGTAATGTCGCCCGCGACGCTACCGCCTCGATGTACGTAGCGTCATTTTATACGAGTCGACGTAGTGGGCACGGTCGACGTTGTGTCTCTGAAGACAGGTCGACGTTATGGGCACGGTCGACGCTGTGGCCAACAAACCTCCGTCGACGTTGTGGACACGGTTGACGTTGTGGGCGTTCAAAATACCCGGTCGACGTTGTGTACACGACCCGTTACTAGTTTACATAATACATATAGTCTGTTCGCTAAACATAAAAACACAAAGTGGCCTTTGATTTCTAAAATTTCAAGTGTACTTCCAAAATTCATCTTTTGTCTAGGAATATACTTACCAGGGCTGTAGAGTCAGAGTCGGAGTCGAGGAGTCGGAACTTTTTGGGTGGAGCCGGAGTCGGAGTCCGTATAAATTACCCGACTTCGATTCCCACTTTACAATTTTTTTTTAAATAAAAACACCAAAAGCTAACAAACTATTTGAACGACTGTACTACTGACTATTTGAAGACAGACTCAGGGTTAATACAAATAGATTTTTCTTTATTTATGGTAGTTTATGAAAATGCACGTGCACTATAATATGTTAATTCATAGATCCACAAGTGTGCAGAGTTTGTTCTAGAATCAGTGTGATCACCGCTTGTAAATTTAAATTTCTACCAAACTATTTAAAAAATACCGACTTGGTCCTTGTACAACGTAGTAGACGTTTTTTCTATAACTTACCAATAACTGTTTTATGTGATTAACAATAAAATATAATAATAATAATAATGTTGTTTATTTAGCATATATAATTGCTACATTTACGTTTAACTCGATTCTAATATTTACATCGTTATAATACAAAGCATAAAAAAATTTAAAAAAATGTTGCACAGTATCTAGCTAATTTTCACTTCGATACTTCTCCCTTAATCTAATTTTAAATATCCTTATGTCACCTACGTTACGAATATTATCATCTAGTTCATTGTACCTAATAAATCCTTTCACAAACAGAATTGTAACCCACTCCCTTAATTGCAGTTTTCACGTAAAAGTTATTTTTTCCTCGGGTTTCATATCCATACATGTCCTTGCAGTACACTAGATATCTATCAAAATAAGATGGCATACTGCCCAATGAATCTTATGTATAAAAACTAATGTCTGGTATTCCAGCAGCTGTCTTACATTCATCCAATCCAAACACTCTAACATATCACTTATTCTGGTATATCTATTACAGTTCAATATCATTCTCATACCTCTATTTTGCAGTTTTTGAAGTCTGTCTATTCCACTATTATTACTCACATACAGCACTGTACCGCAACAATAGAACATCGGCAAAATCAATGTATTATATAACATATATCGTGCATATCTTGTCAACACATTTTTTAGTCTATATATCACACCTAACCTCTTCCCTATTTTCCTAGATATATACTCGATATGATCGTTGAAACTAAGTTTATAATCTACCATCACTCCCAGATACTTCAGCACTTCTACAAACTGTACATTTATGTCCTCAATTTTAACAAATCGTTGATTGTCCACCGCATGTCTGTAATCGCCTTCACTACTGACACACATAGCTTTTGTTTTACTAACATTTAATTTCAGTTTATTCATAGCAAACCACTCACTCAAAGTCTCCATTTCCTCATTGACAGTGTCAATTAGCTCATCCACATTGTTACCTTCCAAATAAATAATAGTATCGTCCGCAAAACAATGATATTTACACTTTTTCAAGTGCTCTCCCATATCGTTTATGTAAAGAGCGAACAATAAAGGCCCCAAAACACTTCCCTGCGGTACTCCCATCTTGACCTCCCGCGCTGTAGATTCTCGACTTCCATATCTGACCTTTTGTTTCCTATTCTCAAGATAGTTCCTAATCCATTCTATGCAGTTTCTTCCTATTCCATAAGCCAATAGTTTATCAATTAACCTTCCTCTATCTACAGTCTCGAATGCTCTTTTCAAGTCCAGAAACACCACCACCACCGAAGCCCCCTTGTCCCTATACTCCTTCCATTCTGCAATTACACACTGCAAGGCAGTTTCGCAACTGTACTTTTCTCTAAATCCAGATTGAAATCGGGATAAGATATTATTTTCTCTGACATATTTTTCTATCTGTCCATAAATTACTTTCTCTAAAATCTTTTCAACAGCTGGCAGTGTATTCACAGGATGAATTCTTCACAATGTGTTGTTTTGGCCACCTTGCGTATTGGTATCACCACTGACACCTTTAATTTTTCCGGCACTTTACATTCTTCTATCGATGAATTAATAATGTGGATTAATGGGTTCTTTAATTCGTCCCAGTAATTTTTGATAAATGCGACTGTTATCGCATCTGGACTGCTCTTATTGGATAAACTAAATACAATTTTTCTCAGTTCTTCCTCTTCTATCATTCTAAAATCATCCAATCTACAACCCCTGAAAGACAATACAGTCTGACATCCAGTCTGCCTTATTGTACCCACAATTTCTTCTATGCTGCCTATAAAGTAGTCATTGAATTTTTCAGCAATCACTGCAGCTTCATCATAAACAACTCCACCAAATTTCACCACGCCAATAGTATCATCTATATTTTTACATGTTATTTTCTTCAATGTTTTCCACATATTTTTTGTATTATATCTATTTTCATCAATTTTTGTCTCATAATATTTCCGTTTTTCTCTCTTTATCAACTGTACTGTTACATTCCTCCTTCTTCTGTACTCCTCCCAAACTACTTGTAAATTTGTTAGGGAACAACGTTTATAAGCCTTATTTCTGTTATTTATTGCCTCTTTTATTTCATCATTAAACCAGCAACTACTATCCCTTAACACCACCTCTTTTTCCGGCATAATTACATTTCTCACCCTTTCAATTCTCTCCATAACATCATCGAGTTTTTCATTGATCTCTTTTTTATTATATTTCCACTGAATATTAGAAAAAGCCTCTTTTGCTGACTCTTCACTAACTACCAGTTTTCTAACTATCTTTTTGACATGTTTTGTTTTGACCGCCAGTTCACCACCTAATCTGATAGTTTTGTGCTTCGTATACCCAGGTTCATCCATTATACTAACCGACAGTTCACCAACATTAGTCACAACCAAATCTATCATTGTTCTGCTGTCTTTCAGTATGTGAGTATAGTCATTAACAATCTGCACCATACCAGCTTCTGCCACCCACTTTTTCAGTCTCTTTGTGTATGTATCCTGGCTAGATCTCCAGTCTATATTATAATCTCCCAGAATTACCACTCTCAAATCTGTCATAATCAGCCTCTCACCAAGTTCCTCAAAGAAATCCAGAAACTGAGCCTTTGAAGAGCTCGGCGAACGATACACCGCAACGACTAACAAATCGTTCCCCATACCACTTATTTTCAAAACAATTATCCAGTAATTTCCATCTACTGCATGTGTCTCCACAATTTGCCACCTCAGAGAAGAACTAACATAAATGAGCACTCCCCCTGTAAATCTGCTATCCGAGTCTACTCTAATTTCACTATAGTTAATTATTTTGATTTCACTGTCTTGAATATCCTTTGTTAAATGAGTTTCGCTTAGCACTAATATTGATGGTTTGTAAGTCTCAACAAACAAGCATAGTACGTATTATTAGTATTACGTCTAATTTCTAACTTTTATAGTGCACCTTATTTTTATGTTTTAACTGTTTCAAGATGTATTTTAAGAGTTAAAACAGTTTCAGCATTTTGTTATATTGTTACTGTTCATGGTGGTTTTGTTTAATTGGCATTATTGGAAGGGCACTTCTTTTGTGTATTTGTTTTGTTGATTTAGCAAAATATAAAAAATATTATTTATATATATTTATATACTTTTTATAATTAAATTACTCCATTAGATTCATTATTTTAATCAAATCATTTAAATCTGCTCAACCCTGCTCAGACCTCAGACTATTTGAATTTCCTATGACTCAGTAAACTTGTATTATGTAGGCAAGTAGTAAATGACCCTTTAAGAAAATAATCTACTACGGAATTTAGTTAGTACTGTTAGTTTAGTAGGCAGGTTAGAAACTTACTTGTTATAACAATGGCATTTGCACGTTTATGAAATTTTGCCATGAAATGTATTCTTCTTAAAGTAAATTTTCTTCTTTTCCTCATTTACGTTTGTAAACCTCTGTGTATTTGTACGTGAAATCAGTACGTTGCTGGAAACCGTGAATGCAATATTTGTAAATATGAAATTTATTATAATCAACCACATTCTGCACAACTTGTGAAATTCGTCATTAGCCGTTAAAGTTTATCAGGTAGATGAAAAGGAATAGGAGGGGGGTTATCAAATTTCTAGTGCTGCCGGAGTCGGATTCAAACTACTAAAATATCAGGAGTCGGAGTCGGATTTTTTTGTTACCGATTCCACAGCCCTGATACTTACAAAAAGTTACTAAAACAAATAGGTTTTAAGGATGTTAAACAAATACTGTGTTGGATACTAATGATATAGCATTTATTAATAGGTATTTTAATTACATTTTATAAAAGTTCAAAGTCATTTATGCAGGTGTTGTAAACCTTTGCAAAATAAAATACAGAATCCCTAGCACAAAAAGTTTACGTATATGCCAACTTAATTACATGTTTTTGTGTTTACTGAATGGCCTATATACATATTAACCAGTGTTGAATTCAGACTGATTACTCCGGGGGGGGGGGGGGGTAGGGGGGGAATTGAAACGTCTGGGGGGTATTTTTACCTATTCAACAGCAATCCGCCCATTATTTTATAGATTTAATGAAACATGAATATGAACTGGTAATGTTTCCGGGAGGGAATTTTGTTCTGCCCGGGGGGGGGGGGGAATTTCACCCCTGATCACCCCCCTGGATTCAACACTGATATTAACATTCCTTTCTCTGCTCCTAAGCAAAATCTTGTGTGCGACACAAGGATTTTTACTTACAGTTCACATTTACAAATAATTAAAACTTATTCCCTATTCTGCAAGACCTCATCTATTGTATAAACAACTTTTCTATATTCATTTGCATCCTCAAACACAGCAACATCACAGATTTTCTTCTGTATGAGACTTAATATGGTTAACTAAACAACTCTTACGTGTTGTTTTGTATTCACAAACGGAACAATTATATGGTTTTTCTCCTGTATGAGACCTCATATGTGTAACTAGATGATCTTTCCGTGTTGCTTTGTATACACAAATGAAGCAACTGTATGGTTTTTCTCCTGTATGCGATCTCGTATGTTTAACTAAATCACTTTTCAGTACTGCTTTATACCCACAAAAAGAGCAACTGTACGGTCTTTCTCCTGTATGTAAGCATACATGTTTAACCAAACAACTTTTATTGGTTGCTTTGTATTCACAAATAGAGCAACTGTAAGGTTTTTCTCCTGTATGTAAGCTCATATGTTCAACTAAACGATTTTTCCTTGTTGCTTTGTATTCACAAATGGAGCAGCTGTAGGGTTTTTTTCCTGTATGAGACTTCATGTGTTCTACTAAACGATCTTTCCGTGTTACTTTGTATTTACAAACGGAACAGCTGTATGGTTTTTCTCCTGTATGCGATCTAATATGTATAACTAAACAATTTTTATTTTTTGTTTTGTAATCACACACAGAGCAACTGTATGGTTTTTCTCCTGTATGAGTCCTCATGTGTTTAACTAAACAACTTCTTTGTGAAGTTTTGTATTTGCAGACAGAGCAACTATATGGTTTTTCTCCTGTATGAGATCTCATATGTACAACTAAACAATTTTTATTTTTTGCTTTGTATTCACAAAAAGAACAACTATATGGTTTTTCTCCTGTATGTAATCTCATATGTTTAACTAAACAACTTTTATTTGTGGCTTTGTATTCACAAACTGAGCAACTGTACGGTTTTTCTCCTGTATGCGATCTCATATGTATAACTAAACAATTTTTAGTTTTTGCTTTGTATTCACAGACTGAGCAACTGTATGGTTTTTCTCCTGTATGTAATCTTATATGTTTAACTAAACAACTTTTATTTGTTGCTTTGTATTCACAAACGGAACAACTGTATGGTTTTTCACCTGTATGTATTCGCATATGTCTACTTAAAGTACTTCTGAATGTCGTTTTATATTCACAAAGAGAACAACGGTATAGTTTCTCTCCTGTATGACACCTCATATGTGTAACTAAACTAAATTTGCTTGTTGCTCTGTACTCACAAGCAGAGCAACTGTAAGCTTTTTCTTCTCTCGAAGACTTCATAGCAATATTTATATAATTTTCGGCAAATGTTTGGTTTTCATTGTTTCTTTTATAGTATTCCTCCTTAATATTCCTTTCTGTATAATAATCAATTTTATCAATACTTTCGACGTTTTCTTGTTGTATATACAACTTATCAAAATTTTCATTGTTACCCATTTTCTGCGATATACAAGATGCAGCTCCTGTGGAACTGCAACACTTATTCTCCGCAGTTGCTTGTTTAATGTTCATTTCTGTATGAATATCGATTTTATCAATACTTTTGACGTTTTCTTGTTTTATATACAACTTATCAAAATTTTCATTGTTACCCATTTTCTGCGATACACAAGATGCAGCTCCTGTGGAACTGCAACACTTACTCTCCGCAGTTGCTTGGTTAATGTCCATTTCCGTATAAATACCGATTTTATCAATACTTTCGACGTTTTCTTGTTTGATATACAACTTATCAAAATGTTGATTATCCATGTCCTGTGATGTACAAGATGCAGTTTCTGAGAAACTCCAACTCCCCACAGTTTCTTGTTTAAAGTTCATTGTGCTTGCTAAATATCTTTAAGCCATATGTCAGCCAGAGGAAGTTGGACATCTTCATTCCTACAATAAAAGTAGAGAGTCATCAACCTATTAAGAATTTAGCAATTTAGCATTTTATACGACAGTACGCTCAAACTGATTATTTATTGATAACATTTATAAAAATTTCGTAAAACAAAGTTGCACATTACACCCTCATTAACCGGTGATGCTCAAACAGTGAAGCGGACACTGACAGTTCCACACTTTTTGTCCGTTAATTGGAGGCGTCCGCTTAAAAAAAAACGTGTACGGTTATAGAAAGTGCCCGTTTAAGAAAGAAAAAAATTAAACATGCAGAAAAGTTTATTTTGTTGAACATAACTACAACAATTATTATAACAACTAAACGGCCTAAATGTAAGACCGAATTTATAAAACTCAAAAGTCAGTAGGTTTTGAATTTTACAAGCAAGTACCTTCGGTAAAAAAAAAACTATTGAAATTAGTTCTGTAAAAACCCTGAGAAGGCGCAATAATTAAGAAACAGGAAGTACTGGTACTGGTGTTAAATTTCACCAGGTCGATGATAAATGCAATATGAGAAAATCAAGTGTCCAGTTAAAAGTAGCCACTTTTAATAAAAATTAATCTTACGAACTGCCGTGTCTGTGTATTAGTGTCCGGTTGAAAGAGGCTATTTAGTATGTGTTAGTAATAGGAAAACATTGGTTCTACGAAATTTGTCCGGTATCTGCTATTAGGAAGTATCCATAATAGGTTTTATTGTTTATGTTTTACCTCAGAGTAAAGCACTATAATTGACATTAGTTTGCAAGAAAAAACGTAATTTTTGTTTAAACTGATTTTATTGGTAAGTGAATGAACATACAAAAGACATATAGAGGGATGTTCTGTTAATTGTTAGTTAGTGAATGTCTAATTTGAGAAGTACGACGTATTTCAGGAGGACGTGTGAGTTTTTACAATTATTTTGACCATTTCCACCAACTTTGACAGTGACAATTCTAAATGTCCAGTGTCAAAGTGCATTCATTTTATTATTAAATCATACAAGCTACTGGTGAAAGTCGTATTTAGATGGAAAAACTGCTATTACCAAATATTTATCTAATAGTACATGCATTTCAAAAAATAAAAACCAGAAATACGGGTTTTATTAGCTATTGCCATGCTAGATAGTTTTTTACCATGAATTTTAGGACACCCGGCATGTTGCAAAACTAAAAAGTAAAACTCTTTATTTAAAGGAACTATTTTTTCAAATATAATAAAAAAAGGATTTTAAAATTGTTGATACGGAGATATAAGTATATTTAAATAAAACTGAATACATCACCCACAACGAGGCAAATTAAATATCAATATACTGCTTAACTACACAAAAACAATAGTAAATTTTTTACAATAACAATGCAGGCAATTCTTTCACTAAAAATTTCTTCATTCTTTTCTACAAATTTCATATGCTGGAAGTATGCATTTATGTGCAATAGTTTTCAAAATACCTCGATGCTGAAATTTATACCGCGCATTCCCGGTACGCTTTGTTTAAACGCAAGAAAGATTTAAAAACAAAAAATGCACGTGAAACAGATTTTTAAAGCAGAAAACGTACGGAAAGATATAAAAAAGCGGAAGATTCGTATGAAAAGAGCTTTTCTATATTCATTTTATTAACAGCATTTCTAACATCTTCGTCAGTAACTGTCACTACAGTATCATCTGCAAACAGATGATATGATATTAAGAAACAGCTTTTTAAGCCGAAAACGCAGAAAAGATTTAAAAACAAAAGATACACATGAAAAGATGTTTAAAGCAGAAAACGTAAGGAAAGATATAAAAAAGTGGAAGATTCATATGAAAACAGCTTTTTAAGCAGATAGCATAAGAAAAGATATATAAAAGCGAAAGATTATTATGAAAAGAGTTGTTTAAGCAGAAAACGTTAAGAAAAGATATAAAAACGAAAGATCTCTATTAAAAAAGAACTTTTTAAGCATAAAACGTAAGAACAGATTTAAAAACAAAAGATCCACATGAAAATAGAATTTTTAAAGCAGAAAACGGAAGAGAAAATATAAAGTGGAAGATTTCTATGGAAAGAGCTTTCTAAAGAGAAAACGCAAGAAAATATTAAAAAACACATGAAAAAAGGTTTTTAAAGCATAAAACGTAAGAAAAGATATAAAAATGCGAAAGATTCAGATTAAAATAGAGCTTTTTAAACAGAAGACAAAAGTTTAAAAAAACAAAAGATTCCTTTTACAACAATAAAGGTATTGGATTCACTCCAAAATTCGAAATTGAGTTTTCAACAGATCTTCACGTTTTCGAGTCCCCTGAACATAAAAAACATGTTTTTGTTCATTGGTCTGTCTGTCAGTCAGTCTGTCTGTCTGTCTGTGCACAGAATATCTCAAAAACGAAAAGAGGTATGGCGTTGAAACTTCATATATAAGTTTTGTGTACTATTTAGATGCGACACCAAGCTTTTGAAAAAAATCGCATAACCGTAAGTATAGGGTAAGATGTTTTTGTTCATTGGTCTGTCGGTCAGTCAGTCTGTCTGTCTGTGAACAGAATATCTCAAACACGAAAAAAGGTATGGCGTTGAAACTTCATATATAAGTTTTGTGTACTATCTAGATGCGACACCACGCTTTTGATAAATATCGCATAACCGTAAGTATAGGGTTTACTCTTGTGATTTTTCAGTTTTTTCGATTTTTTCAAAAACGGCTCTAACGATTTTTGCAAACTTTACATTTTTAATGTGTATTGATGTGAGATAAGTGATTTTCTAGTTGAATACCTCTAAAATAGTTTTCTTTTGCTTTTTTTCCTATTTTTTTATTAACTATTTTAAATAGAATACCCGGTATTATTACATTTTTGAATTCAGCTTAAAATTTTAGAGAAATTTTGTCTCTTGAACTAACACTATTTTGTACTGTTTTTGTAAAATTTGTAATTTTTGAAAATTTTTGACAAATGCTTAAAAATTTAAAATCAAATTTTTGTCTAATTATAAGATCACTGTAAAAGAAAGTTGTGTGCGTGTATCACACCAGATTTTTTCATTTATTTTCTTTTTTATTTATTTAATCAACGGACGATAACCCACAAATTACACATCTAATTAACAATACAATACAAATGTATACCTAATTAATAAAATTACAATAATTATTACACATTACATTGTTATGCGTTAATTATTTTTTTCGTACTGATATCAACCAATCAGAAGTCTGGATTTAGTGTAATCTAATATAGATTCCTCATTCCTGCTGGGTTGGATTCTTGTAAATTTGTGTATTTCACGATATTCGAACCATGTATTCGTTATTACCAGGTTATTTTACATACACATTTCTAGAAGTGGTCGTCCATTCTTGCTTAGTGTATCTTCTCCATAGTTTCCTATAACTCCCCCATAGCTATCTACATCTTTTCCTACTTGAGCACACAAGTCACCCATCAATATTATTTCCCCTTTGCATTTTCGATTACTACCTGAAGTTGCTCGTAGAATGTGTCTCTAATTCTAGCTTGTTCGTTTTCATTTGGTCCATACCATTATATTTAAGTCTTCTTGCAAGTCTCCCTTTAACTGAACCACCATTACTTTTTCCGAAACGAATTCCCAGATTTTAATCATATCCTCCCAATCAGCCCTGATCATACAAGCAACCCCTGCTGCGGCTCTTTCTCTTATATCTACTCCGCTCTACAATATTATATGGTTACTTTTCGTTTTAAAACATCCTTGGCCTTTTCTCTTTGTCTCTCTTATTTTCCCGTGATACCTAGAATATGCGACGTCCCAAATACCACTGACTTTTAATTACTCCGTCTATCTTGTATTACTTGTGCCTTCTTTTTTATCGCTAATATCTTTATTTCTCTTTAATCATTTTTCTCGCCAGTCCTGCATCAAATAGTCTCGCTTTAATTGTAGTTTTTGAGTCTGGAAAAAGATAATCGGTCTCCACCAATCTCTACTCTTTATTATTCCATTTTAATATTTTTCCATTAATTACCAGCTTTTGATATCCCAGTTTAACCTTTGCACCATTCAATTTCTCCGCCTTTGCTCAATACCTTATTTCTTTGTGAACTTGCCTTTCATTGTAAGTCATGTCACTATCAATAAATATGTCTCTCCTTTTTTGGTCTGCTTTTTATTTTTTAATACCTCCATCTTGATTTCCCAAGTCTCCATTTCAACCACGCACCTTTGTTGCCCTATTTTGTATGCTGCTTTTATCTACGTGTCCATTGTAGTTCCTCCTTCAGAAAATTAAAGGCCGCTGTTCGTATTACATTTCTATTAACAGTGTTAATCATAATTCCTGATATTACTATGTTATTTTTAATATTATCATTTTCCAAGTATTCGAGCCTTTCTTCCATATTTAACAGTTCTTCGCCACTTTTTCCCTTTCCATGTTCCCCTCCTCTTTCATTCATCGGATTTCTTCCCTTATCGCGCCTACATCTTCGTTGTTCTTCACATCCTTTTTTATTTCTGCAATGTCCGCTTTCATGTCCAGCAAAAACTTCATTATTTTTTCCATTTCAGAGTCCTCGAGCTTAATCTCGCTCTTCACTTGTTGATTCATTCGAGCTGCTTTCTTACTCTCTTTAAGGTCGCGTTGTTCCCTTTCAAAAGGGCTAGCTTTCTCTTCTCAGCCTTTTTTTCTTCTTACTTCTTTTAAATTCTCGTTCCGTAGACTTCCCGCTCATTTATAAATGCCCCTTCAGATTCTTTTTGTTTATGTCCGCGTATTTTGTCAATTTATTTTATATTCCCATTTACGCACCGGCACCGGTCACGGTCGGCGGTGATTTAAATTCTCCGCGTTCGTCTATTCTTCTACGCGCCGTATTCTTATCGTTTGATGTTAGTTGTCTAATGTAACTCGTTAAATTACCACCTTATCCTTTGAGAACCACTATCGCCTTCAACTACGTACCTTTCCCAACTCACAACGCCCTTTTTACCAGTTAGATTGCTTTCACACCAGTAAAATTCCACAAACAAACACGCACTGTAGACGGAGCCGCCATACACGGTTATCACGTCGTACTACCATCCGATCTATATCTCATGAGTACTAGTGCTTTAGAATCATATTACAACAAAACCATCATCAGTCACAATGATTTTTAAATCATCTGCGTACAATAGCACATCACTATAGTGACAGCACTTAATGACATCGTTAATGAAGATATTAAAAAGTAAAGGAGCCAGGTGTGCTCCTTGAGGAACCCCGGATGTAACACGAATAGGCTTTAATTTTTATTATTTGAGTACGAATGGAGCCAAGAAAGAACATGTCCTGAAATGCCATAACCAGCTAATGCTTTAATAAGAAGCTTGTGATTAACTCTATCGAACACGTTGAAGAAGTCCGTGTAGACTAGGTGGGTTTTTTAAAGTGTTACAAGGCGATATCTCGAAAACAGTTTAAAATATTTTCATGAAATTTTGGTGAGGTAATGGGAAGATGCGGGGGCACATATCAACACATATAAACATTCTCTGTTTTGAGAGGTGGGGTTAACTTTGAAATTTTAAATAGAATGATGTACTTTTGTTTATAAAGTTCGAATGTACGTAAAAAACTACGTATGTGTACAAAACATTTTTTGATTTGCTCTTAACCAAATCCGTTTTGCCTGCTTATTAGTGACACCTGATATATTACAGCGGGTACGAAATTCATTTAGAAAAAGAGTGAGAAAGTGTTTAGAAGTTGAAGGGGGGCATTTCGAACAACTTCTCAAGCCTCACAGACGATAAATAAGTTGAAATAAAATGGTAAATAAATATTTTTATTTTATAACCTAATAAATCATAACTCCGTAACCGTAACCAAATCAAAAAATGTTTTGTACACATAGGTCGTTTTATACGTACATTCGAATTTTATAAACAAAAGTACATCATTCTATTTAAAATTCCAAAGTTACCTTGACCCCTCAAACCAGAGAGGGTAAATGTTAAAAATATGTTTAAATATATTCCCCCATCTCCCTATTACCTCACCAAAATTTCATGAAAATATGTTAAACTTTTTTCGAGATATTGCTTTGCAACCTTAAAAAACTCACCTAGTGTATAACATCCACTGACGTGTCATTCTCCAAGGCTCCCAACAGAGTATCATGATATGCAACAAATTAGTGACTGTGGATCGCCCCTGTAAATCCATGCTGCTTAGAAATAATAACATTTTTAAACACAGCTGTTTAAAAAGCCGTTATTATAGCTTCGATTATTTTAGAGAAATGTGAAACAAGAGAAATTGGACGATAGTTCGTTACGTCACATATTAAATATTAACCAGAGCGGCCTCGATAATGTAAATGCGCAATTTTTAATAAATTAAGTGGGAATTCCATCAGGACAAGGGCCCTTATTTATTTTAATAGTGGATAATTTGTTCAACACATCTGTAATTTGATATGAAAAGAACTGATGCCAACAAATTGTCCATGGAAACACCGTCTGACGCAACGTCACCGTGAAACAAAGATGTAGAAATACCATTATCTTTACTCTTAATGTGAATATATTTCCAGAAGCTGTTTGCGTCGTTTTGAATGCATTGTTCAATTCTACAAATGTAATTGGCGTAAGCCATATAAGCATGATCTTTACTGAAGGCTCTTAAGTAAGTGAACTTATTATAATCTTTCTGCTTTTGAGATTGCTTGAATTGCATATGAGTACGTTTTTTTAAAA
Source organism: Agriotes lineatus (assembly GCA_940337035.1). Classification (NCBI taxonomy): domain Eukaryota; kingdom Metazoa; phylum Arthropoda; class Insecta; order Coleoptera; family Elateridae; genus Agriotes; species Agriotes lineatus. The sequence goes on along the minus strand of CALNHX010000596.1, from coordinate 250,234 downwards.
GAAAATATAGATTTTCAACTCGCTGTCGAACCAAATGGGAAACTTAAACTTATTTTTTATTTTAATCTTCGGTGCAAATTCGACCCAGTTAATGCTAAGCAAATTATGTATTACATCATTATACCTGCAATTTTCTTCGTGTTGTAAAATATTGTAGTTGATATCACAGTTTACAATTATTCCGAGAGGTGCATGGTGCCTATCACAATCGATTAACAAATCACTAGCCAAACTTTACTTTTAAAGTTATCAGTAAAAACCAAATCAAGACAAACTCCATTACTGTTGGGCATGTCATTTAATTAATATAAAGCAGAAAACGGAAGAAAAAATATTAAAAAGCGAAAGATTTCTATGAAAAAAAAAGATTTTTATCAGAAAACGCAAGAAAAGATTTAAAAACAAAAGATCCACATAAAATAATTTTTTAAGCGGCAAACGTAAGAAAAGATAAAAAGCGGATGATTTCTATGAAAAAATACCTTTTAAGCAAAAAACGTAATATTTAAAAAAACAAAAGTCATGAAAAAGTTACGATTTTCTCTCCCTTATAATGTATTATTGCCATTGGTGTCATTGAGAAACTTGACCTTTTGATATTTTTCATAACTGATCAACATATTGATTTCACGTAATAATTTCGCGGGAGCACTATTTTGCCTGAAAATTACATCAAATCGTCATAGCATATATTAAATTAGAACAACTGAAATACACTATAGCAGCTTTTTCTAATTCGTATTGAAGAGTTTTAAATAAGCTTCGTACAGTTATAAAGAAAGGTTCTATGACGTGATGTTAGCGTCTCTGGCTACTTACAGAACTAGAACCATGAGTTCAAACAGAGAGCTGGCCAAGCATTCTCAAAAAATCGCTTTTTTATAATTATTTCATCATTTACGATTTAATAGGTTGGATCGAGTTTAAACACAAAGCGGAATGTTTTGAACATTTTTCTACCATAATTTTAATAATTTTACTTGGCAAATGACGAGTATATAATTAATATAATTTTATCACAATTACACAAGAGGTAATTTTTTATCCGGATATAGTTGCCTTTCTAAAAAAAATGGGTTACTAGGAAACTTGACTATGCAAACCGTCCATGTCAAAATGATGTGACCGCAATGACGAGTCATTTTCAGTGGCGTAACTATGGGGGGTGATATGGGTGTCGGAACACCCCCCAGAGGCTTTAGGAATAACTAAAATTCGTCTTAAACAAAAAATCTAAAATTAGATTTTAGTAATGTATAATTGAATATCAATTATTACATTCGGAATTCGGACTCCACCATTTTTAAAATCCGATCTCAACGAACCTCCTTTGGACGTGATTGCTGAATTCAAATTATACCGGAAATGCCAAAATGTACAAAATTTTCCATATAAGACACCAATGAATGCGCTAGCTATGTGCAATAAGGACATGTTTCCAAACATATTCAAGTTGCTGGAAATCCTTGCAACGATTCCTTTGTCAGCTGCAACAGCTGAAAGATCATTCTCCACCTTAAATAGAATTAAGACTTTCCTCCGAAATACAACATCGCAATATAGGATGAATGGATTGGCAATGCTCTCCATTCACAGAGAACTGCAGGTGAACGTAGATGAAATTATAAACGAGTTAGCAAAAAAACCAAGAAAACTTGAATTACTACTATAAATTGTATTGCAATTGTAATGATTTTATTGTTTATAAATAAACAGTATAGTTGCTTTCATTTCTATAGGACATGCAAAATGACATTTAACATTTTCATAGGTTAGAGTTTGTGCAAGGACAGGCATTATCTTGCAATTTTGTTTTACAAGTAAGCTAAGTTGTTATTTATTTAGTAAATAATTATTTCTGACTTCTTTTGGTTAATAAGCAAATAATAAGCAAAAAATAATTTTTTTAATTTAACTGGTGGTCTACACTGCTAAGAAGTTAAATCAAGGCCTACCGCGAGTCCTGTAGAAATGTGCTCGTTTTTTTTTAATTCTTGTAAGGTTGATCAGTGATCAAGAAGTATCATTTTCAATATTTTTACGCCTTTCCAATTGCTTGACTTGAAGTAAAGTCGATTTTCCTAATCATCCACAATTTCGAACTGAATTAAAACAAATTCCATGTGTGGTTCTAGCATAAAAACAAAATTATTTTTGAAAATGTCAAGTTTAGGCAACAAAATAGGCGTTTAGGCAAAATACTATGTCTCAAAAGATGTTATTCTTTATAAAACAAATTTTGGTATAGTCTGGTTAAGCTTGGTCTACAAAACTGATAAAAAGGCACTCCCTAGAATCCGCCCCCTATTGATCCTCCCAGAACACCCCCCAGAGCAAAATCTTAGTTACGCCACTGGTCATTTTATCTGATGGTTTACGAAATCAAGTGGCCGACAGGACTCTCACATTTGAGTTTAAAACGCAACTATATCTGGATAAAAAATCGACCCCAGCATATTTGGAAAGATAATTTAACGAGTTTCCTTTTCCTATTTGATATAAGTACCATTACTATGACATTACATAAGTTGACAATGCAAATCAGATATTCCAAGACAAAAAGGCGGTTTATTAGCAGATGCAAAGTTTCCCTAACTTTATCCGCTGTGACAATGACTAAAACCCCTCAGAATACGTGATATTAATGATAAGAGTAAAGTTATCTAGAATTATTATTAGGGCTAGGATTTTAATGACGTTAAAAATCACCGAAAATGCAAAATAAAAAATGCAATTATGACTTAAATATCTCGCAAAAATGACAAAAATTTTATTTAAAAAGATGACATATAAATGTTATTTCCAAATTAGAACCTTTTACTTTTATTTTTAAAATACAGAATCAGAAATCGGCATCAGCTAAATTCAGTAACCCAAAAAAAAACCAGGTAGACGCAATACCTTTATTCATTCAACTTAATCCTAAACACTTAACAATAATTTTATTAACTACAATAAATGTGAATTTCAGTATACAGTGAAAACTTTATGTAAATTTTCAAATGAAAATTATTGTCTGATGTCATTCAATAAGCATTTATACATAGAAAAGCTCCTTTCTACTTCGACTGATACAACAGGAGCATACTTAAAATAGGATATGTCACTTGAAGTTACTTCTAATTCGTCACTAAAATTAACCGAAAAAATTTCCCCTGATAGAACTTTAGCGATCGAACACCTTGTTTCGTAGCCCTTATTTTTCCCCAAAACACTCTCCACTTTCTTTATTACAGCTTTTCCCATTTTACCACGTGCACCCTTCAAATCACTAACAGTTTTATTAATCAACTCTAGTTGATCCACCAGCTGCACTTGCGACTGTTCCAGATTGGTTATTGCAGTAAGAATGAAACCAAAGTTTGTCTTGATGAATGAGAGTTTTGCCGCAATCTCAACATCTTCTAACACTTCTTGTGCTATTTTAATTGAAGCTGCTTCAGTGCTGTCGAACGAATCGATGACCTTTTTAACGACTTTTAAGTTTTCACAGTAGTCATTGCAGGTTTCAATCCAGGTAGCCCATCTTGTTAAAACAGGGGATGCAGGGAGTGGAATATCTGCAGCTTCGGTTTTGAACGCCGTAACTCGTGAAGGTGATTTTAAAAACATCTTTTTTACACAGCCAATAAATATGTCAATTTCTGGAAAATGACCGCGAACTTCCCCAGCGACTGTATGTAAAGCATGGGCCAAACACGTTAAATGCAGCATCTTGGAGTAGAGAGCCCGAAGAGAGTTAGCAGCCTTGACCATGTAGGGTGTAGCGTCCGTTATTAACAGTAGCACCTTATCGTGCTGAATTCCACCAGGCCACAACGCTCTAATTGAATTATCAAAGAATTTGCTTATTGTAGAATAGTTAACTTTCTCAAAATGCTCACAAATAAGTAAAAACTGTTCACAAGGGCTGTCCTCTTCCAGAGTTCCAACGATGATATTTGCTACATACCGTCCTAGAGAATCTGTAGTCTCATCCATGGATACACACAGGTTATTTTCTCCAACTCGTTTCCTTATTTTGACCAGCGTCTTGTAACAACGAGAAACCCGCTTTCGAACTTAAGTGAAGAACAAAATACACATGTCTGTTGATAAGAACGTGAAGAAACTGAATAAGACTGCAAAATTATTTTAAGAAGCAATTAGGTAAGATAAGGCCGGAATATCATTGTTGGTTGATTCCCACCCAGTGCAGTCCAGTCTTAGAAAACAGCTGTGTAAGTTACTGACTCACTGACTGCATTCCAAAGAAATTTAATCCCTTAATGGGCATTCTTTTGTGGATGACCTAAGCACGTTCCCAGAAAACATTAACTTTGCATTTAGTTAACAATAAAGGTTTTAGGCTTCATTTCTAAACAGGAACTACCGAGAATAGAAAAATATTGCATTTTGTTCTAGACTGTATGAAAAATAAAACTTGAACAAAAGTTTATAAGCTCGCCAAGGAAAATATCGCAAAATATCGAAAAAATTAGCGCTATTCCTTAAAAATGCAAAAAATTCAAAGAAAAACACACAAAAACCCCAAAAAATTCTGGAAATACCATAAAAATGTGCAAAAAAATGCCCCATTCCTCAAAAATGGCAAAAAATGCAAAAAAAATGCAGCGACAAGTTGCTCTCATTTGATTCAATTTATCCTGAAACACGTTTATATATAACTGAGCAATGTCTCAGACTTTCAGAAAAAAAGATACAAAATCATCAAAATCCTAGCCCCAATTATTATACATGAAAGATTGGTCAAGAAACAGGTGACAGATGAATTGCCCTATTGCGCACAGTAAAACTGATATCAAAAAAAAGTAAAATTACGTTTTGTTGATTATGCGATTGCACTGCTGATCCTATTGTATTCTTTGCGACAAGAGAATATCATAATTTTGCGTTCCAAATTTCTCAAAAACTAGAGGATATTGTCAAACATCGTTTGTTTTCTTACAAAGACAATTTTAAATTCTCCGGGATGAAAATAAATTAGTACTGAACGCTCACAAGAGTCAATATTTACCGGAACATTCTACGCTATATTTAACAAAGTATATTTATGTAAATAACTTTCATATTGGGCTGAAAACAACTCATACCGCCAAGTATGTAGATTATGAATAATCAAAATAATTTTAAATATATTCAATACTTACTACAAAATTGGCGACAAATTAGCAGAATGTTTTTCCTATTCTTAAGCACTTCCAAGACAAGAAACAAATGATAATCTTCCGTCTCCTAAGTCCCAGCCTTATGGGCTGTTTATTACTACGTCAGCAACCTCTTTACGGTTGCAGGCCATAAACTGTTCGTAAAGACTAAAAAAACTTGGCACTCTTTCATATCTCCCACGTAATTTTAAGTCAACAAAGACAAGTCTGCTTCTTCGGCCGCCATTCACAAGTCTTTAGAAACATCTTCATCATCACAATTTCCTACAGATGTCATACGTTTCAAACTATTTCCAACTTAAAGCTGTTTAAAGCCACACACAAATAAAATTTGCATTAAATGACATTTATAAACAACAGTTGCAATTGGTGAGCGGATGGCCTCGCGAGCAAATGCTCGCCTCTCAGGCGGCCGGCCCGGGTTCGAATCCTGGCGTCTCTAGAGTTTAAAAATCGTACGATCCTCGGCTACCACGCTAACACCTGCGGTAGTCGTTTTGATGAATATAAATTACAAAAAGATAGGTATGAATAATTGTAGATAAATATTATAAACACTATTGCATAATACGCGTCTATTAAGGCCTTTTCTGCATCGGCAGTATCCTTCCGACATGTTCTTTGAGCTCGGCTCTGGCTCGGCCATAAGGGCCATCATCATACCTCTTAAATTATGCACAACCCCAAAAGCTGTGTTACACCGGCAAAAGTATCGAGGCTTCACTAAACGGTTTACTACTTTCGGGTTTTTGTAAACAAATTTCCCATTACTTTTAACAGGTATATTATCACAGAAAACAATAAAATTACTTATTATGCCTATTGATTGTGTTTTTTAAAACTACGAACACAAGTGCATTACATTTAATAATAAGGAGGGTTCATTACTGCCTTACTGGATGGGATCCACGGTCGCCCACACGCAGTAATTAATTACTTTGTAATTAAATTTATAATTAAATTCGTTTTTGTTTATTTGCCTTGGAATTGAATTACTTTTCAAAATGCAGTAATTGTAATTGTAAATTGCCAATTTTGTTAAAAGTACTTGACAATTATTTTTTGAAGGTAATTAATTACTACATCCAATTACTCAATGACTTTTGGGTAACTCTCTAAAGTATTTCAATTACTTTACAATCACTTTCTGGCAATTCAGTTGATAAATTACTGACCTTGATTGGGTATTAAATCTCCAAAACGCAAGCAATATGATAAGACGTTATTAGGTTATATGTTAAGCAAATTCTATAGCTAGTCAGATAACATTTACAATTCCAACGACATGTGCAGAAGCAAGGAGGAAAATATTTGGTGCAGACGTGTACGTTTGTAGATGGAATGTACTTGTGTTGTGTCTTGTGTAGTATAGGCTGTGCAGCATGTAGCAGTATACCGTGCTACGAATTATTGGGTAGGCAAAAAATATATCTGCGGTAAGTGCAGATTACAGAGTACAGAATGGTACTTTTTTCATAACAAATGACAACTAGTTCAATTATTATATTGGTTCATAGTAATTATTATATACTCAATACTACTCAATGCAAATATACGATAACAATTTCTATTGGAAGTAATTGAAACAGTAATTTATGCTGTGCAATTACAATTACTAGGTAACTGGTAATTCAATTACTCTTTCATTTGAGTAATTGAAATCTCTGGTAATTCAATTACTTCATTTGGCTGTAATTGGCCATTGGTAATTAATTACTTTTTAAAAGTAATTTGCCCAGCTCTGCTTACAAATCGAATGCTTGATGCTTTGACATGACACTTGTGTTTGGTTTTGTGGTTTCGTCTTCTAGCCGTGGCTACAAGTAGATTTCTGTGATAATGGTGTATTGTGCAGCAGAGAATTGTAGTAAAAGGTAAGGTTAGGGGATAGCGTTGTTCAGATTTCCCAAAAATGTACAACAAAGAGATCACAAAAGTTATTAAATTCGACCTACGTTTTAAATGCGGCATATGCCATGGGTTAGTACAAAATAAAGCACTCGCAAGCTACTTGAATAGCATAGACAAAAAAGAGTTAACATTACTATATTGTCGTTTATTAACATTAGCATTTATGGTTAGGATATTAAAATATGATTAGAAACGTTAAAATTATTGATTATGCCAAAACAAAATGTGCGTTACATCTGACAGATATTCATCAGTAGTACGTCATTTGTGTTTTGTAAATGTTCTAATAACCGATTTGTTTTGATTGTTAAACTGTACCTACGTTAATTACTTGATGCAGGGGTTTACTTCAGAGGAGTATGCTGATATGGTGCTATTTATGGGTATTGTGACGGTAACGCACGTAGTGCAGCTAGAGAATACCGCCAAAGATATCTCAACATCTATTGCTGCACTTGATATGCCGTGTTATTATTAATAATTGGAAACAATTATTTCACTTTTGCAACAAGCAACCGCCTGTATTTAGGTAACCGTTTGGTTAAGTACATATGTTCATATAGACTTTTTGTCTTCTTTTGGCATAAGGAATCTACCACTTCAATTTGATTCACTAATTATGAATCGCCCTGTACACAGAGCTGGGCAAATTACTTTTAAAAAGTAATTAATTACTAATTACCAATTACCGCTCAATGCAGTAATTTAATTACCAGAGATTCAATTACTCACAGGAAATAGTAATTCAATTACCAATTACTTAGTAATTGTAATTGTACAACATCAATTACTTTTTCAATTACTTTCAATAAAAATTATTGTCATATACGTAGTTTTATTTAGTAGAACCTTCTTGCAAGTTGCAACTATCATTAGTGTTGTGTCGATTCGTAATCGTAATCTAAAAATCTGGTGTGATACACTCACACAACTTCCTTTTACAGTGTTCTTATAATTAGTCAAAAATTTCATTTTTAATTTTTAGCCATTTGTCAAAAATTTTCAAAAATTACAAATACTACAAAAACGGTACAAAATAGAGCGTTAGTTGAAGAGACAAATTTTCTCTAGAATTTTAAGGTGAATTCAAAAATGTAATAATATACCGGGTGTTTTATTTAAAATAGGAGTTAATAAAAAAAATAGAAAAAAAAACAAAAGAAACCCACTTTAGAAGTATTCAACTGGAAAATCACCTATTTCACATCAATACACATTAAAAATGTAGTAAAAATGTAAAGTTTAAAAAAAATCGTTAGAGCCGTTTTTGAAAAAATCGAAAAAAACTGAAAAATCACAAGAGTAAACACCTACTTCCGGTTATGCGATTTTCTTCAAAAGCTTGCTGTCTCATCTACATAGTACACAAAACTTATATATGAAGTTTCAACGCCATACCTCTTTTCGTTTTTGAGATATTCTGTTCACAGACAGACACACACACAGACAGACAGACAGACACACAGACAGACCAATGAAAAAAAATATGTTTTTTGGGATCAGGGGACTCTAAAACGTGAAGATCTGTTGAAAACTCAATTTCGAATTTTTGGGGTGAATCCAATACTTCCTTTATAGTAAAAGGAAGTAAAAATGCTTAATTTTTATGTTTTGTTAGCTATAGTAACCTACGTACTTATTCACTTTTGAAGGTTTTTTGATAATTAAATCTTGTAGCTACATGCACCGTTCACCAAAACCAAAAGTTTTTAGTTTGTTTTGCGACACCGATTTGGCATAGATTCCTTAGGTTATAATAAACAGATTAAACCTAATATACCTTAGTACAAAGTCCCTTCAGTAAGAAGGTATAGGGACTTGAAAGTTCAAATGTGTATATTTTTACTTCCTTTTACTATAAAGGAAGTATTGGATTCACCCCAAAAATTCGAAATTGAGTTTTCAACGGATCTTCACGTTTTAGAGTCCCCTGATCCCAAAAAACATATTTTTTTTCATTGGTCTGTCTGTGTGTCTGTCTGTCTGTGTGTGTGTCTGTGAACAGAATATCTCAAAAACGAAAAGAGGTATGGCATTGAAACTTCATATATAAGTTTTGTGTACTATGTAGATGAGACAGCAAGCTTTTGAAGAAAATCTCATAACCGGAAGTAGGTGTTTACTCTTGTGATTTTTCAGTTTTTTTCGATTTTTTCAAAAACGGCTCTAACGATTTTTTTTAAACTTTACATTTTTATTACATTTTTAATGTGTATTGATGTGAGATAGGTGATTTTCCAGTTGATTACTTCTAAAGTGGGTTTCTTTTGTTTTTTTTTCTATTTTTTTTATTAACTCCTATTTTAAATAAAACACCCGGTATATTATTACATTTTCGAATTCACCTTGAAATTCTAGAGAAAATTTGTCTCTTCGACTAACGCTCTATTTTGTACCGTTTTTGTAGAATTTGTAATTTTTGAAAATTTTTGAAAAAATGAAATTTTTGACTAATTATAAGATCACTGTAAAAGGAAGTTGTGTGAGTGTATCACACCAGATTTTTTTTATATTAGTTTGAACATAGGTTGCCAAAGCAAATAAACCACATGAGGGATAAAAAGGAACTTCCAGTGCCGTGTACATTGTTTTTTTAAATCGCGAAATTACAACATTTTAACCAACTTTTGTAGGTTATGTTGACGTCGGTTGACGTTTACCTATCGTCCAGCCGCCTACAAAAAGTCGTAAAACAATGGATTACTTCACTGCCCATTTCTCGTATTTTATTTGACGATTTCGACGTTCTCCACTTAAAAAAATTATTTTTTTGAATATGAATTTCATTTTGGCTACATTTTGTAATTATAGAAAAAATAGCACGCTGAATATGTTATAAACGTAATTTTTCCATGTTCGTAATAAATTAATCCACTCGTTTTGCATCGCTCGCTCGTAAATTAAACGTTGAAAAACTCTCACTTTTCTTAACTTGTAGAACAATGTACTATTAAATAAGCCTAACATGAAGCTGAATGACGAAAATATGTAACTTACCGAAGTATACAGGGTGGAGCATTAGATTTTTTAATTGTTTGACAGCAAATTTCTATTTAAATTTTGTATAACACTACGTGGTGATTCAATTGGCGCAACTTGAGTATTTTTTGTTGGCTCAGTTAGAAAATATTTTTTACCCCTATATACGAAAGTAACATTTTTTGTGTGTGAACGTCTGTTTTATAATTTCACTTAAAAAAATAACCAAACACGAACAACATTTTCAAACGAGCCTGTACTTCACACCATAAAAAGTAAATTAAGCGTCCCAAATCCAAACCTAATCGGCGGTCAACAGGACTTTATTTGTATACTTTGGTAAGTATTGCAAATACTGCGGTTTGGATTTGCAGCGATTAATAATGGCAAATACGTGACATAAACATCATTCCTTCTTAAGCGATGATAAGGGAATTTTCAGGCGCAAAGTCTGACGCATAGTATCCGCGATCAGATTACCGAGTTAAAAACAAACAATAAACCACTATTAAAGTTCGACACCTTAATAAATTGATTCAATAATGTTAATACCCTAATATTCCCTCCAAATTGTACGTAAAAACCCTAGAAAAGTAGCTAATCACATTTTACTAAAGTTTGTCGTTAACAGCTTCTTCAGATCCCCTAGAATTAGGAACTTGTCCCCAAATCTGGCAACACTGCTCGTGACGCGTCGTACAAAATGCGATAGTTGCTGTTTTCGACTCGCCAGATAAATTAGGCTTCTATTGCGCGGGAAATACCCTATTGCGGTTTGCTTAATATGTAACTTATTTTATTTTTTGCGTTCTGGAGATTTGGCACCCAATCGAAGTCAGTAATTCAGTAATTGAAATATCACAAAGTAATTCAATTAATTTCAATTACCACAGGTCATTCAAATACTTGTAAAGTAATTTAAATACTTTAGAGTAATTTAATTACACAAAAGTAATTGAGTAATTGAATGTAGTAATTAATTACTTTTAAAACGTAATTTTCAAGTACTTTTTAACAAAAATGGCAATTCCCAATTACAATTACCGCATTTTGAAAAGTAATTCAATTTCAAGGCAAATACACAAAAAGGAATTTAATTAGTAATTTAATTAAAACTGCCCAGCTCTGCCTGTACAGATCAGCTGTCAAAAGTAAATTGGCGCTTGCAGAGCTGCTACCACCTACAAATTTAGAGCTGGGCAAATTACTTTAAAAAAGTAATTAATTACCAATGTCCCATCCAATAAAGTAATTGCATTACCAAAATTTCAATTACTCAAATGAAATTGTAATCCAATTATCAATTACTTGGTAATTGTAATTGCACAACATAAATTACTTTTTCAATTACTTTTACTAAAAATGTTTGCTATTTATTTTATTTATAGTAAGATAGTCATGTGTTAGTATGTCGTCGTTGAAATAAATAAATAAATATCGTATAATAAGGTTATTTGTTGTCAATTGCTATGGAAAAAATTAACTCAGCATTTACCGCAGCCATATTTTTCGCTTCTTACACAATAGTTATTAACAAGTTATAACGTTACAGCCAGTGCTACACAAGACAACACACGCACCCGCACCAAATACCTCTTTGCTCATGCACAAAACTAGCTGTTATCCGATTAGCCATTGGAAATCAGAAATTATAGTTAGATATATTGCTCTAGCAATGTCCTATTGAAATTTGCTTAACATGAAACTTTATTACTGCAAGTAATTTCAACTACCACAAGTAATTCAAATATTTGTAAAGTAATTTAGATACTTTAGGGAAATTTAGTTACTCAAAAGTAATTGTGTAATTGAATGTAGTAATTAATTACTTTCAGAAAGTAATTGTCAAATATTTTTTAACCGAAATGGCAATAACCAATTACAATTACCATATTTGAAAAGTAATTCAATTCCAAGACAAATCAACAAAAAGGAATTTAATTACTAAGTAAATAATTTCTGCGCATCCCTGCCTACAATTAGCTTTCACTAAACGCCCCTATTGGAAGGAAGGAGCATTACATGCAAGACAAATTTTATACAACCAATATAAAACATATATGTGGCATTACACTAATGCGCGGGATTGGCATTATAGCAACTTTGAACTTCACACGCTAGCATAGGATCAACAATGAATGTGTTATCTAATTATTTTAAAAATTACAGTTCACCGTGTCATAAACAATTTTAAAAGAAAAACTAATATACATAAGAATGACGTTACATTTCCGGTATTATTTTTGAGCAGCAAAACTAAAAGTGTTTTATGACCACTAGTCATCCCATTTTCCCATAGTCTAGTTATAATTAATTTAAATTTATACCTTAAGCAGGTGCGACAAAACTGCAGAATTACACGAGACACCTCGTAGCTACTCCATCAGATGCTATACTGGAAGTTTCGTCACATTACTGAAACAAGAGAATATTCATATTAGGAATGCTAGTCCATCATTAACTTATTAAAACATTATTAGACATTTACGAATAGTGCACCAGTACAAGACATACATACAAGTCGAAGTCAAAAATACCAGTACATGACATACAAGTCGAGATCAAAAATACAAGCTGTTAACAGGCACCACGTAAATTTGAAAATTGTACAGCATATACCAAATGCGTGCACCGAGTTTATATTAAGTTTGAGGCAAAGCAATCTCGCCAGTAAATATAAACTTTAAGAACTATTTAGGTTATGTTACAGATGCTATGCCCTAACAACTTTCTTAAATTATTTAACCAGATTGCATCGATAACTCAGCTTACTATTAAATGGCAAATGATAGACATATCATGGTTACGTTTTTGAAAATGCCTAACATCAACAATTGCATAAAAGCATTGATTATAACTAGAAACACCTATTTTCATATTGGAAACATCTTGTCAAAATCGCTATGGGCTGTTTAATAGTTAAGATGTACAGTGCCTCACTGATCTACTCTAGAACAAAAGACCTACTCTATTATTACAATATCAAGCATAGGAAGAAATAGCCTTGTATCATAACTTTTATATCGTCAACAGCTTTTAATTACTTCGTCGACCCATATGACTCGAAATGGTAAGATTTTTAAATGATAAGAAAAAAATTTAAAAAATTGTCAAATAAGAACCTATAATAGTATATTATGTTATTAGGAGCAAAAGTTATATTTTGTGTGGAGAGGCTGGACGAGTTATCTGCCGAGCTTGCGAGGCAGATAAGTACAGCCGAGCCACATAAAGATACTTTTGCTCCGAATAACATATAGTATTTTTTCTTCAAACGTTTTTATAACAAATTTATACAACTTTCTGAACAAAATTCGAAGAAAATTACTTGATCCCGTCAGCGGCAGATAATGTTGTCAGCGGCAGATAATAACTTTATCTGCCGCTTGGCAATAAAGTGACAGTTTAGCATCATCAATCCAGCAGTATAATGCCATATTTTACTGCCGTTTGAAGAAAAAAATAGTTGTGACAAGTACTTACAAAAAGAAGCAACTCTCTTACCCATTGCAAGTGCCTACTCTAAAATTTATATTTTAACTCTTAGTATTCAGTACAAGTGCTTTAAATGTTTAGAAAAATATTAATAATAATAATAATAATAAATATATTTATTTCCATAAAAAACAATATAAATTGTGTTGGAAATTGGAAGTACATATTATAAAACTTAATAAATACAATTTTTACATGCACAATTAAAACAATTTTAAAACGATGTTTGAAAAAATTCATCTAAATTGTAGAAGACATAATCTTGAAGAAGTCGTTTCAATTTTATTTTAAATTGCTTAAGAGTCTGTGAACTTTTTATACTTGCAGGTAATTTATTATAAATAGATAATCCAGTGTACATAATAGATTTTTGAAAGCGTTTATTAGTAGGTTTATTTACTTCTAAATTTTGTGAATTTCTAGTGTCGTGTTTATGAATATCATTTCTTTTATTGAATGACGGCAGCTGTTTAAATACAAGTGATGCTGTTTCCAGTATATATAAATTTGTAATAGTAAAGATCTTGCTATATTTGAAAAGGGGCCTGCAGCTATCTCTAGGATTCTTATGGTTTAATATTCGTAAAGCCCTTTTTTGAATTTTAAATACTGTGTTTAATATCATTAAATCAGCGACACCCCAAAAAGATATACCGTACCGAAGTACTGATTCAAATAAAGAAAAGTATGCTTGACGAGCAATCCTTTGGCCGACTTCGTAAAGCAATATTTTAATTGCATAACAAGCAGTAGTAAGCCTAATGCAGAGCGATTCAATGTGTTTATGCCATTTTAAGTTTCTGTCGATGATGATCCCTAAAAACTTGATGTGATCTACATTTTCTATTATATAATTATCGATATTAAGAGCAAATTCGTTTGAAGATGAATGTGTTATGCTAAATGACATTATTTTAGTTTTGGTTAGATTAAGTGTTAGCTTGTTGTTTGCAAACCAATCATTTATTTTTAAAATATCAGGATAAACAACTGAATTTAAAGATTGAACATTGCTATTGGCCCAAGATACACTTGTATCATCAGCAAATAGTGTCATGTTTCCTGTAGAATTGGACGAAATGTCGTTAATGTATATTAGAAATAGCAGAGGTCCCAATACACTACCTTGTGGGACCCCGCATAGTACATCTATTTGATGAGATCTGAACGTTTTACACACATCTCTGCTATATTGTTTAATTTCAACTAATTGTTTACGATTATTTAAGTATGATAGAAACCAATCCAAGGAAATTCCTCTAAATCCGTCATTTTCTAATTTTTTTAACAGTATATCAAAGTTTACACAGTCAAAAGCTTTTGATAAATCACAAAATAAACTTACATTAGCTTTGCTGTTATTTAGGTAATCATATATAACCGAAAGAAAGTTAAAAATAGCATCGTTTGTACTTCGATCTGCTCTGAAACCGAACTGTTGAGATGATAATATATGATTTGAATTTAAGAAAGCGATCATTCGCTTGTGGACTAGACATTCTATAATTTTTGAAAACGAAGATTGCAGTGCAATGGGTCTGTAATTGGACATTTCATTTTCGCTGCCGCTTTTAAAAAGAGGTTTAATTAGTGATATTTTAAGACAATCTGGAAATTGTCCATTTTGAAAAGACATGTTAATTAGTTCAGTCAGAACATGTAAGGCGGGTTCAGTTAGGTTTTGAATAACACGTAGAGGTATTTCATCTAAACCAGCACTATGTTTGTTCTTTGAATTGTTAATTGTTTGTTTGATTTCATGTACATCCGTTGGCAAAAGAAAGAACGTTTTCGTATTTACAGGGCCAATTGTTGATAAGTGGTAAGTTCCTTGTGTTATATTACCTGTTAGGGTTGCGGCAATAGACTGGAAATATGAGTTAAACGATTCGGCTATTGAGAATGGATCTTCAATGAGAGAATTATTATCTGATCTTAATTTAATGTTAGTAGATTGTTCTTTTCTTTCCTTACCTGTAAGTGAATTAATTATATTCCAAATTTTTTTGGACTTATTAGACGATGTAGAAATTTCTTTTGCATAGTACATATTTTTGGATAATTTTATTGTACTTCGCAGAACTCGATTATATATAGATATGTAGCTTAAAATTGCGGGGTTTGAAGTAAATTTTTTTATGTAGTTTAAACACCTTTTATTTTTGCAGGATGTACGAATACCTTGGGTTATCCAAGTTTTATTAATATGTGCCTTGACATTTTTTAAGGGAAACGCCGTATTAAAAAAGCTAGCCGTCACTTCAATAAACTCGGAAAAAATAGTATTAAGGTTAGCATCAGAGTTTTTAAGTAAGTTGGACCAGTTGTATTTTGAACATAACGAGGAAAATTTTTCAAAATTGCGTTTACTAAAAATTCGTTTAGTTTTTTTTGTATTTCTAACATGCATATTTTTATTAATTACAAAATTTGTAGCAATGACTTCGTGATCTGAAATACCTGCAAGTATTTCAATGTCAACTTTTTTTATATTAGAACATACATAATCTATCAAAGATGGAGTAGTTGAAAATCTAGTAAACGACTTTACGTGCATTTCAAGATTATGTATTCTTAATAAATTTTTCATTGTTACGGAGTCATGACAGTGAGAGTTAAAATTAATATTAAAATCACCGGTTAAAATTACATTTTTTTTATACGAAATTCTGTTGAGCAGAGAGTCCAAACCATTAAAAAATAGATTTAGTTCTCCCAATTGTGATCTATAAACGCATATTACTACAGTATTTAATTGTTCGCTAAACGCACAACAAAATTCAAACGACAACTCAACTATTAAATCATCAAAGTCGGTAATCTCAGAGAAAACAAACTGATCATGGCAATATATTAGAGTGCCACCGCGATTACGATTCTTTCTGTTATATATTGATACCGCCTTGTAATTTAACAGCTGTGGAATTGTTTGTTCCTTCTTAATCCAGTGTTCAGTAACACAAATTAAGTTAGGATAATTGAGATCGTCAACGAGTGCAGCCAATTCGCCTAATTTATTATTAATGCTTTGTATATTCAAGAGTATTAAATTTAGGCTATGATCTTGACGGGATTCGTTGATTACAGAAAATGGTCGTTTTCAATTTCATCGCCGTTATAACAAGTTATAGTTATAAGGTTATTCCAATTTATGAAATTTTATGAAGTGTATCTACTTGAAATTAAACATTTTAGTAGCCACCCTCAGCAGGTATTTTTTTAAGCAGAAGCAAAAATACTTATTTTAAACACTTAAAGTAATTTGTGGGACCGGGAGTGTTTTTAAAGCATCGTAATTACTTTCTAAGTATTCAATAACAATATTCTTAAGTTAAATTAAGAAGTCCTTATTGAAGTGATCATTTCTTCCCTGGAAAACCGCAAGCCATTATATTTTACATTTGAATGCAAATTTCAAAAATCGGGTTGTAGAGAAGCCTGTATGATACGAGTATTACATTTAGCCATAAATAAACGCAGTGCAAAGGTGAAACCCGTCTTCGTTCCTAGCTGTTTCTACACAGCTACCTATAAAATAGTAGATCCTAATTTCTTATTTATTTTATTGTGGGCGAGCTCCTTACATGTTTAAATTGCACAAGCTAATTTGTGTATCAAATATAAAATTTAATCACGTGAAACAATAATAAGCCAAAAATTTAAGACAAAAATAATTTTGAGAGAAATAATTTGCTTCTGCCGACTAATAGATGGATGACTAGGTGTTCCACATCCTTAAAGTTTATTTTTAATAATATTAATAAACTGCTCAAGGACAGGTCTAACGAGTAGCTTCAGAATGTGTAGTTCAAAACGTGACCACCGAGCTTCTGTAGATGGCGCCAAGTGGACAAACCGCCACTGTGCTACAATGCTTGGAAATTTTGCAAAGTGGAAAGCCAAAACCAAATAGCGCATGAAGGCGCTCGGGACCTTAGCAACAACTTTGCCCCCTTTCAAAATTTCGATATCTGTAGCCGTTCGAAAGTTACAGGCGATCCGGACGGACGGACGGACGGACGGACGGACAAAACGTTCGCATTAGTACGCTGAAGCTACTAATAATAGAGGTCATGCCCTTTACCAGCATAGACGTAAATAATGAAAAATACACTACAAGAAAATTTACATTTACACTGCTTCAAAAAAATTGTTGAGTGTTCAAAATGTAAAAAGAGAATTGAACATAGTCCAATGAGAAGAAATTCGGAAGATTTATTTCTGAAGATATAAACTTAAAGTTACCAGTGCACAGTGTACAAGAGCTAAGTCGCTACTGCTAAAAACAAATTACTTTTTGTATAATTCAACCTGAATTGTTTTGGAGGTATAACAATATTTGGTAAAGTTGTGTCTTAAGTTTATTTAAAGTTAAAGATTTAGGAAAATGTGGTAGAAGATTATATTTAATATAATGGAAAAACGTTTTGATTGTACTTCTAACGTATTATTTTTTCCATTAGGTTACCCCGCTGAGAGCAACACATATTTGAGACTCTTTGAAATTGAATGTTTACAAGAACATATATTGTAGTGAATGAAGATGCTCGGTGTAATTTTAATTAATATGATAATTAATAAATAAACTCACTACACATACTTTTGTTTTATTTAAATAAAATTTTGACTGATTAAATATTTTAGTATTCACTAGGTTCGTTAAATATTAATGCTACAAACGGTAGTATTCCCTCAATTTATACTTCACTCATCTGCACAATAATAATATTAACTAGCTCGGCAAAGTCATGAAAAACTCAAATCTCATGGCTGGAATCATTGGGTTGTTAAATTTACAATTCGAATGGTACGCCACTGGGAAGTGAAATTTAATGCAGCGCGCAGGTGCTGCTAGTCCTGTCAAAATACTGGCCAAAACAGATCCAAATATGCTGCAGCTCGCGTTGTGAAATTACTTTACAAAGAAATTGAACGAGCAATTTATCTGGTAAGTTTGAAATTCTCGCGCTTTCTAACGGCATCACTCTGTCTTTTGTTGTAGGCAAAAATCTCGACTTACTTGTTTTAATTAGGGACGCGGACATGCAATTGTTTTTCTAACCTCAAATTGGGCTTTTGAAATGCAAATCCTGCATAAATGGCTATTGATGGACATGCAAACTGACTGGATTCAGGTTCCTCAGCTCGTATTCTTGGTATGCAGACAATTTCCCAGCCTTTAGCCGCGATTGTTTGATCGAATGCACTAACCTCAATTTCTGCAGGAACGGTGGCTTGCTCGGACGGCTCTCCTGATGCGCTGCGCTGGAAGCTGGGCCCCCGGGTTGCTGGAACTGTTGTGCTGGCCTCGCACACACCGGGCTGCTGACATCCTCTTTCAGGCGCTGGTCCCCCAATGAAGCCCACAACTCGTGCTCCGATAGCTGGAGTCTGGTTGCCGATATCGTCGGAAGCGGTAGCCGGTGAAAATAATTTTAATGACGTGGATTTTGTTACCTTCACTTCCACAAATGCACCACACAATTTTGGATACGATGGTATTGTTTCTTTTGATATATTTTAATGCAAAGTATGTAAAAACTTAATTTATTTAAAGAGAAAACTACAGCTTGTCATAAATTCGTTTCTTTATTCAATTGTTTCTTTTTGGTAGTTAATAACAATTGCCTATCTAAACTCATAAATTGTGGATGTTAACCAAGTACAAATCAGTTACTTATAAATTAAATTTTTAATTATATTATAAAAATGTACAAAATCTTAATTCTAAAATTATTGTTTGTTCACGTTCGTATTTAAACTAGGTTATAGCATCACTCACTATGTTTTATTTGGATTGTCTGTTCACTTATGTCATTTCATTGACTAATTTTTTTAAACACAAATCTCGTCCATTTCCTGTTGTGTGAATTTCTTGTATTTTATAATAATTGTCTGATTCTCACCATTCTTCAAATATTACCGTTCCATTTCTGATAGCCTTATTCGATCTAGTATTGTGCTCTTTTTGCACTGTATTGAGAACATTCTGTCCTTTTTACCTTTATTTAAAAAGTTTATAGAACTGTACTTATTCAATTATACTGACATGTAAATTTATTTAACACGCATGTAATAAACCCTTTGGTGATAGATTTGTTCAATTTTGATTGACTTTACTTTGTACCAACCTCTTAATTTATGCTAATTGATATTTCTATGACTCTAATTTACGAATTGAGCTCTGTCTTATTGCCATTTATTCTGAAGTAATTCCATTTAATATCGGCAATGCTTTACCAATGTAGTTATGAATTAAAATTTCTGATGTAACTTCTTGCAGTTGCCTGATTTGCCCCAGCTCTGTGCTTTATTGACTTGCTTTATTTATCTATGCTGCAAGCAGAGTTGAGTAACGGGCTAAATACTATCTCAATATAAATCCTTGAACCAACAAACATAAATAAATACATCAACCTTTCTCCCAGTGTTTGACGATAGAAATTATGTCGTGACTTCCTCTCATTTGTAATTAATTGGAAATTTAATTGAACGACATGAACTCTAAGTTATTAACTGATAAAGATTCGCCCACATACCGTGACACTAACTTCATCACAACCGCACCATCGTGTCAGAAGATCTGCTAACTTCAGCTCAACGGACCCCAAAATGATTACCTGCAACCTGTTGCTCACCCTTTCTGTCTCTTTGAAACTCCAACCGGTACCTCAGCTGTTTGGCTCTCTTTCCACGACGAATGGCAACTACATCATTGCTTCGGCAATGCGTACCAATTCGTTTAACTGATAACCAGGTATATATTGTAATGGTCTTAGGCCCACGACTCGACTCTGCTAGCAGTGCAAATTAATGAACATTTCAATAATAATAATAATAATAATTTATTGCTTCAATTACAGAACAGCAATTCCATTTACAGTTGACACAAAATGCAGCAATAAGCACAGAGTTGGGGTGTTTAATGTAACTGCAATGCCTTTTGTCAGGTCATTTTGGTATTTTAAATAGCCACCTAGGCTTTAGGGCAGCGTGCCCGTATGCTAAACCCTTTTAGTTCTTTATTTGGCTCCATCGCCTAATTCCAGAATCATGATTTCGCACATATTTGGCCCCAAACGCAGTATTTCTCGTCGGTTGGAGCCCCCCTCTGATGGCGCTTTGGCAGCCGAGCGTTATCGCTGGCAAGAATTCCGAATCTTCTAGAAAACACGCCGTTGTGGCGTGATACCATGGTCGCCGGCATTAATTTGTTTCATTTTATCGCCTCGCGATTGGCTGCCGAGGTTTAGTCACGTGGGGACGCGACCGATGTGACCTGTGGCAACGCTTCCCTCTGGGCAGTTGATCGCAGCCGTTGCAGAAAGCGTACGTTTGGTAGTTGTGTGATCCAGGCGGCGTCCTTCGGCCCCTTAGGTGCCCGAGGACGCCTGCCGCTGTCCTTTTAGTATTGTTGCCGTGGAGGCCCTCTTTTCCGTTGCCCGTCTCGAGCTGTGGCAGCGAGCGCTGCGAGAATGGTTTCACCTTCGAGAGGTGTTGTGTTTGTGCGTGCTCCGATTTATTTCGGCGTAGCGTGGGTGCTTTTTGAGCCCAGTTCCTGCTCCCGTAAGTAAGGGATCGTGCCCCTTCATCTCGACCTTCGAGGATCTGTCCCGCAGAACGAAAGTGGCCCATTTTTCGTCGTCCAGTTGTACGCGTCCTGACGCGTCTCACGTCGCCAGTATGGCGGATGTCCACTCAGCCCTATAGCCGTCGAACATCGAAAGTACCTGCCACCTAAGACTGCAGCCTGTCGCAACTCAACTGTACCAGGCTCCCCAACCGCCTACATATTAAGGTATGTGTCTTTGAACTGATTACCGCTGTGAACGCGAGTGTACCTGTCTTGTTGAGAGCATTTAAGCCCCGCGTGCGAGCTGTATTGGGACGCCGCGAGCGAGCCCGTCACATCTCTTGTGCCTACAGGCACTGTCGTCATATTTGTTCACTACTGTTTGCTGCGTAAGGCGTCGCGCCCGCATATTTGTACATTCATTCCAAATTACAGACTGTCCATGTTGCAAGTGCTAATTTGTTCATTACTGTTTGCTGCATAAGGCGTCGCGCCCGCATATTTGTACATTCATTCCAAATTACAAACTGTCCATGTTGCAAGTGCTAATTTGTTCATTACTGTTTGCTGCATAAGGCGTCGCGCCCGCATATTTGTACATTCATTCCAAATTACAGACTGTCTATGTTACAAGTGCTACTTTGTTCATTACTGTTCAACATCTGTCGCTAGGTTTAGAGCGCGCGCCAGCTGGTGTTCTTAGATATAATCTATTTATAGATATAGGGCGACGCACTCTGCTGCCCCATTGTAACCCGTGAGTCAATACATGATTTGTTAGTTAAGGGAACTATTGTTTTGTTTCGACTTGTGCATGTTCTGTTTCAGATAAGCGCCCCCTTCAGTGTACTGATTATTGTGCGACGGGACGAGGGAGCTTTGAGCGTACAGGTGGGTGAGACAGCTGCGTAGTCGCGGTCGGATTGGCACCTAATTACAATCTTTGCATAAGGCAAACTCGAAATTATTATTTGACCTTGCAACTCTTGAGTAATCCTATCGTCGGAGTATTTTGCGTGCTTCGCTCCCGTCTAACCGTCCAGGCCCGGTTAGTCGGGTTAAGACAGGCTTGGTGGCGCCCTCATAATTCTGACATACCCTATATATATATATGCCGCAACACGCTTGCCCAGAACGTATCGTGTGACTCACGCCCGACTCCCTGAGCGTTCCAGCCGTGGCCTTTAGCCTATTTTTAGGCGATCTCAGGGCAAGTGTGCCAGTTTTTCAGGACTGATTCCGTGGTGCGATGCTCACCTTGGGTGGGTGTCGTAAAGTTCTTTTAATACCGTAACACTTTAAGGTTCAAATGATAAATGCATTGGTAAAGAGATGCCAGTAATAATAAAGTAATTAAGTAAGAAACGCAAAAGATAAGCTTGTTTTTCACAGGGGTCGAGGTTGACTTGCAAATAAATTAAATAATAGGTTTGTACATAATGAATAGCCGAAGCGAAAGAAATTAATAGTCACAAAAAAGCTAGCTATGTGCAAGTAAAAGAAGCGTAGTTTCAATAAAGCTAGTCAGTGAAATTGGTAAGGATTCTAAGAAGGTAAAGAAGCCAGAATAAGATAACAATACATTGCGAAAGAGCAATCTGAAAAAGCAGGCAGGTGGACATCAGAAGGCAATTAGAAAAGCAGGCAACAGGATATGAAGAAAGCAATTGAGAAGCAAGGAACTCTTAAAATAATCAGTGCATTGAACGGTTGTGAAAAGCAGAGCAAATAATATAACGTGTTTGTGTGTGTAGCGCAAATAAACGATTTTTAAATCGAAAAAACAGACAATAAATTTAGTTTGTAAGAAATTTGAAGATTTAAAACTATGTAATCAAACTTATTGCCATTATGTACTTAAATTAACCAAAACTTATTTTCGTCAGCAGTGTAACTATAGCAATAGATTCTAATTTGTTTTAATAAGGGGGAACAAATGAAATAAATTATTGAATGACAGGGCAAATTTGTGTTCCATATTAAATACTGTTTTAATATAAAATAAAGTGTTTTACCAATATAAAAAGTACTCAGTTTTATTGTACACATATCAGTGCTTTTGTACAAGTGTTTGCGGCCAGATCCGCAAGATAAAAATTAAATTTTTTCCTTCGCCTCCGATTGTGGGTTCGGGAGCGAACACCTCCAGTTTGCGATCATCGATTGCAACCCAAATTCCCATCGGAGCCAAAAGGTCAACATTCCAGGGCTTAGTGCAGCTCGGTAACAACGTCTCCAGGAGATTTGACTTCACGGGGGCCAGTAACAGCGACAGTATTCTAACAGCGTCATTTCGAGGACCCGAAGCAGTTCGGCCGATTATAAGGTACCAATTTTGCCTAAAAATATCAGTGTGGGAAATTTATGTGCATACGAGATCACACCTTACTAAGCAAGAGTCAAGCATTTCCACTGCCACAGCGACGGAGCAGTTTGAAAAATAAACGGTTTCCCAAATTTGAGGTTATGCGAAGGTAAAGCAATTGCTAAATTTCCGTGAGCGTCCATCTGACGTCACGGAACAAATTAATGCTTGTAACAAAAGCTGCTAATTACCGCCAAAGTGCAAAGATTTAAATATTTACTGTGCGAATTATCATAAACACTGGTTTTAAACGTCAAATACCGCGGATTTGCATACGTACTCCATTTTGTAGATTTTTTACAGTATTGCAAACAATTAGCTACCGTGCAAAATGCGGTGAACAGGACCGTATCAGATAATTTGTAATTTACAATCAACTTGGAACCCAACTGAGTTAAAAAGGTATTGCTTTACTGAGAGCTAGCGGTTTATAATTAATTGCAGATAAATAAAATATAAAAACGGGCACATAACCATTTATTTTGAACAAATAAATGCAGTACGGGTCACATTTTAACCAGCCTGATAATTTGATAGCGGGAAAAGTTCCGTACACAGTAAAATATTAAATCAGTGAATTGTGCATATTGGATTTTGCTCTAACTTACAATTAAATATTAATTAAAACCCAGTCATTAGAGAGCATACATTGCAATATATATCGGTGGCCGCACACCAAGGTCGTAGTGTTATTAGGAATGAGGTACCCTTTATCGCAGCGATAAGTAAACGTAAACTTATTGATTAATTCGGTGTACATAGTGTACCTACATACGGGATAGAAAGACATACATCTGACAAAATACAACATCCCTCCTGTTCTCGGCAACGGATCGGTAAATTTCGGTGGTGTGGTAATTCCGAACAGCACTCTTTTTAACCCCCTTTGTCTTCTTATCCACTTTATCGACAGCGTTTACACAGTACACTTGTCCTTGAATTTGGCAACAACAAACTCGGTGGGTGAAACCCGTAAAAATCGTTCTTGTAATTCGATGTATCCAAGGGATGGTACTGTTTCATGTTCACGTTACATTTTTCAGTATAAATTTCTAATATTAAGAAGTCAGTATCAGTGTACCTTCTTCTTCTTTACGTTCCCCTCCTATCGAAGATTGGAAATCATTATGGCATCTTTAATTGCGTTGGCGGTTTTTCTGAATAATTCCCCAGAGCTGCAGTTGAACCATTCCCGTAGGTTTCTCAACCAGGACGTCCTTCTCCAACACTTCGTTTTCCCCTTATTTTAATTCAGTTTTTTTATATAAAAGCCACGTGTTGTTCATTACCACAGCTATTAAATGTTTACCAAACCGAGTTCTCTCTTTAAAGTTAGGTTTCGCAATCAAAATTTTTGTCCCTATTCTGTTACAAATTTTCTCTCAATGACTAACTGACGTAACAATAACTGTTCACGTTCTCAAAAACTTTTCCAAATATTCTGTTGTTAGCCAATTTAAGTGAATTTCGGAGGACTGTCATTGCTTGAAACGTTCTTTATATGATCTTATCGATTATCATTAATCATCATTCGAATTGTTAGTCCTTTTTAATTTCTTTATAATAATACCAAAACAAATGCCTGACTAATGATTTGTATGATTTGTGTTTAGCAAATGGCCATTAATCATCATTAGTCAAAGATCAGATAGAATAGGTTAAACAGAAGATTACTCTTTCTAGAAAATGGTTATTTAATTTTTAACAACTTATTCTAGTAATAATACATATTGCCTATTGGTCAGAATCGTAAATCGGGGATGTCGGAAGTGGGGACACCCCTTTAGCGATAATTTAAAATATCGTTCCAATAAATCCATGCCCGATTTTGTTCAAAAATTACAGTCTTCGAAGGTACACAGTAAATTATTTTCTGAATTTATACATTCTCAAAGAAGAAAAAATCCGTTTAGTGTTGTTACCATCTGTTGTGCTTCAAAGCTACTCACATATAGAATGCAGAGTTCAGAATCAGAAAAGGTAAGTACTGCTATTGTTATACATATTACATGGTTGACTTGATTTAAATCATGATTAAAATTACGTCAAAAAATCCAAATATACCATGAACCTCTATTATTTTAACATTGAAAATGTTTAACGAATTAAAAGTGTGACGCTAGTACGGGGCTCCAGAAGCGATTTGTGTGACGCTTGGAAAGTGAGCAGTTTTCTTTAATTTTTGCAAGTTGTTCGTATTGCAGGTGAATGTTGTTGGCGTCATTTTGAAGATCTCATCGAGGGCGAACTTTCTGGAGAGGCTGTGAAAATGTAAGATTCGAGGGGCTAAAATACGGGAGTTAAAACGACTTTTTGGACACGGTAGCTTCCACTTTTCCTCGATTGGCTTATTTATCTAGCCGCTATTTATGTGTGCAAAGTACAAGTGTTCCCTCCGAAAGGGTTTTTAGTCGCGGTGGATCTATAGCTGTCGACTTTCGCTCATCGCTAACGTCGGAACACGCCGGACAATGTTTTTTTTTGACATGAATAAAAATTTCATCTCTGTGTCCGTATAATTTAATGTTGTTTATTGATCTAAATAAAAAATACTGATATGTTTTATCGGACTTTTTCCACTGTCTAGGGTGTATATCACACAACCTTTCGGCCACTGCCAAAAAATGACATTCAGAGAACAAAAAATACTGATTCGAACTTGCGTATTGATTTCAAAGCTTTTTAGTGAATTGTAAAAATAATTTCTATGCGTTCAACGTTTTTTCAGTTTCTTGTAAATAAAGTGTTTGTCCTACTCAATTTTAAGTATCACGTTTTGCTTACTTTTTATTGCCCACAATTTTTTTTCTCGTTCGTTTTGTTTATTCGTTTTGTGAATGTTCAATAATTTATCTAAACCTAAAATCCAATACCATGGGGTGTAGATCAATAGTTTATAACTTTCGAATAATTGAATAGTTATTCCAATAACTTAGTTTAATAAATTAGTTATTCGAATTAGTTACTTATTCGAATAAACTAGTTATTCCAATAAGTTATTGCAATAAATTATTCAAATAAATTAGTTATTCGAGTAAATTAGTTATTCGAATTTCGATATATCGAATAATATTCGATATTTAATTTTATTTGTTATTCGATACCTAGTGATATCGAACACCCTTAGTTGCTAGGCGGGAGATTTGCTTCAGTTTACCTGTGGTTTCTTGCAAATTTCGCTTTTGAATATCAAAATAAAACGCTATAAGCACCCGCGAACCTTTTCTTGTTAAGTCAAGTTGGTGAGGTTATGAGTAGTTGAAGCGAGTAGCGCGGTTGTACTAAAATTTGGCGTATTTGAGCTACTCTGTGTTATATATTCTAAAGAATAATTTTAAAATAAAACTCACATTTGAACCTAACCCGAGATATTAGTCTTGTGTTTTGCCGGAGCAAGCCCAAAGAAATATTGCAATTCGATAAAATATAGAAAGGGGCAATTAACCATTTTATTAATCAGTAATAAATACATTTCATTTTGATTAGCCTAAGATACTGACAGGCAAAGTTTTACATTTTTTAAATTTAATATAACTACCCAGAGTATTGTGTGGTGACTTGCCCTATGTAATTATTTATATTTTCACTAAAGCCTTTATTAGTTAAGGCAGTCATAACAGTATTAATGCTGTACTTGTAACTATATCCTTTAAAATCACTGTATACAGTGTGTCCCAGGATTGATGTTACAAGAGGTGAGATGGTCTAAAAATATTTGAGTTTTATTTTAAGGTTCTGGGATTCGGTCCTGCTTGGTTTTAAAAGAATTTTAAGAATATTTTCAGTTTTTGAAAAACAAGTAGGCCTTGACTGGAAAACGAAAACTATTTTATTTTCAGGTAAACTACCCTTTCTGTTCATCATACGGCAAAATTTTATTAAGAAAAGTTGTTCATAATAATAAATTATGGCCCTATACAAAATTTCAGAAGGATCTCTCAACTTAGATTAAAATGTTATTTTTTAGATAAAACAAATTGCATTTATTAAAAATGACTGTTAAATCTAAGTCGACAAATTTTTCTGAAATTTTGTATAGGGCCATAATTTCTCATTCTGAACAACTTTACTTGATACAATTTTGCCGTATCATGAACAAAAAGGGTAGTTTACCTGAAAATAAAATAATAGCTATTTATGCAACAAGTGCTTAAAGTCGACGTTTATGCGCGAGACATGAAAATTATGAAACGAAGCCGAAGGCTGAGTTTCATAACATGTCTCGCGCATAAACGACTTTTAGCACGCGTTGCATACAATATTTTATCTACGACCTTAATTTTACCGTTATTAATCCATAAATATCGATTTAAGAAAGGTTCGCATCTGCGACGCTTTTAATTTATGTCATAATGAATAGTAGGCTACGCCGCGGTGGCGATTGTTTGGCCACGCCCGTGCTGTCAAGATGAGTTACGAAATGTAATTATTGATACTCCACATATGACTGTATTCATTACATAACGCTTTAATTCTTTCAAAAGCGCTTTACCTGTAACGCAAGAAGCAACTAGAATAGCTTTACAACTTTACTTGCAGTTCGAAATTGTAGTTTTGAACCTCGCTTCACTTTTAGCACATGTGCTAAAAGTAAACAGCTGATTTCTTTAAACACGGTAAACTATAAAACGTCACTTTTAGTGAAACAAGCTAGCGCTAAAAGGCCTACTTTTAGTAGTGGTCGTAGATAAAATAATTTAAAAAATAACGGTTTTTCCTAATTCGACAGTTCTTTCTGAAATTTTGTATAGGGCCATAATTTATCATTATGAACAACTTTTCTTAATAGAATTTTGCCGTATCATGAACAGAAAGAGTAGTTTACCTGAAAATAAAATAGTTTTCGCTTCCCTGTCAAGGCCTACTTGTTTTTCAAAAAACGAAAATATTCTTAAAATTCTTTTCACACCAAACAGAACCGAATCCCAGAACCTTAAAATAAAATTCAAAAATTTTTAGTACATCTCACCGCTTGTAACATCAATCCTGGGACACACTGTATATGTAACGGTGAGCGTAATAAATCGGTTAATAGTCCGTAAGATTCATAATGCTTTTTGGTGATTTTGAATATTAACCGGCAGTAGTTATAAATAATTACCGATTATTATGCATAATCCGCAACTTACTTAATTTGCCCTTACATATGGAGGTATATATGCAAATCTTGTTGGGGAACACCTTCTACATAAGAGTAGTTCTTTTGATTTTTGAATCATCACTGTAGCGGTATAAGGGGTTACAGATTATGTATGTATGTATGTTGATGTAATCCATTTTGTTGGAGACAGTGGTTTGTGTAGTTATCTATCATGTTTACTGCTAGATTATTTCGGTATTAGTTGCTTCTTCGAATTTCACATTATTTAATGTAAGTAAACACATCAGAAATCGATTACAAGACATTTTAAATTTTGTCATAAACACACGCAACTGAACCTAACCTAACTAAATGTTGATGGGCGTTTTGTTTTCAGAATCGCAATGGATGTGAAGCAGAAATTACTTGACAATAATTCGTATAGTGCAACAGCCACCACCTTCAATGAAACACTGATGCAAGTTGAAGAAAATAGAGCAGTTGCAAACATATGTGTACAGCAAGATGTTATCGAAGGCACCATCGATAACACAACTTATCACGAATTGAATATCAAACAAGAGGAAGTTGATATAAAAGACGAACTGCTTTCTGCTTGTGCAGCAGACCAAAGCATTTTAGGAGAACAGTTTATTTGGAAAATCTGTGAAAATGAAGCAGAAGACAAGAGTTTGTGTTCCTCTTTTAAAAATAAAACAGTAGCGAAACCGAAGTTAGTTACTCATATGAGAACACATACAGGGGAGAAACCTTATTCATGTTCAATTTGCGAGTATAATGCAACTCGGAAAAGTAATTTAATTCAACATATGAAGTTACATACAGGAGAGAAGCCTTATTCATGTTCAATTTGTGAGTATAAATCAACTCTGAAAAGTCATTTAGTTCGACATATGAAGATACATACAGGAGAGAAGCCTTATTCATGTTCAATTTGTGAGTATAAAGCGGCTCGGAAAAGTAATTTGGCTCGACATGTGAAGTTACATACAGGAGAGAAACCTTATTTATGTTTAATTTGCGAGTATAATACGACTCTGAAAAGTAATTTAGTTGAACATCTGAAAAAACATACAGGAGAGAAACTTTATTCATGTTCAATTTGCGAGTATAAAGCGGCTCGGAAAAGTAATTTAGTTCAACATATGAAGATTCATACAGGAGAGAAGCCTTATTTATGTTCAATTTGTGAGTATAAATCAACTCTGAAAAGTCATTTAGTTCAACATATGAAGATACATACAGGAGAGAAACCTTATTTATGTTCAATTTGCGAATATAAAACGGCTCTGAAAAGTTATTTGGTTCAACATCTGAAGAAACATACAGCAGAGAAACGGTATTCATGTTCAATTTGTGAGTATAAAACTACTCTGAAAGGTAATTTTGATCAACACGTCAAGATACATACAGGAGAAAAACCTTATTCATGTTCAATTTGTGAGTATAAAACGGCTCTGAAAAGTAATTTAGTTCAACATATGAAGATTCATACAGGAGAGAAGCCTTATTCATGTTCAATTTGTGAGTATAAATCAACTCAGAAAAGTAATTTAGTTCAACATATGAAGATTCATACAGGAGAGAAACCTTATTCATGCTCAATTTGTGACTATAAAACGGCTCTGAAAAGTAATTTGGTTCAACATCTGAAGAAACATACAGCAGAGAAACGGTATTCATGTTCAATTTGCAAGTATAAAACTACTCTGAAAGTTAATTTCGTTCAACACATCAAGATACATACAGGAGAAAAACCTTATTCTTTAGAATGATAACCTCAGGGTGGCGTCGCCAGTTCAAGAACTTGTGCAGTGAGAAAATTTAACAATTGTTATACGTATTTCTCTTAGTTAAATCTTATGCAACAACCAAGGTGCCTGATGAATTATAAATTTTATGTTGTGGATTCCTCTAATAGGTTTATTTCAAATTTCTTCTGTTTCTACTCGTGTATTATAAAAACTAATGTAGAATTAACAGTATTTTGTTTGTAAATAATTATGCAGCGCATTATATCCAATAAATTCTTTATTTTTGATGTAAGTGTTTGGTATAATAATGCAAATTTATAGGTTATTGTATAGTTCCTGAAGTTAGATAAGTAGAGAAAGTTCAAGAGAAACGTGATAATTAACTTAAAATCAACAGTCGAAAGTACATGTTCATTAAAAAAGTGTATTAAATCAATAATATAAAGTGATAAGACCCATTGCGTTACTTTTACCGCACACTGTATATACAACATGTTCATTAAAAATGCAAATGTATGAGTAATATGTTGGTGGCACTGTAAGTCTCGGTCAAATTCGAGGTTAGCATGTTAGGTTTTCTGTCAATTTTGACACAAATTGACGTAAAACCTAACCTGCTAACCTCGAATTTGAGGAACCTCCTGAGTATGAGAGAAATAATTTAAAAAAATTTTGTTTTATATTTTTGGAGACGTGAAAAATGTACACTTTGAAGAATAGTAATGTCAACAATCGCTCACAGCGGTTGCGCATATGCGGTTGTTTATCCGTCAATCAGCACTGTGCGAAAATGACAGCTTAAATCTGTTTTGATTTTTTTTGCGTTTTTAATTGGAAGCAGATTTTTCTTTATACGAAAGATGGGATTTGCATATACTGAATCCTGTATTTTTCGAACAAATTGCTGTAAAATGCAATCAGACAAAGCTGTGCTCATGTCCAAGTAATTAATAAAAATATCAACGATGGAAAAACAAATACTAACTCAAAACTCGCACTTGTAGGTTCGTACAACGTAAATACAAGTACAGTATTCGATATTCGAATTGCTAGTAGAGGTAAAAATAAATTCAAACCTCTATGCATCTTAAAGATGCGATATTTTTGCTGAAAAGGCAATGGGAAAAAAACGTCATGTAGATAATATATAAGCAACCTACCTTTAGAAGGCTTACATAACTTCGACTAGCTCAATTCTCGGCTGCGATACGGGTATAATAAATGTGGGATTTTTGTTTACTTCACTTTTGCATAAAGGTTTTAGGTTCACACTAAGAAATAAGTATTGGGTGTCAACAATTTTATTGTATTGTAATTTGTAAATAATATGTACATATATGTCTTATTATATCCAATCATGCATTTTATGGTTATTTAGTTACGATGGCAATTTATAAATGTCATATTATAAGGAAATATTGATTTGAAGTTATAGTCCAGTCATTAGATACTTTTTTGGTTGCAAAAGGTTGCGGAGTTTTGAAATTTGGCAGTATTGTATGCTTGATGGGCTTAAGTATGACCCTAAGTTTGCGACCGCCGCTCGCACCGCCATCTTGAAAAAATGGCGGCCAAAATCAGTTTTTGGCATATAACTCGGCTCTTGTGGGTTTTAGGAAAAAAAATTTCATGAAAATTTAAAAAAAAATAACAAAATCGTTTCTATAATATTTTTTTGTCAGACGAATACTTTCCGAGTTACAGGGCCGAACAATAGGGCAACTTTTTAAAATTCTCGTAGCTGGTACTTTTTACCAATTATGTATAAATTAGCCTACCTAAAGCAGTTTAGTGCAGTAAAGTATTAAAAACATAGGCTATCAATTCGTTTCCACACCACCCAGGAGGTAGAGTTGAGCGGCGCGTTTTTTTTAACGTGGTATCCCCAGTAGGCCCAATCCACACTCCAAACTTACTAGCATGGTTTCTGTCGTTTTGTATTATGATATGTGCCTGGTTTATTATATACGCTATCTGTCAAATCTTGCTTGTCTCCCGTCTCCTCCAACATCCACTCCAACGAATCAGTCATCAGACTCGTTTGGATCTTTGGGATCGGAATCTACTACCAAATGAGGAATGTTTTTACATGTTGTCCCGTTGGAATATAGACACAGCACTGAGTATTTTAAATCGGTTTTCCGACATCCACACGCTCCTGCACAGCCTTTCTTACATTTACAGGATATTGATTTTAAAATGGCGTTGGGGGCTGCTTCTGACGTAGCCCGAACAGCATCAAGCCCGTTCCTCGTTTTCTGCCAGCCATAATGCTTTGGATCTTTTTCTCTGCCACACCACATCGCAACTTGGTGATGCACTCGCAGACAATGCTGCTTTGCAACATCTCTTGTAGGTGGCAGGGACGCCAGATTAAATTTGTTCTTGGACACAGACTTCGTAAAATGCTGGTAGCAAAGCGAATCCAATGTGTCCTTTTCAAACAATCCGCCATATAGTGCCAATAAAAACGCTTCACCAGCTGCAGTGAGAGCATCAACATTTGCTTCAAGTTCTTGGAAGATTGCTACAGTCTCAAACAACGAGCCGTTTGTATCCATGGGACTGAGGAACTTCAATTTCCCTTGGTTAAAAAGGGCAGAGGTTGTGTCACAACCACTGATTGCATGTACCAACAAAATGTTCTTCGCAACAGCTTCCTTGTATTTCAGGCTTCTCGTCGAATACAGCTTTTCCGCAACTTTCCCTCTCGATGGTTTTAGCAAAAAAACCGTTTTCCTGATCTCTCGCCTTTGCAGTTAGAACAACCAACAAATCTGTATCTTCTCCCACAACGAAAACACGAGTAAAAGACGATGACGTGTCGATGGCTGTCTGAATGATGAGCACATCCGCATCTTCTACTGCCTGCTTTGCTGTGTAGTTTTGTTTTTCAAACTTCGTAATTAACCTGGAAATTAAATTTCTATTAGTATCGCCCGACAAGAACTTTCTTGCGAAACAGGTGGAATCATCGCTTCATCGAAAATTATATCACTGGACACGTGCTCTGGAGGGTCGATATCTTTCGGCGTTACCGTTACTAACTAAATGTTCGGTCACATGTCGACTTCGCACATTCACAGTTGCGAATATACTTGAGCTTTTTTAAGTTTGTCAACACACAAATTACTACATTTCACTGGAAGACATTGCCGGGACAACCAGTTTTATTCGGCTGATCCCGCCTGCTTTAGATCAACAAAGCTTCCACGCTTCCATGTGTTGCTTCTTATATAAAGAAATTTACCTGGTATTACTCTACCAAGTAATTACCTTTAATAGTAACACCAATCATATACAGACAACAGACAAAGTGCATATATTACTGTATAAACCGTTAAGCATTTAGGGGTTCTTTTTGACGATAAATTTAGTTTCGCTGGCCATATAGAGACCGCGTATACTTCCGCTCTGAAAATGGTGGGGTTTGTCGTAAGAAACTGTAAATCTTTTACTAATATAGTTGCTTTGAAAACCTTATTCTTTTCTTTAAACAGCTCAAAACTTGAGTATTGCGTTTTAATTTGGTACCCTTTCTATGAATATCAAATAATTAATCTAGAAGCAATTCAAAGGAAATTTTTGAAATTCTTAAGCTACAAAGTAGACGGAGTTTACCCAGAAAGAGGTTATTCACAACCATTATTACTGGAAAGATTTGGTATGATTAGTATAGAAAGGAGAAGGAAAATAATTAGTCTTACTTATTTATATAATATTCTTCATGCAAAAATCGATTGTCCATTTCTTCTGGAAATGCTTAATTTCCAAGTAGCGTCTCGTCAAAATAGAAATTTCGTAACATTTTATAATCCAACCCCACGTACTAATGTATTACAAAAATCACCACTTTATAAAATGAGTCAGAACTACAACGGCATTTCAAATATGTGTGATATTAATTATTGTAATTTAAATAACATATTAGAATTAGCATAGACAGCTTTTGTTAGTTTTGTAGGTGTAGGTATAGTATTATATTGTATTCCTTTTCAGTTTGTTTCACTATAAGCGAGTGTTTAGTGTTAAGTTTAGGTTATTAATATGTAATACTTTAGTGTATTATATAAATTTTCCTATAATTTAATTTTTTTTCTGTTGGACAATAAACCATTATTATTATTATTATTATAAACAGTTATATAATATATTAGACTACTTTAGGTAGACTAGTTTGGATATAATTGGTAAAAATTATCATGAAAATGCCACTTTTACGAGATTTTAAAAAGTTTTCCCTACTGTTCGGCCCTGTAAGTCGGAAAATATTAGTCTGTCAAAAAATCTATCAAAAAGATGTTGTAGAAAATTTTATCTTCTTCAACTTTTTATTGGAAATTTTTTTCTAAAACCTACAGGAACCGAGTTATATGCCAAAAACTGATTTTGACCGCCATTTTTTCAAGATGGTGGCGTTAGCGACAGTCGCATGAGGTCGCAAATTTAGGTGCATGTTAAGGACCTCCAATTCTGCACTTCTGCCAAGTTTCAAAACTCCGCAACCTTTTGCACTAAAACACTATTATTATGTGTCTAATGACTTATATTAATTTAGGGATCAAGTTATTCAATTCAATATAAGTTTTACTCAAAAGGGTTTTCTTTTCTTTTTAAAATTATATGCGCATAGGTGAGATAAATTAAAGAGCTCCTTATATCCTCTTAACCTATTTTTGATCGCGAATATGCATTTTTAGTTCAATGTTCTGTTGGATAACTCAATTCACACCTCTAAAGTATAAGAAATGCCCATTGTTTGACACATATATACAGTATAACATTAAACCCTATAGCCGGCAGTGCGACTGAGTGGTCTTACATATCTCACGGCACTTGTAAAGGTTAAGCACCAGTGTGCTTGGTCAGGACTTGGTTGGGTGACCATCTGGAGAGCGGGTTTAGTGTTCTAGCCAGACTGGCTCCACTACCTCAAGTACCTCCGCCGAATTTAAAAATGCACACACCCTCCGCGGCTCGGTGAGCTCGACACTGTGAAAACGGTGTAAGAGGTTACAGATTATACAGACTATTGTATACATCTGCCGAACGATGTCATTTGACCAACGATCGAACTCGCTTTTTTAACTTTCAACAAATCAAAAATGGCTTGCGTCGATAATTATTGTTATATAACAGCTTATCGGTAATACTCCACCTTACTCATTAAAATGATGATTCGTTAGTGTTTTGAATCGATTCAAGCAATAGTCACGCAAAATGTATTAAGTGCATAGCGACTTGCCGATAATACTGGCCAAAGATGCATTCCAGCTTGTTGCTTAAGAAAATTTGCACTCCTGCTTCGCAGTCATGCAAATTTTCGTCGCAACACGCTGTCGTGCATCTGTCTGACCAGTATTATCGGCAAGTCACTATGCACTTAATACATTACTGTTGATTATATGTGACATTAAACCCCAAATGACGTTTTCTAAACCTATGGTCATTTACTTGATTTAATTTTGGTGTTTTCTACACAAAAGGTAATTGAATTTACTTGTTACATTATGAGTAAGTTATTTAAGGTAAGCTAAATTTCATGTTTACTTAAACTTAAAATTTTAGCATACTCTAGGTTGCTGCGTAACTGAATTGTCTCCTACAGGACTCCGGGGATTGGAACCAACCAAATATGGGAGCAGCTGGTATTATGCAGCCAGGAACTGCTGCCTCGCTTACCGAGTTGAGTCTCTGGTTAACTGGAAGCATTTCCGTCACAGGAATAATAAAGCTGTATTTGAGATTAGGGATTCCTAACAATACTTAATTCCGGTTTACTACCATACCTAATTCTAGATTAACCCCTCAAAAGGCTTCGCAGACACGCCATGCATGCAGGGCCCCCGCAAGGATTATCGTCCCCCGCGTGCCGGAAATATTTTGGCGCCCTTTGAATATATGTAGTACTTATATAAATAATATTTTGAAGCATAAGAACGTTAAGCTGTTACATGTTTTTCAAATTTCCTGGTTTGCTGTAATATTCTTGTAGTTGTTTAAACATCTGAGCGAAATGCGAAAACACATTTTATTTTAATTTTGTAATGAAACAACAGAGATTTCAAAAACTAAAATTTTATTCTTCTTTAAATTTGTTACAAAGGAAAAAATCTGTAAAAGGCTTTACCCAGAACTTCCCTCGTCGACATTGTTACACTAAATAATGTTAAAAATTAAATTAAGTTAGGAGTAAAAATATCTTCACGTTTCTAATAAACTAAATATATTTTCAAATAAAAAAATGTATCCAGCTGGGGTTTGAACTAGCCGCATCTGCAGAGCGATCGTAAGCGGATGTAATCGCAGCGAAATTCCAACTACCCTATGGTGCTTCTTCGAGATAAGTTTGAAGCGCCTCTCTTGAACAGAACGCTGTAATTGTTGAAACATTTTTACTTTTTTGTGACATTATCCTGTATCGCTTGAGTCTTATTTTCGGCAAATGTTATTACTAAAGCTGATAATTATATGAATTCAAATGTACGAAAATATACGCATATATATGCATATATTTTGTTGAGTATATGCACCCAAAGTTATAATATATGCACATAATATGCTCTAATTTTTTGGAAAATAAGTAGGAGTATTCTAAATAATGTAAAAATTTTAATTATTTTGTATGAGTATTTATTTCTCTAATTTTTATTCAAAGACGTCATTCATTTTAACGTTTGACTATATAAACATGGACTGCCAACGCTAACCACGTTGTAAGCAACATAAAAATAAGATTTCTCTTAACCCCACCACACTATTATGCCCCAACACTCTTGAAATGAATTCTATGTTGGCTGATTCCTTATACATTGCTTCTTTTGGAAAAGTAGGGGTTGTTGGCAGTCTATGTTTATATAGTCAAAGGGTTTAACACGGATTTCCCCTTTCCTCTGCTTATTTCGATACGCACACTGCACTCCAGAGGCAGAAAGTGAAAGTATGTATCTCAGTTGGCTATAAAAATTTTATTAATCAATTTAATGTAATGGTATTTTGTCCAAAAAAATCTCAGAAAGTTAATATATTATAAATTATTGCTAAATATAACAAAATATGCAAAATCCAAAAAGTATGCTCAAAAACGTATAAATATGCAAAATATGCAAAATGAAACTTGGCTTAAACGATTTGTTTTCACATAATTAGTATACATATGCAGAAAGTTTCTCCGGCATATCAATTATACAAAATATGCATTTGCCATATACGATATCAGCTTTAGTTATTACTTCCTTTTATTTCAAAATTAATCTTAAAATAAACAAAATTTTATTATTTTAAGGTGCTCACCCTGTATATATTTGTATGAAATTGTACCGGTTTCATGCGAGGTAGATATATAATATGTATGCAAAATATTGTCGTCCCCCAACAAATAGTTTTTGAGCTATAGTGTCAACAGACAGACAGATAGACAGGCAGGCGGAATTAAGAAAACCTTTTTTCGTCATCTAGGCACCTTGAAACCTGAAAATCTGAAGAAATCTCGGAAGGTGATTTTTTCGTGATTACAATACTTTCTTCGTCTTTCAGACGAGGGAAGTAAAAAACAAACCAAACAATAAACAAATAAAACATTCAATCATCCAAAAATTAAATAGTTTTTTTCTGGATTGACTGCTGCAAATTATTTTATAATATTGTCAAAATCAATTTTATCGAGGATATCTTGTTCTATAGCTAAGATTGCCAAACCAGATAACCTTTCTTGTAACATGATAGACAAAAAATAATTTTTAATTATTTTTAATTTTGAGAAGAATCTCCCACCAGAAGCTACAGACACAGGTAAAGTAAGCAGGATTCTCAATAATAATGAAATGGTAATATTTGGTAGAGATGAAGTTAGATTGTTTTCAAATATATATTGCAGAATGTCGAGGGGATTTGACGCTTCAGGTAATGAAAACAATCTTAACGCTCTTACCTCGTTAAATAATAGTAATTTATTATACAATACGATAACGTTAAATTTTATCCACGAGTGAATCGCTTAACGTGGAGACGAAGTCGAGACGTTAATGATTTAAGAGTGGATAGTAATAACTTTATCGTTGTGTATAATACATGTTTTTTCTATAGCAAGAACTTTTACAATTTCAAAAGAAAATAAGGAAAGTCAATCACATTTTAAAATCTCACTACATTGGCTTGCTAGGGTAATACGAAGCTGTAATATTTAATTTAAATAAAAGTTAGAAAATTAAATTACTTTATCTACCCTTGATGTTAAAGTGCTACTTTATCTACCCTTGATGTTAAAGTGCTACTTTATCTACCCTTGCTGTTAAAGTAACACTTAACCTTTTGTTTTGATGTCAATTAAAGCACACTTTAACATTTGCTATAGAAAACATATTTGATTTCTTTAGTGCCGTGTTCATTGGAATCGTTGGGAGTTGTTGAAAAATTAAAAATTCAAATTGTATACGGTTTGGCTCCCCTTTAGAGTGGCGCCCGTGTGCAGTGCACGCGTTGCACGCGAGGTTGCAGGGGCCCTGCATGCATGTATTCTATCTAACTCGAATCACTGCACTCAGCACCAAAGTACAACCAAGAATTGCAGGAGAAATAAAAAGCTGAATTGAAGAAAGAAACATCCATCAGCATAAATAATAATTACCGATGTATGTACTTATAGTCCATTTACTTGACATCTTCACTGTCAGTGTCAAAATTTAAAAAATGTCTTGACTATACTTCAAAAATAATGTGTTTTTTATTAGACTGTACAGTAATTTAATTGTTAAAATGTGAAAAATAGCAGTGGTGCCAACATAATGTCAGTTTGATAGTGCAGATGTCAAGTAAATGGACTATACCAGTTAAATCGTAACTGCTGTTTCTAAAATTAATATGGCCAAGGTATAAAATCTATTTTCCTGAAAAACCATTCAATATAATTGAATGCAGAATTAGATTAATTGTGATCTTACAGATTGGGGGCCTCAAATTCATAAATTCACGAGCTGATGAAGGACACCCAACTTATTCGTCGCCCTAGAGAAATAATAAACCGTTGGTATAAAATGAAATGTCCCTAAGACAGAAAGAGAATTGAATATCAGCGCCTCTAGTGGCCGGGAAGTTCATTTTGGAGGGAAATTCAAAAATCGTTTCTGGAAATATTTTACTATATTGTATCATGAAATTTGACATTTGATAAACCTAGCATGGGACAATCAGTGATAATAATAGAAATCCATAAATCATCGTATTTGTCCATGCTGGTTTATCAAGATCGTTTTCACATGGCAGCTTTGGTTTGCACTACCTTGGGTACTGATATTTACAATTTGTGACCAAGGTATAATTACTCGTCGCTATTCTTGGGCTAAAAGTCAACAAAAGAAAAAACACACGACATAATATATTGATTTATTGTCCAACAGAAAAATCTCCATTTATAGGACACTTAACAAAAACTCAAATAATTATATAATTCGGCACACAAGTAATATAAATATATAAGTTTAGGCATAACAATTGGTTGATTTCGTATTTAAATATTTGTAAAAGCACATAAAAACCTATATTTGTTAATAGTAACAATTTAATGTAATTTTTTTCAATATCTCCTGATATTGTATGTATTTTATTACTAGGTAGTCAAAATAAAAGGATTTTTAAAGTGTCACTTAAACAGAAGTTAATTGAACCAACATAAATAGAGTCAGCTAATATTAAACATGCCTTCAAGCCAGATATGGTTTTTCACAAATTAAAATTATAAATATTTTGAAACATCTAAAAGTGAGGCAATAATTTTGAATCAATAATAATTACTGAAAACTGCTAAATTGAAATCGGACTATCATGAATATGTGTGATGTTGCTATACTGCCTGTCGTAAACAAAATAATAGTATTTAACATTACAAGCCAGGTGAAACAGTTTTTACTGGCGATAGGATTGGGATGACTGGCGAGCCGTTAGGTGAGCCTGTCATATCCTTCAGCCAGTAAAAATGGTTACCTGGTGGGTTTTGTTGAATATTTTATTCGTTTCTCACTTGTAAATAACTAGAAATTTACCATTTATTCAAAATGTCAAACTGACAAGCAACTAAATTCATCAATATGACACATACTAAGGAAGACAACTCTGGCTTTGCACGCTATCATTTATCTATGAGCACGCTTGTAAAATATAACTGGCTAGCCAGTAATTTTTTACTGGCTAGCCAGTTAAGAAACATTTTCAAGGTGAATACAGTGACTTGATAAATTGATGTTTACAAGTGAGGAACAAATAAAAACCTTAAAATAGATACGCAAAACGAGTTCCTTGTTATCCCGGATGAAATTAAAAAGATTGCCGCCTCCGCCAGGGAGGAAATTGTTCCTTCGAGGCCTTCGAGTGGATGCATGTTAAATGTTTTTAACATTCGAGGACGCGATCATGTTAAACTTGACTTATTAAACGGCCATTACTGTCGCCTGAACTGACTCGGTAAATGAGTCTTTACAGGCCAGGTGCCTGTAAAGTTTTGCTGCCGTCTGAACTGACCGGTAAAAGTCTTTACAGGCCAGGTGCCTGTAAAATGCTGCCATTGCGACTTTACAGGCACCTTTTTTTAATAGATACATCCTTCATTAATCACTAATATTAATTTTTAGGATGTTCCCCAAGAGGAAATAAAACGTTGTACGCGGCTCGCTTGCAATTAGCCTTTATTGGGGCTCACCGGATTACAGGACTCGCTCCTACGTCGCTCACCCTGCAAGTATCCGTCTCGCCCATAAAGGCTAATTTACTAAGCTTGCCACGTAAACAACTATAACATTACTAGCTTGGTAAGAGGATTTCTACTGGCGAATAAAAGGATATGACTGGCGAGCCGCAGGCGAGCCAGTCACCTTCTTAAGCCAGTAAAACCTGTTACCTTGGGTGTATTGTTGAATATTTTATTTGTTCCTCATTTGTAAATAACTAGAAATTTACCATTTATTCAAAATGTCAAACTGACAAGCAACTAAATTCATCAATATGACACATACTATGGAAGACAACTCTGGCTTTGAACGCTATCATTTATTTATTAGGACGCTTGTAGAACTGACAGTTAACTTGTAAAGATTTTACAAGTTCGTAACTTGTTAATATAAACTTTCTTGATTAATACAGTGTTTTGATAAATTGATATTTGCAAGTGAGTAACAAATAATAGTATTTAACATTACAAGCCAGGTGAAACAGTTTTTACTGGCGATAGGATTGGGATGACTGGCGAGCCGTTAGGTGAGCCTGTCATATCCTTGAGCCAGTAAAAATGGTTACCTGGTGGGTTTTGTTGAATATTTTATTCGTTTCTCACT
The DNA here is from genome assembly GCA_940337035.1 of Agriotes lineatus. NCBI lineage: Eukaryota > Metazoa > Arthropoda > Insecta > Coleoptera > Elateridae > Agriotes > Agriotes lineatus. The sequence goes on along the minus strand of CALNHX010000596.1, from coordinate 208,567 downwards.
TGTAAATAACTAGAAATTTACCATTTATTCAAAATGTCAAACTGACAAGCAACTAAATTCATCAATATGACACATACTAAGGAAGACAACTCTAGCTTTGCACGCTATCATTTATCTATGACCACGCTTGTAAAATATAACTGGCTAGCCAGTACATTTTTTACTGGCTAGCCAGTTAAGAAACATTTTCAAGGTGAATACAGTGACTTGATAAATTGATGTTTACAAGTGAGGAACAAATAAAAATTTTAACACAACGTTTAAGTGGCCGTGTCATCAAACTCCATAGTTTCCCCAGGATGCAGTGATCGAAGTTCTGTCGTAGGCCATGCCCCTGGCTCGGGTTCAAAACTCTCACCCTGCGGGATGCTGTATGGATAGTCTCGTTCGATCTGGGGAGAATTGTGTATTATTTGCGGCATAATTGAAAGGAAAAAATAGCATGCCACATTCTGCTACTAAAAAGAATAATCTTGTAACTCACCTGGCATACCGGTTGAAAGATCTACAGTAATAGGTTTAGCCTCAAATTTTGGCTCAAGATTTCCATCATGCTTCACACAATACGAGTGTTCCACCTCTATCAGGGATGAAGTTGATGAACTTGCTCTGCAGCTACACCAAAAGCGGATTTTATATTGACCGACGAAAAAACTACATGCGTTATGGCAAAAATAGTTTTGGTAACGCTGTTCTTTTTACCACTATTTGGGCCAAAATCTTCCTTGACAAAATGTTTTTCGCATATTCAAAAGTTATCGTAAACATACTTTTTGTTCAGGGTAATAAGCTTTGTGTTACCAATTGCACGCAACCACCTGGAGTATAATTCACGATTTATTTCTGGATGAAACTTTACTTAATTCATCGTAACAAGAATTTGATATTTGTATGCTCTGTGAAACGTGGCTAAACGACAATATTAATGAGGGTGAACTTTTCGGTGATCTTTTTGCCGGCTTTAGAAGAGACAGATCTCCCATAACTTCCAACAAACTTGATGGTGTTAGGGTACTAATCGCTATCAGCAAATCTATCTCCTCCTACGTCTTTTTCGAACAACCGCACTGGAATTCGAATTCTGAAGACATCTGGGTTACCCTACAATCTACCTCGAGTGCGTATGTTAATAAAATTCATCTATGCTGTACGTATATCCCCCTAATCTTAACAGCGCCTTAGCGAACTTCACTGAAAATTTAAAAAATCTTATGAGTGATTGTCCAGACGACATTTTTATAATTTATGGTGACTACAACTTACCTCATATCTCATGGACCTCGCGATATGATACGGCGCATCGTCTACCTCACAACCATGTCGTTTCGAATGTAGCCAATAGTATTCTGTTATACACTCTCTCTTATTGTAATTTGCTTCAGTTTAATTGTATTCTTAATTATAATAACCGTATACTCGATCCAATAATGTGCAATAAAGAAATACTTTCTGTACAAAAATGCGGTAATCCAATCAGTATTGAAGTTGTTACGGAGCTGCTATTTCCTATAATGAAAATGGAAATTTTATTTGCAAAATTGAGATTGCATTATCTGGTAAAAGCCCTGGGAGATATACAAAAATGTTTTATGAAAGACGCAGGAAAGCAATTGAAATTAATAACGCAAGTAGGTTTTTGTCTTTGTTTCCCAAATTTCTTTCATAAATTTATAAAACTAACGCATATATACTTTCAGAAAAACCACTAAAAAGAAAACTGTTTGCTTCAACTGACGAACACTACGGTCCCGAAGCTTCTACATCCATCGAAACGGTGGAAGATATGTCACCCGTAGAGTATGAAGCGAAATCGACGCAGTTTCTACGAGAATTAAATATTATAAATAGAGTACACATTTTCGAAAATACTGTAATGCAATCCAATAGTAATTTGTGGAGGGTAGAAAGAAGGAAGAGAGTTACTGCTTAAAATTTTGGGAAAATATGTAAATTATGAAAAAGTACCTCTACTGCCAAAACAGTTTCTTCGTTATTATATAGCACGTTCAGAGGAAGTAGTGCTGCTGATTTTGGACTGCATAGCAAAGACATTGCTATATCATTGTTTGAGAAACAATACGGCAAAACGGTGAAAAGGAGTCGTTTAATTATTGATGAAGATGCACATTACTTAGCATGTTCTCCGGACGGATTAATAGACGAAGATTGTATTATAGAAATTAAAAGTTCCGAAAAAAGTGGAAATCTTTCTCCAATTGAAGTAGCTGAGCAACACAAAATAGATTTTGGCGAATTTAATGATGTCAAACTAATACTTAAAAAAAATCATAATTATTTCTATCAGGTACAGCAAAAGAAACCTTTGTTATTTTATAATTTATACCAAAGGAGGAATACATGTGGAGGAAATTGCTAGATAAAATAATTATCTATAGATTGGCATATTGTGTTTCTTTTTCTTATATCAGTTACAATAATACGCTAACATACCGGGTGCTGACTTGCGCGACGCACCATAGGAATTTGCATAGTAAATTCTGTATGTTCAATTATTTGCTCCCCTAATTATTTTAGAGTTAAAGTGTAAATGCATTTTTTGTAGAGAAAAAAATACTGCATCCATTCATACTGTTGCTAATAATTTTTCATTTTCCGGAACCGAAGGAATGCAAAAAACAAACTAGCATTTTCACAAAAATCAGTGATGCCATGGAATTATTGAAACAAGCCAATGCCGCAAATGCGTGCGGCGCGACAATATGTGCTGTTTGTTTGTTTGTCATTGATGTTTGACGTTTATAATAATTCATTATTAATTATGTTCTGCTTAATGCCTCTAAGGTACCTAGACCTTGTCCATAACAAAAATGGTTTTACGAGTATACGTTCGTTAAGTAAGCTTCTTGTTTATTGTAAAATATCTGCAAATTCCAAACAGTACAACCATTAATAGACTGATTCATTGTAAGTTTAAGACTACAGGCGGGTTATTAAATAATTGTAGTGTAGGTGCAGTAATGAGGTTCAGAACTTACACCAAAACGAGAAAAACAACAATACGTTTAATCTTTGACGGCAGCGCCTGGATGATCGCACCGCACGCACCTGCGTTGCCATTGGCTTGTTTCAATAATTCCATGGCATCACTGATTTTGTAAAAATGCTAGTTTGATTTTTTGCATTCCTTCGGTTCTGGAAAATGAAAAATTGTTAGCAACAGTATAAATGGATGCAGTATTTTTTTCTCTACAAAAAATGTATTTACACTTTAGCTCTAAAATAATTAGGGGAGCAAATAATTGAACATAATGAATTTACTATGCAAATTCCTATGGTGCGTCGCGCAAGTCAGCACCCGGTATATACGTATAAACTGTTTTTAATATGTGCGTTTTTTATTACAGGGACGACACATTTTGGACCGAGCATATGGAAAAAATGTGCGAATTTTACATGAAATCGTTATTGCCAGAGCTACTTGACCCCAGGAGATATCGTAAAAAAGCATTAGATGTACTTAGATGCATTGATGCAACAAGTATGCCATCACTTTGGTGATGTTGTGATACACAAGTGGTAATTTTATTTGGCGATTAAAAACACAAAAAAACTTGCATGTTATTTGTCTAAAAAAAGTGGAAATAAGCTATTCCATCATTTTTAAACACGCAGAATATATATTAATATGTATATTTCGTGAGTCCCAAGCCTGAATAAAGTGTGAGGGGAATTAATATGATTAGTTATCAAAGTTAATTTTATGACCCCGCTGCAGTTTCCATACGTCCCAAAAACTACCTGGACGGTGCCCGCTGCAGTTTACGTAACTTTACTAATCATCCGCTGCAGTTTACAAACGCCGCACAAATTATTTGTTGTAAATTCGATGTTTACACAGCAATATTTTTTATGTATTTACTATGTTTATTATAAAGAAAAACAAAATTTCACCAATTTCGGCGGATATTATGAGATATCTAACTTCTAAGTAAAATCAGCATTCGAATGAAGAACGAGAGCCAAACAGGTGTAATCACGGATTTCTAATCTGCTCGTTTAGCTGAGAACGCTCTAGGCTAAAAACCGTCTACCTGAGCAGAGCGCAATGGGGCGTTTTGGTACTGTGTTTAGTAATTTTGTTAGATTTAGATACGGTTTTAAATGATTCCGGGTTTAAATGAATGTCGAAGTATATTGTCAGTATTGATTTTGGTTAAAACTTGTTAAGGACGTAGCAGCTATTTACAGTTGAAACGCCTTCCTGAGGTGAAAGAACTAGTCAACATTGTGAGGTAGAAATATATTTCAGCACTTAGTGTCTTCTTCATTCTACATATATAAACAGGTTAAAAAAACAACACGTTAAAATCTTGCATATTTATAAAAAGACAGTTTCTACGTTGAAAATACCATTTTCCTCCTTACTTAAAATCGTTGATTAAAAAAAACAAAGAGGTTACTACTAAAAGGGGATGATTATCTGGTGTTTTAATTAAAGGTCAAAATGAAAATTCCAAGAAGTTTAAGAACGAATACCATTTATCAGGCACCATCTTGACAAAATGCAGTGATAAAGTGTAGATAATAAAATTAATTAATTACTACGCACATCTACAGTTATCTAGTAAAATAATTTAAAAAATTCATTATCGATCGTTGTAAAACCGTGTCTCCATTTTGATTTTCATAAAACAGGCAAACATTAACTAAATGTAGCTTTAATTTATGGGAAAATTTAATTCAGAAACATAGTAATTGAAAGCGGACATGAGTAGAGAAATGAAACAAAAAAGTGGAAAGCAAGAATATATAAAAATAGGTACATTGGAAACATCAGAAGTATAAACGGAAAGGAGGAGGAACTTATAGAGGAAATGGAGAGGCAAAAGTTGGATTATATGGGAATAACAGAGACAAAGAAGAAGGGAGAAGGACATACGAGATTACATAAGGGATATTGGATGCTTTGGTCAGGAATAGAAAAATCTGAAAGGGCACAAGCGGGAGTAGGTTTAGTGGTGCATCCGGAAAAAATAGGAACTATAATAAACGAAAGGTATGTAAATGAAAGAATAATGGCAGTAGAAGTTAAACTAGAGGAAAAAGAAGAAACATGGCAAATTATTGTGGCGTACGGACCTGATGAAGACGAGAAAGTGGACATAAAAAACCAGTTTTGGGAGGAACTGCAAAAAGAAATAGATAGGAAACAATATTATAATTATGGGGGACCTAAATGGAAGTGTCGGAAATGATAATAGAGGCATAGAGAGAATTTTAGGAAGACAAGGAGAGCATAAAAGAAATATAAACGCACGAAAATAGTGGAGTTCTGCGTGGCAAACGATTTAGTTATAGCGAACACAAAGTTCATACATAAAGACATACACAAATATACAAGAGTGCAACATAGCAGAAACGAGAAATCAATCATTGATTACTTCCTAGTGAACGGGGAGAATTGGCGAAAAATCAAAGATGTCAAGGTGAAGAGGGGACCGGAAATAGGCAGCGACCATTATCTACTCCAAATGGATATGAGGGTGAGCCAAAAACAAATAACAAAGAAAAATAGAAAAATAACTAAAGAGAAAATTAAAAGCTACATGTTAAAAGAAGAACACATCAGAAAGAAGTACCAAGACAACCTAAAAAAGGAGTTTGAGACAAACAATATGGGGACTAAACATAGAAGAAAAATGGAAAACGATAAAACAATGCATAGTAGAAGCAGCACGAAAATGTTGCGGAGTGGCAAAGGTGAGTAACACAAACTTCAAAAGAACGGCATGGTGGTCAACGGACATAAAGGCACTGGTAAAAAAGAAAAAAAAATGTTGGCGCAAATATTTGCAAACAAAATCGGAAGAGGACTACTATCTATACAAAGGGAAGAGAACCGAGGTAAAGAACAAGGTAAAGGAAGCAAAACAGAAGGCGTGGGAAGAATTCGGAAACAAAATGAAAAATGAATTTGTGAGACGAGCTCGAAGAGCGAGTCGAATAATACTGGCGAGGCAGTAAAGGCCCTAACGGACGTGTATTGTACAATAGTTTTTGTAATACCTACATACAATTCGGTCATATCTATATTTTTCTAATTTATTTTTCATCAAAACGCTAGGTTTGTGTAATGACATTTTAGAATGATTGAGAGTGCGTAGAACGTTGCAACTGTTGTTTATAAATGTCAGTTATTTCCAATTTCTTGTATGGTTGTAAGCAGTTTTAAGTTGTAACCAGCTTGTAACTTATGACATTTGTAGAAAATGATGAAGATATTCCTAAAGACGTTAAGATTCTGAATGAGCAAGTTATTTTAGCGTATGTTCAGGAGTTATAGCAGTCTTTTGCGCCTTCTTCTATGTGGAGTTGAAGGCTTGCTTGCTGCTGGATTTGTGTGACAAACGTCACTTTGACGTTTGGCACACAATTTAGCAGGCCGTGGTCTTTACGGACACTTTTTACGGCCGGGCCGTAAGAGGTTGCTTACGCAGTAGTAACCAGTCCTTAAAGAAATATTTAACAAGTAGGTATTACAAAATAGTAATTTTACAGTAGAAGTCCGTTAGGATAGCCTTTACTGCCAAGCCAGAGAATTTGTGAGACGAGCTCGAAGAGCGAGTCGAATAATACTGGCGAGGCAGTAAAGGCCCTAACGGACGTGTATTGTACAATAGTTTTTGTAATACCTACATACAATTCGGTCATATCTATATTTTTCTAATTTATTTTCATCAAACCGCTAGGTTTGTGTAATGACATTTTAGAATGATTGAGAGTGCGTAGAACGTTGCAACTGTTGTTTATAAATGTCAGTTATTTCCAATTTCGTGTATGGTTGTAAGCAGTTTTAAGTTGTAACCAGCTCGTAACTTATGACATCTGTAGAAAATGATGAAGATATTCCTAAAGACGTTAAGATTCTGAATGAGCAAGTTATTTTAGCGTATGTTTCAGGAGTTATAGCAGTTTTTTGCGCCTTCTTCTATGTGGAGTTGAAGGCTTGCTTGCTGCTGGATTTGTGTGACAAACGTCACTTTGACGTTTGGCACACAGTTTAGCAGGCCGTGGTCTTTACGGACACTTTTTACGGCCGGGCCGTAAAGAGGTTGCTTACGCAGGTAGTAAACAGTCCTTAAAGAAATATTTAACAAGTAGGTATTACAAAAACTATTTTACGAACTTTGAAACAAATGAGAAATAAGAAAAGTACACCCACAAAAAACATCAAAGATAAACAGGGAAATGTACTGACAAGTGAAAAGGAGATAATGGAAAAGATGGAGACAATATTTTAAAGATTTGCTGGCAGCAGGGGAAGAACCGAGAGGAACAGAAAGGAAGAGGGGAAGGGAAAACTCCGGTATAGAAAAAGACACGAACACAGCAGAAGATATCGCAGAAAGCAAAATAACAAAACAGGAACTGGATATAGCAATAAGGAAGCTCAAACTAGCAAAAGCCCCAGGTATAGATGAAATTACCCCAGAGATGGTAAAATATATAGGAGAAACGGGCAAGGAAAGGTTACTAGAACTCTATAACGACATCTTAGTAGCAGGAAAAGTGCCAAGAGACTGGACAGTAGGAATCATAGTACCCATATATAAGAAGGGAGACCGAAGAGAATGCTGTAACTACAGAGGAATTTCCTTACTAAGCATCCCAGGAAAGGTATTGGCAAGGATTCTAGAAACCAGGCTCAGAGATAAATTAGACAAGACAATAGAAGACACACAGAGTGGGGTACAAGATCACATATTCACAATCAGACAGCTAAGCGAAAAGGTCATAGAGAAAGGGGAAGAAATCCATCTTTGTTTTATAGACTTAGAAAAGGCCTTCGACAGAATAGAAAGAGACGCAATATATGGCAGTGCTTAGAGAAAGCAAACATAAATTACACAGAAATAGCAGCCATCAAAGCACTATATGAAGACAGCGGAAAAGTAATAAGAACTAGACACGAGCAGTCGGAGGAATTCAAGACCAATATAGGCCTAAGGCATGGATGTGTACTCAGTCCCCTGCTATTCAATTTAGTATTAGATGAGGTAATAAAAGAATGTAAGAAAAAAACAAGAAAATACCATGTAGGAAGCTGGAACATGGAAAATATCTACATATCAGAACTACTCTTTGCCGATGATATGGTAATATTCGGAAAAAATGTGAAAGACCTACAAGAAAACATGAATGTATATAACTTAGAACTAAAAAAGAAAAACATGAAGATAAACGGAGAAAAAACCAAAACGATGGTAATAGCACCAGATAAGAGAAGACACCGTATACCGGGTGCTGACTTGCGCGACGCACCATAGGAATTTGCATAGTAAATTCTTTATGTTCAATTATTTGCTCCCCTAATTATTTTAGAGCTAAAGTGCAAATACATTTTTTGTAGGGAAAAAAATACTGCATCCATTCATACTGCTGCTAACAAGTTTTCGTTTTCCAGAACCGAAGGAATGCAAAAAATTAAACTAGCATTTTTACAAAAATCAGTGATGCCATGGAATTATTGAAACAAGCCAATGCCAACACTAGTGCGTGCGAGGCGATTATCCGGTCACTGCCGTCAAAAGATTGAACGTATTGTCGTTTTTCTCATTTTGGTGTAAGTTCTGAACCTCATTATTGCACCTACAGTTATTTAATAACTTGCCTGTAATCTTAAACTTAAAATGAATTAGTCTATTAATGGTTGTACTGTTTGGAATTTGCCCATACGGATATTTTACAATAAACAAGGAGCTTACTTAACGAACGTCCACCATACTCGTAAAACCATTTTTGTTATGGACAAGGTCTAGGTACCTTAGAGACATTAAGCAGAACATAATTAATAATGAATTATTATAAACGTCAAACATCAATGACAAACAAACAAACAGCACATATTGTCGCGCCGCACGCATTTGCTTTGGCATTGGCTTGTTTCAATAATTCCATGGCATCACAGATTTTTGTGAAAATGCTAGTTTGTTTTTGCATTCCTTCGGTTCCGGAAAATAAAAAATTGTTAGCAACAGTATGAATGGATGCAGTATTTTTTTCACTACAAAAAATGTATTTACACTTTAACTCTAAAGTAATTAGGGGAGCAAATAATTGAACATAAATAATTTACTATGCAAATTCCTATGGTGCGTCGCGCAAGTCAGCACCCGGTATATGTAGAGAGCAGAAAATTAGAACAAGTAGAGAAGTTTAAATATCTAGGTCTAGGTGTATGGATACAGGTAAAATGGAAAACTAGATGACGAGATAAATGAAAGAGTAGGAATTACGGGACGACTATTTAACTCCATAAAGTCCTCTTTTCTAGGAAAAAAAGGAAGTACCTAAAGAGGCAAAAGTAGAAGTACTTAAAAAAGTTGCAACACCAATACTCATCTATGGCTGCGAATCATGGACAACAGTGAATACACATAGGAGCAGGGTCGAGAGTATGGAGATGAGATTCCTGCGGAAAATAGAGGACAAAACAAGGAAAGACCACATCAGAAACACAACATTTAGAGAAAATTTCAAAACTAAAGCGGTAGCGGTATCAGTGCAAGAGAGACAGTTAGGGTGGTTGGGACATGTAAGAAGAATGTTCAAGGACAGAACAGTAAAAACAGTGTTTGAAGCAAGACCAAAAGGGAAGAACAGGATAGGAAGACCGAGAAAAACGTGGAAGGAGGAACTAAAGGAGGCAACAGAATCAAGAAACATAAAGTGGGAAGAAATCCGCACAGTAGCAAAGGATAGAAAGAAGTGGAGAGAAATATGCAAAACAAGTCCGAATCCATAAACCACAACTCAGCTCTATAACCTTACACCGAAAGGTAGAAAAGTTTTGGATTAAGTAAGTAAGTAAGTAATTAAAAGCAAACGTTTTTGTTAGCACGTCTTGCAACACAAATTTTCGTCCAGCAACATTTAGTGCACTAAACTTTTCCTTTAATGTCGCTTCAATATCAAATAACTATTTAAGTCTATATAAACATAAAGCACGGTTTACAAATCTGTAAACTTTTTGTTTAGAAACAAAGGGCTGTAATACTTTACTTTGATATGTTTACATAGAAATTGGCGAAGCTGCTGCAGTGTATTGCATCTGGCATATTACAAACGTTGCAAGGTAGGTACCTAACAACTGCAGTGACCTTAACAACTGCAATGTTTAGGCGCCACCTGGTGTATTATGATATGTTTTATCCATATATCGAGAGATCCAAGAAAACTGTTCCTCAGCGGGCTGTGGAAATTCAACGTATGAATAATATGTTGGTGACACTGTACGTCAATGTCAAATTCGACTTTATCAGGTTAGGTTTTCTGTCAGTTTTGACACAAAATGACGCAAATCCTAACCTGCTAACCTCGAATTTGACATTTACGTACAGTGTCACCAACATATTATTCATACGTTGAATTTCCACAGCCCGCTGAGGAACAGTTTTTTTTTATCTCTCGATATCTAATACTTACTATATTGCTAGCGGCCATGAGTGGGAAACTCACGAAGGAAGTGAGACAGACAACCAACTCTTCAATGTATAATGCTGAGCTGTGCGCAAGCGCGGTGGCGTCGTCCGCACAATGGGAAAGTGGTCAAGTTTAAAAATTCGCTTCTAAAGGCGGAGTTCGAATTCTCAGGCATGCGCACGAGACGCGTTATACTCTAAAAACACCCGTATTCATAGTCCTTCACCAGCGGCTCGCCGGAGTTTCGTTATGAGTAGTATGTTGGTGGCACTGTACGTCTATGTCAAATTCGAGGTTATCAGGTTAGGTTTTCCGTCACTTTTGACAGAAATTGACACAAAATCTAACCTGCTAACCTCGAATTTGATATAGCCGTACAGTGCCGCAAACATACTATTCATAACGAACCTCCGGCGACTCGCCGGCGAGCCGCTGGCGAACGACTATGAATACGGCTGTAAAAGTGAAACCATGTCGGCGCCGTAATGTTTTCGGGCGTTCCGAGGCCCTACTAGCAATATATGTGTATTATATATATTGTTTTATCGGACTTTTTCCACTGTCTCGGGTGTTTATCACATGACGTTTCGGTAGTTTTTGATCTACTCCTCCTCTCAGAAGATAGCATGAAAAAGGGATGTTACATATCTTGCCACATAACCGTATGTAATATATTAATGCTGTACTTGTATCTATATCCGTTAAAATCACTGTATATATGTAACGGTGAGTGTAATAAATCGGTTAATAGTCCTTAAGATTCATAATGCTTTTGGTGATTTTCAATATTAACCGGCAGTAGTTACCGATTATTATGCAAAATCCGCAACTTACTTAATTTGAGCAGCCGTTAATAAGCACACCGTGCCAATTATAAAAAGGAGGTGGGATTTAGTGTAGCGCCGAATTCAAACGACAGCTCGCTTATAATAGTATATTAAAGTATGAGTAGATAACAAGGTCTTTAAAACACGCGCGAGTTTTCGAGCACGACGGCGTAGCCGGAGTGCTCGAAATAGAGCAAGTGTTTTAAAGACCAGTTATCCACGAATACTTTACGCTATTTTTTATTATACCTCCAATACTGGAAATAAATTACGCACTAAAAACTTAGAAATGATTTTTGTCGTGATAAATCGAGAGGGCATAATAATATTGCTACTATAGTTACGAGAATTATTAACGTTTTTGTCGCGTCTATGTCTGTTGTTGCATTCAGTGGTTTCCTTGACAACCTTTAAAGCTCGGCGAGCTTTAATCGCCTATATTCGCACGCTCAGGCGTGCTTTAAATGGCGATTCTGATGCAGGTATAATAAAAAAAGAGTATTCCAACCAGAAATTGGAAAGCTATTTAAAATCAAGCAAGACTGCTTGATTGTCATTAAATTACACTTTGTATACAACCTTCAAATTTGACATATGCATGTGGAAATTTTGGAAGACATATACGTTTTTTCAACATTTTCTATGCTAGTACCTATACGGTTTTAAAAACTACAACTAGTACATATGTAATTACTTAAATCATAGAAAATGTTACAATGCCTTAAGAAAACAGTTACATGTTCAATTTATAGATGAACTGTCATTACTTGAAAGCTGATTGACTTTAGAAAATTATGTATTGATTGTATGAAACCAACTTAGACAGGACTTACACTTTCCATGATGTAATTACTTGATTTTAAATAGATTTCCAATTTTTGGTTGGAATACTATACCAGTATTATCGTACTTAGACGTCATTTGGGTTGCCTAGCCTCCAGCGTTGTCCTCATAAATTTTGTAAATATTTCCAATATTCCAATGTAGTATGTATGTATAATCTGTAACCTCATTTAGCTTATCTAAATTATTCTACAAATGTTTCACTGTTACATTTCAAGTTTCATAAATTTTATATCTATATGCTTAGGATGAGTGACACTGTTCAGTTTTTATATTATTAGGATTTCATATTTCAATATTTTAAAATTGATAACCAAAGGTTAAAATTGGGTAAATATACAAATTTAATTATTAGTGTTTACAATAAAATTTAATAGTCCCCTGTCAAATGTACATCCGCGTGCTCCTTGATGATGCAAGTGTGGAAGTAGTCTCCATCTCTTCGTTTGACCTTGGAGAAACATAATTTTGATGGTGGCACTCTTGAAAATGGTGCGTTTGAATGCTGCGGGCAAAAAACAAAATGGCCGCCATCGCAAACACGTTTTCCTATTTATATCAGTAACCGTTGGGATTACAAAAAAAAGTTTTAAACAAAAAATGTAGCTACATAGATTCTCCACAGAAAAGCTTATTACAACTTTTTATGTAGGATCAACCATTTTCTCATAAAAAATACTTTTATATTTTTCAAAAATAAAAATGAATATGTCTCAGTATGACGGTTTTGAAACGCCTATTTACATTCTTGACATTATTTTTAGGACCTGTTATTAATTTATAAACATTTTTCACGGTATTATATTAAGCTATTATTATAACGAGAGATCAATTAAAAAACCAATTAGGGCAGGCTGTGATATGTGTTACACGTTTGGCAGTACTGAAGTGTATTGTCAGTCTATCACAAGCCTGTGTCAAAGAATAAACAAAACCTAACCTACTAATCTCGAATTTGACATAGACTGACAATACACTTCAGTACTGCCAAACGTATAACACATATCACAGTCTGCCCTAATTGGTTTTTTATTGATCTCTCTATATTTCTTTGTTTGAAATTATTGTTTTTGTTTCATAGTAGAACACAGTAGAATACAGAACGAAGTAAACATCATGAAGTGTCTGTTAAACTTCTACAGGGCCAGGATTATAATATACTTAAACTAAAGGAAGCGTTTCAAAACTCGACAAATCCCTTCCAATGCAAAACTGATGACCTCATCCATATCCTAACTCAGCGAGTCTTTCCACAGGAAATAAAAGTGTTTTTAGACAGTGTTGCGGAAGTTGGTCAAGATCTGCATAATATTTTCTTAGATCAACGGGTTCATACTAACAACATTCCGTTCTGGGCTATGAAAAAGAACGTCATTAGAACGTGTAAAAAGGCAGCGAAAAAGATTAAAATTACCATCAAAGACAAAACCATTGCCATAAAGACAGACTTATCTCTTATTTCAAGATTTTTGATAGCTTCCAGAAGCAGACCTGATATAGATTTGAGGCACAATTTGAGCAACTACGAGTTTTCAGCACTACCGAAGTCGTTGTTTGCAGTTGACGGGAGTATGCACCATTGTCTAGCTAAGTACAAACTTACGGATGCTCTTGAATCAATGCAAGAAATACCTGCCGAAGAAAACGAAGATGATCATGCTTCCACCACACGTGATGTTTTAGAATAAAACGAAGAGCTACAGGGAAAATCTGTGATAGTAGCTGGCATGGTGCTTCTTCATACCTACCACAAACCTAACACAGTGAAGCATGTAGTGACCTCGGTGTAAGCTTCAGCCAATGGATCGGTCTAAAATTTTGCAATTACAGTGAGGTCCATATAGTTTTCGACTTCTACAAAGAAAACTCATTGAAGAAAGCGATGCGAGAGACTCGGCAAAAGGGCTCAGATCCAATGCAGTACAAAATCGGACCAGAAACGAAAATTGGAAGTATACCAATGCACAAATTATTGGCCCATGATAAGACGAAGGACGAACTAACAGAGTTCCTTTCCGATCAGATTCTCAAATTTGGCGTGACCAACAACAAAAGGTTCGTACTCAGTTGGAGGGACAAGGCAGCTTCATCACATGGCGATGATATATCCAGTCTTGTAAGTACGCAGGAGGAGGCCGACACAAAGATCATATTACATGCATCTTATTTAGAACAGAAAGGAATGAAAACTACTCATGTGTTCTCCCCCGATACTGATGTCCTGATTTTAGCACTAAGGCGATATCCTCAACTTTCGAAAGATTTTGCATTTTTCCTCGGCCATGGCATGAAAAGGTTCGTTCAGCTAGGTTCAATCTACAGAGCACTTGGACCTCTAAAAGTCTCTGCACTCCCTGGATTACACGCACTTTCAGGAGCTGATGTAACAGGATCATTTGATAGCAAAGGTAAAATAAAGTGGTGGAAAGCTTTTAATTCCGCAAGTGATACGCTGCTAGAAGCTTTGGCTAAATTGGGAACTACACTGTCACTCACTGAAGATGTCAGGACTAGCTTGGAAGCGTTCATTTGACAGCTTTATATCGCCAAAACAACACTAACCGACATAGGAGCTGTGCGATGGTTGTTGTTTACACAGAAACAATGTCAAGATGAGAACCTTCCTCCAACAAGATCTGCACTGGATCCGGCATTGCTAAGGGCTCACCTTCAGTGCTTTGATTGGAATCAGGACCTAATTCAGCATGCCAATAACCCACCACCCTCAGATTTTGGATGGAACAAAGTAGGGAGTGCATACGAGCCTGTCGCTTGTACCAACCCTTGTGCCCCAGAGCTTATCTTGGAACTTTGTCGCTGCTCATGCTCCAAAAGGCGTTGCTCTCCTCCATGTACATGTCAGTCAAATAGACTCCGGTGTACTGAAATGTGCAAGTGCGAAGGTAATCCCGATCGTTGTGACAATATGGGAGAGTGCGAGCTAGACGATGATGAAGATTTGGGTCTAAGTGAGATTTGCATTGAAAGTGACGATGATTGTAATTAAAAATGTAATTGTAGGAGTGACAAGTATGATTGTCTCCAATCTCTCTATATAAATCTGTAAACATTGTATTTCTTCCACAGTATTTTCATTAAAGGTTAAAGCTATAGTGGTACTTTTTATCTTTCAATTTCCTACTGCACAACATAAGGGAAAGGGGATATTTTGTAATTTGTTAGTGTTTAATGTATTATTATTAGAATTATTCAGTGGCTAGTAATGTAAATTGCCTCAATATCTAAATCAACTCACATGTAAATTTTGTAAATGAGGTCCACAGTCATGATACACGTTCCCGAGATCACTTGTTTGTAAGAACATTTAATACTAATGCCTTAGAACAGACGGTCATCGGAGGTGGCTTTAAACAGTATAATATGATTCCAGGGTGTATAAAAAATGAAGCGGAGCTAAGGAAATTTAAATCACGCTGTGCAGAGTATGTCCTAGAAAACGTACCTTTCCAATAAATTGATAATAAATAGCTACTCGAGTATAATAAATTTAATATATTTAAAATTAGATTAGAAGTATATTTAGATTATTATATTTTACTGTAGAAATAGTCTTTTATTTTATTCTGTAAGAACTGAATGTAAATAGCTAAATGCTAAATAAAGAATTTATTTATTTATAATGTCAAGCATGCGCTTGCAAAACCCTCATACTGAAACATTCATTTTTATTTTTGAAAAATATAAAAGTACTTTTTATGAGAAAACGGTTGATTCTACATAAAAAGTTGTAATAACCATTTCTGTTGAGAATCTGTGTAGCTACATTTTTGTTTGAAACTTTTTTTTATAATCCCAACGGTTACTGATATAAATAGAAAAACGTGTTTGCAATGGCGGCCATTTTGTTTTTTCCGCAGCATTCAAACGCACCATTTTCAAGAGTGCCACCATAGAAATTATGTTTCTCCAAGGTCAGACGAAGAGACTGAGACTACTTCCACACTTGCATCATCAAGGAGCACACGGGGGCCTGTTTTTGTACATTTGACAGGGGACTATAAGATAGTATTATTGCACCGCAAAATCTAAAATTTCAGTTAAATGATAGTTTGTCTTCCCATAAACTACAATTAAACAAAAATTCACACTAATCTTTTAAACTGAATTCTGACAAATTGAACACCCACTACATATTGTTAAATAGATTTAGATTTGTGATTATCACAAAAACTTAAACAGATAAAATTACGTCATAAAATTCTAAATAATTAGAGGATTCCCATTAGAAACTAAAATGTATTCCCATTTTTTATTTATTTACGAGCATTGATGAATTAACATACAGTGAGCACGTAAACGCTTACATTGATAAAATTTGGTAATCAATGAATTAAAAATTTATGGTATGTATAGAAGTGATAACGTAAAGCACTAAGTACTTCAATTATTATTTTTTATATATGTTCTTATATATTAAATAACTTAATAAATGCATAATTTTTATATATTTCATATTTCTGCTTTATAAGCTTTACGAGCTCTTTGATAATTTCTTCGAATTTTCTTTCAAACGGAACATAATTTAAATGTATGTGTATATTATCTTTGTTTGAATTCGGCGCCATCACTAAACTCCACCTCCTTTTTATAATTGGTCGGCACGGTGTGCTTATTAACGGCTGCTCTTAATTTGCCCTTACATATGGAGGTATATATGCAAATCTTGTTGCGGAACTCCCTCTACATAAGAGTAGTTCTTTTGAATCATTTGATGTAATCCATTTTGTTGGAGACAGGGGTTTGTGTAGTTATCCATAAAGGTAGATGTTCTGTGTTATCCATCATGTTTACTGCTAGATTATTTCGGTATTAGTTGCTTCTTCGAATTTCACATTATTTAATGTAAGTAAACACATCAGAAATCGATTACAGGACATTTTAAATGTTGTCATAAACAAACGCAACTGAACCTAACCTAACTAAATGTTAATGGCGTTTTGTTTTCAGAATCGCAATGGACGTGAAGCAGAAATTACTTGACAATAATTCGTATAGTGCAATAGCCACCACCTTCAATGAAACACTGATGCAAGTTGAAGAAAATAGAGCAGTTGCAAACATACGTGTACAGCAAGATGTTATCGAAGGCATCGTCGATAACACAACTTATCATAAATTGAATATCAAACAAGAGGAAGTTGATATAAAAGACGAACTGCTTTCTGCGTGTGCAGCAGACCGAAGCATTTTAGGAGAACCGTTTATTTGGAAAATCTGTGAAAATGAAGCAGAAGACAAGAGTTGGTGTTCCTCTTTTAAAAATAAAACAGTAGCGAAACCGAAGTTACTTAATCATATGAAAACACATACAGGTGAGAAACCGTATTCATGTTCAATTTGCGAGTATAAAACAGTTCACAAAAGTAATTTAGTTCAACATGTGAAGATACATATGGGCGAAAAACCTTATTCATGTTCAATTTGCGAGTATAAAACAGTAAAAAAAAGTAATTTAGTTCAACATGTGAAGATACATATGGGAGAAAAACCTTATTCATGTTCAATTTGCGAGTATAAAGCAACTCGGAAAAGTAATTTAGTTCAACATATGAAGATTCATACAGGAGAGAAACCTTATTCATGTTTAATTTGCGAGTTTAAAACGGCTCGTAAAAGTCATTTAGTTCAACATGTGAAGATTCATACAGGAGAGAAACCTTATTCATGTTAAATTTGCGAGTTTAAAACGGCTCAGAAAGGTAATTTTGTTCAACACGTCAAGATACATACAGGAGAAAAACCTTATTCTTGTTCAATTTGCGAGTATAAAACAGTTCACAAAAGCGATTTAGTTAAACATGTGAAATTACATACGAGAGAAAAACTTTAGAATGATAACCTCAGGATGGCATCGCCAGTTCAACAACTTGTGCAAGGAGAAAAGTCAATAATTGTTGTACATGTTATATCTTAATGCACCAACCAAGGTGCCTGATGAATCATACATTTTATGTTGTGGATTCCCCTAATTTGTTTATTTCAAAATCTTCGTTTTTTCTCGTGTATTATAAAAACTAATGTAAAATTAAACTTTATTTTGTTTGTAAATAATTATGCAGCACATTATATCCAATAAATTCTTTAATTTTGGTGTAAATGTTTGGTATCATTTACCTATAGGTTATTGTATAGTTCCTGAAGTTAGATAAGTAGAGAAAGTTCAAGAGAAGCGTGATAATTAACTTAAAATCAACAGTCGTAATTACATGTTCATTAAAAAAGTCCATTAAATCAATAATATAAAAGTGACAAGACCCATTGCGTTACTTTTACCTCACACTGTATATACAACATGTTCATTAAAAATTCAAATGTATGAATAACATGTTGGTGGCACTGTAAGTCTATGTCAAATTCGAGGTTAGCAGGTTAGGTTTTGCGTCAGTTTTGACACAAATTGACGCAACACCTAACCTGCTAACCTCGAATTTGACATAGACTTACAGTGCCACCAACATATTATTCATACGTTTGAATTTTTAATGAACATGTTGTATATACAGTGTGAGGTAAAAGTAACGTAATGGGTCTTATCACTTTTGTATTATTGATTTTAAAAAAGCTTTAACCAAACGTTGCTACGCAAAAAGTACTTCACTAACAGTTAGTCTTATAATGACAACTAATCCGCGTTTAACTTTAATTCATTGTTAAAATAAACAAAGCATGTCAAAATTTGTTTACTAATGAATAAAATGTTATCAGCACCAAAGTTTTGATGCGCTTTTGTTAATTTAAACAACGAATTAAAGTTAACTTCAGATTAGTGGTCTTTATAAGACCGACCATTAGCCGCGACCTTGAGTTCATCTTTAGGGCTGTCAACTCGCCCGCTGTTTATGGGATGTTCCAATTACCTCTAGAAGAGGGACGTTACTTGCTGGTAATTTCGCTGTAAATACGCCCAACTATGATTTCCTCTTGGTTTACTTCTTTCGATTATATTAATAGAAGATTCCTGCAAGCGTGCAATGTATGTATTTCTATTTGTAGAGTTTTGAATATAAATAAAAATATATTGGATTCTGCAAGGACACAATGCAGAGCTTTGCAAAAATGGCGGATTCACTCATTGTTACGTTATTAAGAGAAACCTCCTGAGTAAGGTACTATATTTATACGAGCAAGCTTGTCCGCCATTTAGAGTTACTGAAAGTGGCAGCAAATTCAAATTCTAGTTACTTTCCAATTAGCATACGGTAAGTCGAAAAAACAACGATCATGTCATTTGATTTTATCCGTACTAAAAAAGACTGGTTTTTAAATAAATAAAAGAAAGCAGAAAAAATCGGAACGAAAACACTGTAAACTAACACGCACTTGGTTCAAACTAGAGAACTTTAATAGTACCTTAGTTCAAACAACAGTGACGAGTGACAGAACTGACAGATGCAGCTGACAGCACAGAACAATACTTACACACTGTATACAGCCTGTTCAAAATTAAGTGTGCAAGTGGAACACCCTATACATTTTAACATATTCTGAAATAACATTACATTCTCTACAAACAAGTTTAAATGAGTTGCTAGAATTTTATTTCAAAATATGTTAAAATGTATAAGTAGGGTGTTCCAATAAAAAAAAACGTTTTGCTAAATATTTCAAAAATGCGATGTTCAATTGTTTTTTTATAATTACCCCCGTAATTCACGTAAAAAATACTACTACTTCGCCCAGTTAACCGACGTTGTAGCTCCAATAATAAACAAGTTAGCAATAGTGCACATTTATTTTTGAACAGGCGTATATCTCCATTGCAGGGCGTAAGAAGTTTTTTGTTCAGAAGAAGATTGGCTATCGATTGGCGTCAAAATATACAAGGGGTTTCATTAAAAAAAATGAATTTTTTGTTATATGTCAAAAACTCGACGGTCAATTGTTTTTTTTTGTTTGCTCCATTTTAAACGGCACGAAATACGCTACTATTTTACTAATTTAACCAACTTCGTAGCTATAATAGCAACCGAGATAGCAATAGTGCACACTTAATTTTGAACAGGCTGTATAGATTTCAATTTCATTTATAATCTAGTAAATAGGAATATCAATTGCGCTGATCTGTTAGAATGTATAAATGTAGAAGTACCAATTAGAAATAGAAGAGGTGATTTTATATCATTTTACATTGCATTTCATCGTACGACCTATGGTCAAAATTAGCCTATAGATCGCTACTGTAAGTTAATAAATGATAACCACCTGGAAATATTCGATGTACCTTTAGGTCATTTTAGAGTGCAACTAAATAGGATAGCTACTTAGTTATTTACTTGTTTGTAAAGAGGTTGATTTTTATTTATAGATCTTAAGACATAACTATATTTTTGTATATTGTAAAACTGTTAATGGGGTTTTCCCGTCAATAAATAAATAAATAAATAAATAAAAAAATAACCACACTTGGATGAAGACTGTAATTATAATTAGCATCGTGATGGAATGCACCAAGATTTAAATCAGCGTGCAGTGTTCGTCTGGATCGACCATTTGCGTACGGTTTCCAGTCTTGCTTGGTTGACAGACGCCAGAACGCACGGTTACCGGTCACCGCAGCCAATGGCTTGGCGCTAAAGTCCCTGTGACAAAATCTAGTGGGATAAGCTTGTCTGGTCTATAAAGCACTCTACTCCTGAGTATGAAAAAAAATAATTTAAAAAATCTTTATGTTATATTTTTGAAGACATAGCGAGGTTGTATCAACCTCTAAACTAGGTGAACTGGCAACATTCTTTAATTGCAAATAGGTAAGGCTCACTGAACTGTATTATTAAGTGGAAGAGCAACTCAAACGACTGCGCGTGAAAAATGTACACAGCGGTTGCGCATATCAGATTGTTTATCCGGCAATCAGAAGTGTGCGAAAATGACAACATAAATCTATTTTGATTTTTTTGCGTTTTAAATTGGAAGCAGATCCTTCTTTATACAGATGGGATTTGCATATAAGTACTGAATCCCGTATTTTTCGAACACATTCCTGTAAAATGCAATCGGACAAAGCTGTGCTTCTGCCCGACG
Organism: Agriotes lineatus; assembly: GCA_940337035.1. Classification (NCBI taxonomy): domain Eukaryota; kingdom Metazoa; phylum Arthropoda; class Insecta; order Coleoptera; family Elateridae; genus Agriotes; species Agriotes lineatus. The sequence continues at coordinate 187,412 of CALNHX010000596.1, read as the reverse complement.
TAATTAATTAAAAAATCAACGATGAAGAAACAAATACTAACTCAAAATTCGCGCTTGTAGGTTCGTACAACGTAAATACAAGTACAGTATTCGATATTTGAATTTCGAGTAGAGGTACGAGGTACGACGACGAGTAACCGTCAAATGCGGCCTCGCCTCGCGCTATCGTAAAACGCTTTTCAATAAAAGCACAGTGCATTTAAATAGTGGGAAAGTGTACAGCGTAAGAAAGTGAGTGAGTTGCATACAACCAAAAACGATTGCAGTGCGTAAACAAATTAACTAAAACGAAAAGCTAACAAAAGACGGCGGAAATTGTCACCCGTTGAGGTCAAAGTCGCCGATTACCGTATATAGTATTCGTCACGGCCACGGCCTCGACCAAGAGCGCGGTGATTGGCCCATTTTTAAAGACAATATAAACAGCATAAAGCCGCTAAAGCAAGGCCTACACACGGGGGAATTAAGTGACGAAATGGATTTCACAGAAAGTGTAAGCGAATTGCAGACGATGATAGAGGCAATCCAGCTTATACAAAAGGAAACGCAGTCACACAAATCGGAATTACAGCTAGAATTACAGAGAAATATATCAGAAGTGTGTAAACTAAGGGCGGAATTGGGGCAAAGGGCAGAGCAAATAGACTCAGAAAGAATTTTACTGCGCAAAAAACTAGCAGAACTTCAGAGGAAGATCCAAAACCAAGAAATGTGCAGTAGTAGAGCAAAACTGAAGTATGCCGTGGAGGAACTCATACTGCTACAACAAGAGGAAAGCTATGAAAAACTGAAGAAAAACTGGAGATCAAGGATAGAGAAATTTGAGATCAGAACAAACAGAAGGAGAAGAAAATACAGCAAGGGGAGAGAGAAACCTACTTGGAAAATTGGTACATGGAACGTCAGAGGGTTAAGAGGAAAAGAGAAAGAGCTAGAACAGGAATTCGAGAAATCAAAATTAGAACTAATTGCGTTAACCGAGACCAAAAAAAAAGGGCAAGGAATACAGAAATTAGAAGGAGAAAACCTATTGTTCTTCAGTGGTGTAAGCATGGACAAGAGGGCAGCAGAAGGAGTGGGCTGCATAATAAGGGAAGCAACTGCAAACAATATTGAGAAATGGGAATTCCTCTCGGAGAGAATAATGCTCATGGAAATAAAAATAACAACGTCCCACTCAGTAACAATTATAATTGCATATGGGCCAAACGACTGTGAGAAAGCGGAAATAAAAACCAAGTTTTGGGAGCTCCTAGAAGAAACATTAGAAAAGTGCAAAGGAGAAATAGTGATCCTCGGAGATCTGAACTGTAGAGTAGGAAATAAAGCGCAGAGACACAACAATGTAATTGGTACGTATGGAGAAGCAGCGGAGAACAACAACGGTACGAGACTGATTGAGTTTTGCATAGACAATGACATGTTAATCGCAAACACCTTTTACAAACACAAAGAAATCCATAAATATACCCGTTGGGAACCAAGCAAAGGAGAAAAGTCGATAATAGACTATGTAATAATACAAAGAACCAGTAAAGGTAAAGTTAAAGATGTCAGAGTTAAAAGAGGGCAGGAATTGAGCACCGACCACTTCTTATTGGTGATGGAAATGAAAAGAGACGAAATCACAAAAGACAGTAACTGCTACAAAGGAAAGAAACCCCCTCCAAATATCAACTCGAGTAAATTACGAAACAGGGAAACGCAGCGGAAGTTCAGCGACGAAGTGATGCAGAAAAGTCAAACAGGCATCGTCGAGCAAGACCTAGAAGCAGCATGGAAATGCTTCAAGGAATTAATCCTTACAGCAGCGGAAAAAGTGTGCGGCACCTCAAGGAGTGAGGGCAAGAGAAAGCAAACCAGCTGGTGGAACGAAGACATCAAAAAAGAAGTGAAAAAGAAGAAAGAACGCTGGAAGAAGTACCTACAAAATAAAAGCAAAGAGGATTACGAACGGTACAAAGAACAAAGGAAATACACGAAACTTTTAGTAGCACAAGCAAAAACAGCAGAGTGGGAACACTTTGGACTGGAAACCGAGAACACCTTCAAAGACAACCAGAAGCGCTTCTTCAAGATGATTAGAGGACTGAGGAGAAACAAGAAAAACCCGCTGCGACAATTAAAAGACAAAAACGGTGAGATCCTCTCAAGAGAGGAGGACAAAATTAGAAGATGGAGAGAGTACTTTCAGGAATTACTGGGGGGGACACAGCGACACCTGGTGCAAGAGCAACCTGAGGAAGCAATATGGGACGAAGGAGTGCCACAGGAAGAGGAGATTAGCTTAAGGGAAGTGGAGGAAGCAATTAAAAGATTGAAGGGGTTTAAAGCTGCAGGACATGACAAACTAAAACCAGAAATGATAAAATACATGGGTGAGGCAGGGGTGAAGCAATTGCACACAGTTATTCAACTAGCTTGGAAAGAAAAAAGAATACCAAAAGAATGGGAGGTAGCAATTATCTTACCAATACATAAAAAGGGGGATAGCAGATGCTGCGAGAATTACCGAGGGATCGCACTATTGAGTGTTCCAGGAAAAGTTTATGAGCGTATACTTGAGCAGAGACTACGAAAATCCATCGATACAAAAATAGCAGAAGCCCAAAGTGGCTTTAGAGGTGGTAGAAGTACGCATGACGCCATTTTTGGGCTAAAACAAACGATAGAAAAGAAATTAACATACGGAAAAGATCTCTACGTCTGTTTCGTGGATCTTGTAAAAGCGTTCGACTCAGTGCCCAGAGACCAAATATGGGAAGCCTTGAAGAAGAAAGGAGTAGAGGGAAATCTAATCCAAGCTATTAAAAGTATCTACAACAACACGAGAAATTACGTAAGAACTAGCAATGGAAATTCAAAAGAGTTCACCACTCACGAAGGCGTCCGACAGGGTGGAGTAATAAGCCCTCTCCTGTTTATCGCCCTACTTGATGAAATAACAAAAGAAGTAGGAGACCAAACACAAGGAACACATATAGGGTACAGAAATTTGATACCCGTTAGGGTAACAGAATTTCTGTTTGCGGATGACATAGCAATAATAGCCAGTTCGGAAAGGGAACTGCAGAGAAAGGTAGAAATTTGGCACCAGGCTTTTGCTAAAAGAAACATGTCAATCAGCAAAGAGAAGACGGTAGTAATGCACGCGTCAAAGTCCCCTAGAACTATCCATATAACACTTGACAACGAAGCATTAAAACAAGTGGAAACCTTCCAATACCTAGGAACCACAATTAGTAGCAACGGAGGGAACGAACAGGAAATAAATAACAGGATACAAGCAGCAACGAAAATATACTATGCTCTGAACAAAGAAATAATATCCAAGAAGGAAATCTCCAAGAAAGCAAAAATTAGAGTATACAGTGCTATCTACCTCCCTTCCCTCACGTACAGCAGCGAATCATGGGTATTAAGTAAAAGGCAAAAACAAAGATTACAAGCGTGCGAAATGCGTGTGCTAAGAAGAATTGAAGGAGTAACCAAGTGGGACCGACTAAGAAACTCCGAAATCAGAAAAAGGCTGCAGATAAAACCGCTAGAAGGGAAAATTGAAACAAACCAACTGAGGTGGTTAGGACATCTGTTCAGAATGCCAAATGAGAGAGAACTAAAAAAGATCTGGGAAGCAAAGCCAGAGGGAAGAAAACCCAGAGGTCGCCCCAATATGACGTGGAACAAGAAAATGGCAGAGATTGTTAATGAAAGAGGACTAAACTGGAGGGAAGCAAAAGAGACTGCAAAGAACAGAAAGAAGTGGGAAAAAATGTGCAAAAGTGACAAATAAAAGCCTAATCAAACGTGCAATAATAGTGACTTGAAATGACATAGGGTAGAAATTGTGATTGTGTAAAACTCCTCAACACCGTGTCCGACGGTAAATGAGAAGACGAGAAGAAGAAGAAGAAGAGTAGAGGTAAAAATAAATTCAAACCTCCAGGCATCTAAAGATGCGATATTTTTGCTGAAAAGACAATGGGCGGAAATCGGCATGTAGATAATAAAACATTTAACGTGCACCTTGTACCAACTATAAGCCACCTACATATAGAAGGCTCACATAACTCCGACTAGCTCAATTCTCGGCTGCGATACGGTTATAATAAACGTGGGACTTCTGTTTACTTCACTTTTGCTTGAAGGTTTTAGGTTCACACTAAGAAAGAAGTGCTGGGCGCCAACAATTTTATTAAATTGTAATTTCTAATAATATGTCACATTTGTTTTATTATATCCAATCATGCATTTTATGGTTATTATCTAGTTCCGATGGCAATTTATAAATGGCACATTATACGGAAATTGTTACAATACGGAAACGTTATTACGACACTAACAATTAGCCAGTTTGTTACACGACGAAAACCGCGTTAACAATCAGCCCCCCAAGCGTGCAAAGCATAACTCCTACGCTTGAGAGCCAAAACTGTTATCTACAAAATGACTAAAAAGACATAATCGGGAATATCGCTAAAAACTCAGCCCTAACTTTCGTTACGAGATGTACTGCAACGATGCGCGCCGGCTATGGGATGCTCAGTGAAGAAAGGGTCGAGGTTCTTTACTATCTAACAGTTAGGGCTGTGCTCTAGCACAACGGGGTTAAAGATGTTAAAATAAGGTACGCCACCATTTTCTTGACTAGATCGAGAAACAACGATAACAACACCGGTGAGATTACTTGAAAATGGAAGTGGGTAAAATCACCTTACTACTTTTTGCTTGGCACAACCTGAGGTAGCGACGTCACAGCTGGATCAAACCTACCTTAAACGGCATCAGCATACACTTACTTGCACCAACTAGGTTCCTGTACAAAACATAGACACAACATGGCATGCAAACACACCAATAAAAAGGCATATAAACAAATAACAATAAACTCTATTGATGAAATAGCATGTGAAACAAATGACAATGAAAGTTACAATAATCAAATCTTACGGCCGGAAATATGCAAAAAGGTTAGTGGGGTTAACGACGCAATTTATAATCTAAACTTGAATAATCAAACGGCAACAAATGACATGGTTACATCTACAAACATTATGAACGGTACGTTCTACCACAGAAACTACTTTACAGTATCGAAATTTAGCAACCAACACTTCAAAAATGGTACAGCAACGGTTACGTGAGCTTAATACACAAAAACAACATAAAGACAATAAAACTTGACGGAACTGTTCGACATTTTATGATTTAAATCAATCCAAAAGGGCTCAAGTGGCCCAAACTACACTTTGACAAAACACTTCACTATAAACATTTAGCAGTTAACAATTTACCTTCATAGGATCATAGTTGTGCGGGATTAAGTTGTTTTCCTCAGCTGCGAGTTGCATCTCAGTCAGTGCCACGAACGGAAACGACAGGAAACTGTTGTAAAGCACAGGACGGGGCCAAAATCGAGCGAATGCGAGCGGTAAAACACCACCAAAACGAGGGTTGACTAGAACGGACCCCGGTAACAAGCAGTTGACGGTAAAGGGATCGGGTCTTCGTTCTACTTGGTAAGTTTAGCACACGGGTGAGTGTTCTCAAAATATAATCCACAATAAGTGTTAGCGGAGGTGCTCAGCTCCAAACGATACGGAAAAACTCGGCTAAACGTTCACCTTTAACCACTATGCACAAAGCTCGAAATGACAACCACAAAGCTTCTTCACAACACACAAATTTCGACTTAACGCGAGCTCGGCTAAGCGAAGCCGGCTCGCGGACGAAGCGCCACCCCCGAACGGCTTGAGGGCTGCACGCTAAGTAACGCTTCTCCCGAAGATTGACAGGCGCGAAACTCGCTAAGCACAACCGCGGCTTATCTACATCCTTGTTTCACTCGTACGATAGAACGAATCAGAAGATGTCGGGATCACCAAAGCTGACGCAAACTTCTATTGAAAGCTACGGAAAATTTTAGCATGACGAAATATGGTTCAACACTTGCGAAACTTGCAGGGGCCTTGGGTATAGCAGAACAATGTTAAATACTAAGAAATCGGTAACCTGAGACTGCTTTACGAACAGAAGAGAACAAAGGGTGAATTTATAACGTAAGCCAACATGAACCTAAATCGGCAGTCTTTAACTACGGTGAAACGATAATATTTGAACTGCACTGTGCGGAAATAAGGTTTAAAGAAATGAATTTTGATAACATTACTGCAAAATTACGAATTTCTTTACTACGTGACTCGGAAAATACTAGGATTTGAGGCTAAAGTACCAAAAGTAACTACTTTATTAAAATTGTTCTAACAAAATATTGAATTGAAGTCACTGCACTCAGCACCAAAGTACAATCAAGAATTGCAGAAGAAATAAAAAGCCGAAGTGAAGAAAGAAAGATTCATCAGCATAAATAATAATTAACGATGTATGTACCTACTAGTTAAATCGTAACTGTTTTTTCTAAAATTAATATGGCCAAGGTATAAAATCTTTTTGCCTGAAAAACCATTACAATATAATTGAATGCAGAATTAAATTAATTGTAATCTTACAGATTGGGGTGCCTCAAATTCATAAATCCATGAGCTGAGAAAGGACACCCAACTTATTGGTCACTGGATGCTTTCAAGACCAAATCTGCTTTTATTACAAAACAGGAAACAGTTTTATCTATTATTTTTTTGAAAATTTCCAAATTAGCCTTCTGTTTAAAAATTATTATTATGTGATGATTATACAACCTGCATCTCGTCCAAGTATAATAAGTTGCATAACTCTCAGGTTTTGTTACTATTTATAATTAATGCATTTCAGTAGCATTGACGGTGGAATGCTACAACCTTTAGACGCTTTAGGCACGTACAGGTCGCACATCCGCATTTTAGGCATTTTGCAGTCGTATTCGTTTATTCACTGGTAATGCTCTTTGGCTTTGGTTTGTGTAGATATTAGATTGTTCCAATAATCAAAAATTCTAATTTTCAATGTACCTTTTTGTAGAAGTCAAAAATCGATTACTGATTTTCATTATTTTCGGTAAGTTGTCTCTTAATTATAATAATAATTAGGTAAGCACCTAAGAGTTTTTTTTTTCAACAGAGTAACTGAAAGTCTACCTTAGCAGTGGTTGCGTGCCATTGGAAGAGGGCTTGATGACAAATTAACAGTATATAGCTGCATTTGTTCCGTCCATTTTAGGATGATTTTCAAATTCTGAAAGGCAGAAAAATATTGAAATCCAGTGCTGTTCCTGCTCGAAAATTAAGGCCAATTGACATCAGAAAGCAATTATTCACGAAAAGGTGTACATTTTTCTGCATTTTTTAGGTTTTCGCAATATTATGTTTCTATCGGGACAAATTCAGGCATTCAAAACCCCCTTCGCAGGCCTGTGAAGGTGATCGCAAAGCTCATGAATCAATCTTAGATGATTCCTGTATAAGTGCATTCCAACAGCCTTCGACAAGACTGCAATGCAAGTAAACTTCCAAGGTGGATAAAACCTTGACAATTACAGTACTTTCGGGTTATTTTAGATTATACTTATATATTATTTATTATATATTGAAATTATGAAAGCATAAAAATAAATACTTACTTATGATTTTAACCTCAGTACTTTAAAATAACTTTTGCGCCAATAAATTTTCAGTGTTACAAACAAATTCCACTGTAAATAAAACTATAGTACATACAAGCAATTTATTTAATCTTATTTTTGTACCTCTCAAGGAGGTATAAAGATACAATAAGTGGGTGGTTGTGGATCCAGCGATAGTAGTATTACTACAAGTATCTCCACTTCGCCTTCTAGCGCTAAGGAAAGAAAAAGAAAACTTCCTTTGTCATCACACAGCGAGGGTTTAAATAGAACTCCAAAAAATCTGGTGTGATACACTCACACAACTTCCTTTTACAGTGATCTTATAATTAGCCAAAAATTTTATTTTTAATTTTTAAGCATTTGTCAAAAATTTTCAAAAATTACAAATGTACAACGGTACAAAATAGAGCGTTAATTAAAGAGACAAATTTTCTCAAAAATTTTAAGTTGAATTCAAAAATTTAATAATATACCGGGCGTTCTATTTAAAATAGAAGTTCATAAAAAAAGTAGAAGAAAAAACAAAAGAAACCCATTTTAGATGTATTCAACTGGAAGATCACCTATCTCACATCAATACACATTAAAAATGTAAGCTTGAAAAAAATCGTTAGAGCCGTTTTGAAAAAATCGAAAAACACTGAAAAATCACAAGAGTAAACACCATATTTCCGGTTATGCGATTTTCTTGAAAAACTTGCTGTCTCATCTACATAGTATACAAAACTTATATATGAAGTTGCAACGCCATACCTCTTTTTGTTCTTGAGATATTCTGTTCACAGACAGACACACACACAGACAGACAGACAGACAGACCAATGAAAAAAATATGTTTTTTGGGTTCAGGGGACTCTAAAACGTGAAGATCTGTTGAAAACTCAATTTCGCATTTTTGGGGTGAATCCAATACTTCCTTTATCGTAAAAGGAAGTCAAAAGCGCAGAGCACTAAGAATGATCCACAAATACAAACTTACATGGAAATATTGATTTACCGATTAACGCAACAGATCATATGCTAACATACTGTGAACTAAACTATGGCATCACAAAACTAATCCAAAGATTGTTACATACCTATCCTACAAACATTTCAACATGGACGATTTTGCAAAAGACGCAGCTAGGGTGAATTGGAAATATCTGCAGGTACTTGAAAATATAGATAATAAGGTAAGATATTTGAACGATCAAATTATAAATTTATTTGATCGTCATGCACCAATAACAACCGTTACAATACGACATGCCTATAAACCGTATATAACTGACAACATAAAATTAATTATAAAGTTAAAGAATAACGCCTATAAAAAATATCAAAAAACTAAACTTTAACGTGATCGTGACTACTACAAACAGCTAAACAACTGTTTGTCAACTGCCATGAAGAATGAGAAAGCTGCGTACATACAACATCAAATACCTATAAACAAATTTAAGCCTCGTGTATTGTGGAAGCAATTTGCCCAATGGAATGTACATACTAAACCGGAACTTAAAATAGCTGAACATTTAAAAGATCCAAATTTAATTAACGAGTCTTTTCTAAATAATATTGAAAGGGAAACAATTAACGATGAATTACTGGACTTCTTTCGTCAGCAAACTCGCAATGTTATACAATTACAATCCGCATGTACCTACCAAACATCTGCTGAGGAAGTTGGAAACATCATTGTCAACCTGAGGTCAAACGCTACTGGAGTAGATGGAATCAACTTATACATGATAAGACTAGTTCTTCCGTTTTGTATAAATGAGTTAACCCATATTATTAATTTTTCTTTTGACACCTGCACTACACCCTCGATATTTCAAACACCACTAATAAACCCACTTCCTAAAGTTAGCTTAGCCAAAGGTTTTAAAGACATACGGCCTATCAGCATTCTGCCTGTTTTTTCCAAAGTGCTAGAGGAAATTGCAAATAATCGACTTTTACTACACGTTCATAAAAATAGAATTTTGCCTGCTATCCAATCGGGGTTCCGATCTAATCACAGTACTTCGACTGCACTAATCAAGATAACTACAGATATAGCTAGAAGTATCGATAATTCCGAAGTAACTTACCTAACAATACTGGAATTTAGTAAAACCTTCGATCTTAGAGATCATAACTTGATAGCCAAATTACATTATTACGGATTAAACCCATAAACTCTGCAATGGTTTACCACCTATTTATCTGAGAGGACTCAGGCAGTACGGATTGACAACACTATATTCACTGAATTACCAGTAACCTGTGGTGTCCCACAAGGTAGCATTTTGGCACAAGCTTTATTTACACTATTTACTGCCGACTTGCCTGATGTTTTGAAAAATAATTGGAGTATTCACATATACGCTGATGATACTAAGATTTACATATCCTGCTCACCGTCCTATGTCAATATCTTTATTGAAGAACTTAATCAAAATCTTCTTCTATAGTTGGCATATTAAGTTCGACATGAATCTGCTGGTTTCTCATATACCAGGGAGCGTTCATAATTATCCTTAAAACTTTATTTTGCACTACTTGTAGTTTGTTTATTTGTGATTTTGTGGCACTACACCATACCGCACAGCAATAAGTTATTATAGGTCTAATTATTGACTTATATATTAAAAGTGAGGACTCAAATTTTAGGGAAGATTTTCTATTAATTAAGAGATATAAGAGAGCTATGCGTGCATGGCACTGGTTCAACTTCGTATTGATATGGTATCCCCATTTCAGTCGTGTATCCAAATATACTCCTAAGTATCTGACTGCTTGTTAAGCCATTTTGCCGTCGGCAGTAATTTAACTTACATTTCACGCCTTTAGGGCAGTTTAGTTATATTTAAAACCCGTTTCCCCCCATTTAAACTTTTCATAGCAATTATTCACAAATACCGAACCCTTTTCTCTAAATTTGGAATACCCTGTAGCGTAGCGCAGTTGCCTCGAGCCGATATTATTTTGGGACACCCTTTGAACGCCACTTGCTTGTCTTGGCGTCTTGTCGTGTGATTGTGATTAGCTGTCGAGAGTCACGAGGTGACGCGCTGGCCGCCCGGGATTTCCGGTTCTAACGGCGGTTTTTGGGTGGATTCAGCCCGGAACCGTCGAGCTAAGAGGTGGTACAGAGAGTTCGTGCGACGCTCTCGCGCATTGTCGCGGGGGCGTCGACATTCCGTTCGTGCTGTTACAGCAAGTTGTTCGTTAAAAATGTTTTTGCCTTTGGGGAGTCGGCTGAAAGCTATCGAGTGCGACGCACGTTTTTGTGGAGTGTTTTCTTCCTGGGGTATTCCAAGGGCCGCGTCCAGCGATGTCGTTATGAAGTGTTTCTTTCACTCCCACTAGCTTTGGGGATTTGCTAGCAGGACGCGCAGAGTGCCCGTAATTCTTTCATCGTACCCGGTTGCATGTGTGTGTGACCAGTTTGAAGCAAAACGCCGCCATCCGGCGGATCCGTTGCCCAAGGAGATGCTCTCGTATCACACCCCCGCTGCCAACGTTAGGCGCTGCTAACTTGCCGCCCCGTACCGCTCAGGTGACGTCCAAAAACACAGGTACCATTTAAAGATATTGTGTAACTGTGACCATGTTGCGTTCGGTCAGAACTTATTAGCATGTGTGGGTTAACGCTTATATGTCTGGCTTGTCGCCCGCAGAGTGACTAAATTGCCTTGCATGTGGCCTACGATCGGGGCTAACTTACTAAATTACCGCATTTCTGATCACTTTTGGCATTATTAGTCAGTCGCTGGGCATGTTGCTGATGTCGTGGCCGCCATTGCTGTAAACCGAGACGCTTCGGCCGTTTGTAATCCATGGCTGGCACTTGCTCTGTGGTTGAACCAAATTTGTATTAGAACCGTTGTAAATCCATGTATTTCGGCCATTCCTACTGAAGTAATTAAACAGTGCTCTGGGTGCGGCATCATCAAGTGAGAACGCTGTTGTGAACAGCGGCATATCGAGCGCTCGCATGCGCGAATTAATCAGCTATGCAGTGCGTGACCTATTTACGCGAGTTTGCCGTTGTGGGCGATGGACTTTGGTCGCGTTTACTTGTAATCAAGTTTTGCTTGTATCTGAACTAACATTAACCATTGCGGTGTTGTAGATTTATGTGTTTCGACCGCTTTCTTTTAATACTAAACCTTTGCTTTGTATACGTCCAGTTAAGCGATATAGTCACTGCCAATTCATGGGGCTACGGCCACCTTCACCTATAAGTAACCATTTATTCTATGCTTGGCTTCACCTCGCAATATTGTCGTTGTAAAGTAATAGGCTTCGGCCCTCTCTAATATTCATATTTAGCCGATTAACGTGCGGCAGTTCGCTTAACGGGTCGACCAAGGCCGACTGTTTGGGGCATTGCCTCCCTTTGTTGCATTTGTGGGCTCTAATTATATTACGACGAACTCTAGCTGGGGCCCTCGTTTAAGCCCTAGGATTAGTAAGGCGACGCATTCGTTGCCCGATTGTTTGTAACGTCATTCAATAGACAACTATGTGATCAAGGGACTTATTATTGTGTACAACCTCTGCATGCTCTTTCCAGATTAAACAGCTAGTGTAAAGATCGATGTACGACGACATCTGAGTGGTGGAGTGCGCAGGTAGGTTTGGCAGCACCCCCGAATTAATAACGCAAGCACCTATTTCTCGAATTTGTAATCTGAGCTCGATATTTCCCGAGTACTTTCATGAAGTAGTACCCAGCGTACCTCCCGTCCCGTCTAACCGTCGAGGTCCGGTTACACGAGTATACTTAGAGACAAACTTGGTGGCGCCCCCTTATTTTTTATTTACCCCGTTCATGTCACGCCACGCTTGCCCAGTGACTTACTGTTTGAACCACGCCCAACTCCCTGAGCGCTTCAGCCGAGGCCTTTAGCCTGTTTTAACGAATCTCAGGGCGAGCGTGCCATCCTTTCCCGGACTTAACCAGTCATGCGATACTCACCTCGCGTGGGTGCCGCTAAGTCATTTTAATACCGTAACATGCTGAATCTTGAGGGTTCCAATCAATTAGTTTTTCATTTATTGTAAGTCTTCTCGGGTTTCTTATTCTTGGAAGGGTAAATATTTTCGTTTCACATTTTATTGGGTTTAGTACAATTCGCAAAACCATTGTGATAATTCATCGACTGATACTTGCAGTAATGAAATGGCTACGTTTAAATCGTGGTGTTGAGTTAAGACGGCAGTGTCGTCTGCGAATAAAGCTGTTTTGTTATGTATTGCCTCCGGTATATCATGGATGTAGATGTTAAATAATAAGGGTTCCAAAAGGCTTCCTTGAGAGACACCTGCATTGGCATTTCTTTTTGTACAAAAGGTAGAATTTATTCTTACTACGAACGTTCTTTCCTGAAGAAATGAAGCTAAAATTCGAATTAGGTATGAAGGAACGTCCAGCTGTAATAATTTATACAGCAATCCGATTATCCAGATTTTATCGAATGCCTGTTGAAGGTCCAAGCAAGCAATTGTTGTGTATTGTTTCCTCTCATAACCTTTCTCAATCAATTCTGTTATTCGTAGTAGCTGATGTGCTGGAGAATGCTTTTCTCGAAACCCGTACTGAAAAATTGGCAATACCTGTTTTTCTGTTATACGTATAGGCGTGCAGTCGTACATAAATCACCTTTTCTAATAGTTTAGAGATTGTTGACAAAAGACTGATTGGCCTGTAATTTTCTGGATTTCGTTTGTTTTTGCCAGGCTTATGGAATGGCAAAATGTGAGAGTGTCTCCACTGTTTAGGGAAATAACTAAGACGCAAGCAAGCATTAAAAATACTTGCTAGAAAAGCAAGTGATTTGTTGGTGAGGTTCTTTAGCGCTATATTAGGAATTAGATCAGCCCCAGGTGACTTTTTCAGTTTTTTAATATACTCTTGTAATTCCTTGGGAGATGTAGGCTTGAATTGTCATATTTCTTGTGGAATATTATTTTGTACATAGTTTGATATTTCTTCAATTTGGACGACATTCTCTGGAGTGAGATTTGCTGGTGTACAATTTTGTTCAATTTGAATGGCTGGAATGTCACTTTTTTCTTGATCTGAGGAATATACGGTAAGATCTTTGATTAACGGTGGTATTAAAATTGGTTGCCTCAAAATCTTCTTGGTAACCTGCCATAATGAAGGATCACGTGGTTCAAACTGTTGTATATAGCTTTGATAAGTTTGTATTCTGAAGTTATCTAACTCCCACTTAACCTGACGTGATAATTGATTTAATGTGCGTCGTAATAGGGGATCTCTCGAGGTTTGCCATAATTGACGGGCTTTGTTCTTAATTTTTATTAATTTAATTATATCAGCCCCAGGATGTACGTATCTGGAGTTATATTTTCTGAATTCCTTAACTGTAGCCTTTTGTATACTGGTTTAAATAGTTTTTGTATAATTAGTTATAGACTGATCTACTGCTTCTTCATTTGCAAGATTACCAGGAGCTTTTATGTTGGCATTCAATTGATCTTGAAATAATTCCCAATCTACTATGCCATTTATTAGTTTGGGTAGTACTGTTTCGTAAAATGATATTAAAACGGGCAAATGATCAGAATCTAGTTCAGTAAGAACTAATTGATAAATAGGTTTGGAGAAATTTTTATACAACATTATGTCCAATAGATCAAGCTGTTGGTCTCTGCGATAAGGGTAGTATGTATAGTTAGCGGGTGCAAGGACTTAGATTCCTAAAAAGGTTGTAAAATTATTTAGTTTAGTACCATTTGGGTTGTTCATTCTGCAGCCCCACATCGTATTTTTACAATTTAAGTCTGCTATTAGTAATGTGCTTTCACTGCTTTGGAACAGATCGATAAGGTCTTGCTCATCTAATCTTCGATTTGGTTGTTTGTAGGCTGCTATTACATTGACGTTGTTATTGTTGTGGAGTTGCAATTTGATTCCTACAGTTTCTAAGCTATTTAGGTTTAGTTTTGGTAGTTGGGAATTTTAAAAGTTTCGCCTTCTATTAGGTGTGTTTCAGAAACACACGCTATGTCGGCATTATGTCTAGAAAGGAAATTAATAAACGCAGATCTTTGAGTCTTAATTCCATTGGCGTTCCAATTTATTACGGTTATGTTGTGTATTGTTATTTTTCTGTTTGGATACATGTTGAATTATTGTCGGTAATAATGTTAAAAGAAATGGTATTATTTTTTCTAGGTGTGGTAGGATGGCATCTATTATGGCTTGGATAATTGTCGTTATTATGCCTGTAGTGTTACTATTTTGGTTTGTGGTGGCATTGCTTGTACCTACAGTAACATCCCTATATGTTCTATTGGTTGCTAATTTCGGTAAGGGTATTCTTCGTGACTGTCGTTCGGTATGATTATTGTGTTGATATTCTGATGGGTTGTTAATGTTGTGAGTTTGTGTGGGCTGTGTAGATTTTCCGCTAATTTTGGTAAAATAGCTACACCCTTTGTAGTTGGCGGGATGTTCTTCTCCACAGTTTACACACTGTAGCTTGTCGTCGTGTCTTTTTGGGCATTCACTAAATAAGTGATTCCCTGTGCATTTTACGCAGCGCGGTTCTAGTTTGCAATAGTTTCGCGTATGACCGTACCGCTGACACCTTTTGCATTGAGGTATTTCATCTGACTTTCTACGAGGTTCCACAGATATTATGCAGTGATTAAATTTTGTTAAGTCAAACATTTTCATAGTCTTTTTATCTTTAATGAGTTCTACTGTGCACAAAGACATCGGAAATTTATTTTTATTGTAAAGTCGCACAACTTTGGTGACTGAGCAACCGAAATTAATTAATTCGGCCATGATTTCCGTTTCTGGTATAGAGATTGGTATATTTCTTAATATTACAGATAAATTGAGCTGTGCTCTTTCTGGATCTCTAAAAGTATGGAACTTCAATTGATGTTCTGTGTAGAATTTTGTCAGACTACGAAAATCGTCAGCGTAGGTTACATTGATTCTTAAAAACTGACCCTTAGTAACTGTTAAAAAATCAAGTTTAACAATTTTCTTGATACCGAAGAACATATAAGCCATGTGGCTAAAAAGTTTTTTAAAAGGATGGATATATGTGACAGTGCGGTATTTTACAACACAGGTCAAAAACACTTACACACTAGGCTTAAGCAAAAACTGCCTCAGGATATAACGTGTTCATCAGATGATAGCGAATAGAATTATAAAATAAATCAATAGTTCTTGTAAAATGGTCTACCCTTGACCTCATTAAGCCAATTGTTTAGTTAACAGGAATTTGTACATATTGTAACATTACCATTTGTAACAAATAGTTTGTTGGTATGGTTGCTATTATTAAAAAAAAATCAAAATCTTAACCATATTGCAGAATGATCAAAGAATAATGGATTGCGGCTGAATCCCAAGAAAACGGTGGTAATGTGTCTCGGTACGAACTATGGTCTCAATAAAGTTAGCCTTCACTCAAATAGTAATCCTATAATGTTAAATAATACCGTATTGATGCTCAACGAAAGTTCCCGTGATCTTGGAGTGGTTTTAGACAAAAATCTGAATTTTGAAAGACACATCACCCAAAAGTGTAGTCAGTGTTATTTTAAATTAAAAACATTGTGGAAATTTAAAAACACATTACCTCAAGACGTGGAACCTGGTTAATATGCTAATCTTAAGTTATATCGATTACGCTAGTGTAGTATATTATAATTTTTTAACTGCCGGTATGAAAAACAAACTGCAAGTTTTACAGAACCCTTGTTTGAGATTTGCTTTTCAAATACCTTATTCAAATCATGTAACACCTCACTATAATAGATTAAATATTTTAAAACTAGAAAATAGGTTTAGGCTTTTATTTGGTACACTGCTCTATAATATATTAAGATCGAGAGTAACGGCATATTTGTTCGATTTACTTGTAAAACGTTCTGATTTATGTAGCAGTAAGGTTATGCTTAGAAATAGAGAACTGTATAACATACCGCAGGGTAAAACTAGTAAATTTGAATGTTGCTATGAATATACTGCACCAAAATTAATTAATTCTGTAATTGATATTTTTTTCTAATCCAAGTCGTGCTCAATTCAGAAACGAGTTCAGAAAGTATTTAATGCAATTACAATCGGCACACGCTACAACATATTAACACTGCGGGGAAGGTGAAAAACGGCATTGCCGATCTTTTTCCCTTTAAACACATAATGAGAGATCCAAAAAAAAACTGTTCCTCAGCGGGCTGTGGAAATTCAACGTATGAATAATGTGTTGGTGACACTGTACGTCAATGTCAAATTCGAGGTTATCAGGTTAGGTTTTCCGTCAGTTATGACACAAAATGACGCAAATCCTAACCTGCTAACCTCGAATTTGACATTGACGTACAGTGTCACCAACACATTATTCATACGTTGAATTTCCACAGCCCGCTGAGGAACAGTTTTTTTTGGATCTCTCGATATTTATTTAATAATATCTATTTAATTTAATAATATGTTTTTATGTTTTTTTATACAATTGTAGTACCTAAGTTTTTTTAATGTGTTCAATAAATTTATTATTATTATTATTATTATAAATATAGGATTGACTTGTAGTATGTTTTATAAAACAATTGCATAATTTTAATATTTTGTATTTCCAGTAAGTCCCCTCGAAAGTTTACACACAGTGATAGAACTGAAGGACAAGACTAAACAATTAAAGGATAATCTCCGAACAGCAAAATTGCAGACAGGGACTCTTAAAAAAGTAGAACACCTGCACGATATTGTAGCAGACTTGAGAAGACTTCGACTTCTGTCAGGAACTGCTCGAGGGGTTTTAGAAAAGAGTTATTCAGGTACCTATATAGTTTGAGCTGATGTCAATGTTCATAATAATGATAAGAATTCGTCCAGGAATACCTGACGCAATAATAAAAAGACTTACGCTTATTGCAAAAAGGGGAAACTACAAAAACTAAATATTCCAAAGAAATAAGAGAGTTTGCAATGATCTTGCAGTTCTATTCGAGCACAGTGCGTATTAGAAGAACTTTCGATTTAGCCATGCTTTACCTTCTACTCGTATAATTCAAAATTTGTTCAGGAATGAAGTTAGTGTTTGCCGGGGTTTACAGCTGAAACATTCACTTCATTGAAAATCAAAGTCGAGAAGGATAGATCAAGGAAAGTAAATACCATATGTTCATTAATGCTGGACGAGATGTCCATTAGGAAGCAAATAGAGTTTATTTATCTTGCCCCAGAGAAGTACTGTAGTAACCTATATTAATATATACAAAATGTAAGAAACGCGCGTTAAATTTACATATTTCAATTTTATCCGTTTTATTTCTACAATTTATTTATATATGTAATGACCACGCATCTTATATAATGGGGACCCCGAAGTGATCAGAAGGTTGCGTGTTCAAATTACGTCGGGGTCACCACTTGTAAGATAATATACCCTTTGGTAGTTATATCTTACAATATACGCTTAATTATAGAGTTCAAGAAAACACGTCTTGCTTCAAGAACCAATATATTAAAACTTGTTTATAAATTTTGTTTGGATCGTCGCCTTTACAACATGAACATAGGGGACTCGATCCGCTACAGTACTTTTTTTATTGACTGCAGCCATTTCCAATCAATAAAAACTTCCAATTAGCTATTTTTTCATCAATTCCTTGAAGGCTGCATAGAAAACAAATATAGTAGAGAAAGCACTGATAAAGCTTGATGAAGTTGGTGTCAAAATAACATCTATCACTTATGATGGTCCCTCTGCACATATTAGTATGACACAAACACTTGGTGCTCAAGTTGACCCTTTTGAGGAAATTTCTAGTGAGTTTCAACACCCTGCAAAAACTCGAAAGTATTTGTAGTATTTGATGCTTGCCATGTGTTAAAACTATTAAGAAATTCATAGGCAAGTATGGACCTTTTTATTGATGAAGATGGTGGTCAAATAGATTGTTAAGTGTCAAAAACCTATTGTATTAGCGTTATTAGTTTACCTACGTTATATATGGCCATCAATAGACGATCAGTTGGGTAAACGCAATCGAAGCGTGTAAAAATAATATCAGAGTTGCAAGGGTTTTTAAAAAAGAAGAGGGAAAGAAAATAATTACCAGTTTTTGTTATCTAATCGGTGACATGGAAAAACATAGCTGTGCATTAATAGTTTTGTGGTAAAAATGTGGCGAACGTGGGATTTCTCGTTCGTCGTAAATGGTATGTTGATACTAAGGAATCTTGCTTGAGGCAGATTTAGAAAGCGGGTACCATTTTCAAAAGGAATTATTTCCATGTCATGATGACTGATTAAGGAACCACAGGAATCGTTGTATCGTTTTTGCCTGTTGGTACAAGATATGTATAATTGTTCTGGAAGTATTTGATTCTTTTTTCGTTACTGGAAATTAGAGCGACAAGTTTGGGGCGACGTAATCGTATTAGTTGGTGAAAAAATCTTCCAACGGAATTCTCTACGGAAAGAGAGTCGTGCGGTTGATTGCGGTCGGCTGACAGGTGACATTAGCTGCTGTCAGTGTGAGTTGTTAGGAGAGCAGATCATCCTCTTGGTCAGTGATGTATGTTGGTTAAGCTTCTGAGAAATTAGTCTTCAACTCCGCAAGCGTAACTTCAGATAAGTGAATTAAAGTATAAATTTGATATTTCGCATATTTCAAAAGTAAGAACATTTCATAACCCCATAATTGTGTACTAGCCTCTACTTATGTGTTAACTATTAGAGTCAGGCAAAGTAGTCAATAATTAATCGATGTAATTTTAATGGGATGCCCCTTTTGAGAATTGAAATATGATAGACAAATGCCCAATATTTCCAATGGTACACAATAATATTAACAAAATCTGGTGTGATACAGCACACAACTCCCTTTTACAGTGATCTTATAATTAACCAAAAATTTAATTTTTAATTGTTAAGCATTTGTCAAAAATTTTCAAAAATGACAAATTCTACAAAAACGGTACAAAATAGAACGTTAGTTGAAGAAACAAATTTTCTCTAGAATTTTAAAATGAATTAAAAATGTAATAATACACATTAAATATGTAATCAAAATGTGAAGTTTGAAAAAAATCGTTACAGCCGTTTTTGAAAAAAATCGAAGAAGACTTAAAAATCACAAGAGTAAACACCTACTTCCGGTTATGCGATTTTCTTCAAAAGCTTGCTGTCTCATCTACATAGTACACAAAACTTATATATGAAGTTTCAACGCCATACCTCTTTTCGTTTTTGAGATATTCTGTTCACAGACAGACAGACAAATATGTATGTCTAATAAGACACACACACACAGACCAATGAAAAAAAATATGTTTTTTGGGTTCAGGGGACTCCAAAACATGAAGATCTGTTGAAAACTCAATTTCTATTTTTTGGGATGAATCCAATACTTCCTTTATTGTAAAAGTAAGTAAAACCACAGTAATTATTTCACTTTTCTTATTGTCTTTATTTCGTTTCTAGTTATGAATTTCAAATGAGAATCCACCCACCTTTTATTTGGTTCACACAACGTTTCAGATGACAACTTCCTTTTGATCTGCTAATCGTCACTTTCAAGCACCTTCCTGCACCGCTTACCGACAGACAACACGTCTCAACCGTCCAAGATCAGCAAACTCCAAATTTTCGACAGCAATCAGCAAATCTGCATATCCACCTGCTGCAGTAAACTGACACCCTCCTGGAATGAGCCTCCTCTCAGAAGATACACCTCTGTCAGTCTTTCTTAGCAACAAACAGCTTGACGTAATCCAATTTGATTTATGTTACATGTCAGATGTAATCTCTCCAATAAAGTTGACCCAGTATACCTCCTTAATAATTCACTTGTATATAACAATTCTGCTAGCCATTCGTTTTTTACCACATACCAATACTCTTTATTAGTTAATTCTTGACTTCTTCTGTTTATTTATTAAAATTACATTTTATTTCACCTCGTAGATTTGTCTTTTTACCCTTTTTATATTATCCAAACATTACTTAAATAAAACAGGGTTATATTCAATATTTTTAATTAGACCAAAATCGGGTTTTCTACATTTTTTCAGTTTGTTATTCTTAATAATTAAAAACAAATTTTCTTAACTAACGTATGTCCCAAAAGTTTTCGGAAAAAAAGTAATGGTTAAAAATTTTATATAGTAATTTTTATTTATTTTGCATGTCAACAGCATAACCTTATAACTGTACTTATTACAAAACTGACATGTTATATTAAATGTCAATCAATTTGATACAATTTGTTTCTAACGACAACTGTATGGGACGTTATTTACTGTAGGTCTATTTTGAAAATTTTCCGAAAACTTTTGAGACATACGTTACTTCATATCTTTTTTTACACACTCTAGTCTTATCTATTTGAGTTAAACCTACAAAATTTTATTTTATCTCAAATTAAGCATTTGTCATTCGTTTTCAAACTGTAATTTACACAGTTAAATATTATTTTCTGTCAATCGTTTATATATCGACTCATTTTTTTTGACAAAATCATGCATTAATAGACCCGTTTTCGCAATGATTTTATATAGGCAACCATACGTACTAAACGTCAAATGTATCTGAAATGTCAAAACTAAAGGTTAAATTATTCCTTGGATTTATTAATATAAATATTTACATTAGAAAACGCTTCGCTCAATATCTTTGTGGCAGTTTGTATTTTATACCTATCGAGTTCCCAACGTATCCTTCGGCAACAGAGGTGGATTTCCAACCGCCAAGTATTTTAATTGCCGCAAAATTGCTCCGGCATCGGCAACCATACGTACTAAACGTCAAATGTATCTGAAATGTCAAAACTAATAAATATTTTTGATGGATTTTAATAAACGTACGATTGACGGAAAAGTCTTGTAACCAACTCTTATGTTAATCGGTGATTAATAATCTCGCTCATTAACGCGTTCGCTCGCTCCACTCGCTCACTCGTTAAAATCTCTCGATTATTAATCACCTTTATTAACACACTTGTTGGTTAAATAACCATTTCAAATCCACCTGTTTTTCAAATAGCTATTTTCCATTCACATTTCTGCCTTATCCCCGAATTAATCCAAACCATTTCCATTCCCCAATTTTAACAAATTTGATTTCAATACACATTTAGGGTTGTATCATTATAATGTGTGTCCCCGGATAGGTGAAACGACTTTTGTAAAATATAAAAAATTTGCAATTTAAAT
Organism: Agriotes lineatus; assembly: GCA_940337035.1. Classification (NCBI taxonomy): domain Eukaryota; kingdom Metazoa; phylum Arthropoda; class Insecta; order Coleoptera; family Elateridae; genus Agriotes; species Agriotes lineatus. The sequence goes on along the minus strand of CALNHX010000596.1, from coordinate 165,654 downwards.
TTTCATATTTTTGGGTTCAGCCCTGCTTGGTTAAAAGCGAATTTCTAACATAATTTCAGTTGTGAAAAATCAAGTATGTCCTGGAAATTTTCAAAAAAAACCTATTTTTCTGTAGAGTAGCGTGCCTTTTATGTAGCAAATACTACAAAAAGTTATTAGGAAAAGTTGTTTAGAATAAACATCTAGGCCCCTATACCAAATTTAAAAATCCTCGGTCAACTTTGATCTCTCACATTTTTTTTTAATGTTTAGGTGCCATATCAAAGAATTTTACTTTTAACAAAGACTGCCATGGAAAAACAAATATTTTTAACAAAGTTTTTTATTTCATAATAAAATTCATACAAAAATTACATACAGTTTTTGGACAACACTCTATATGATGTAGCGGTGGATTTGCCATTAGCAGCTAGAAGAATAATACGGTACCAGCTTGATGGCGCCCCTGCCCACTGAAATCTGCAAAACAGAATGGTTAAATCAGGAGTTTGGCAGACGATGGATTGACAGGGGTGGTCCTTTTGCGTGGCCACCTCGTCCTCCTGATTTGACGTCATTAGACTTCTGCTTGTGGGGTTTTATAAAAGATCATGTATACAGAACATCTGCTGAAGATCGCAACGACTTTTAAAACAGAATCGTAGAGGCATTCGGTTTAATCACTAAAAATATCCTCCAGAACGATACCTTGATACAAACTGTAGTTTGCGGGCTGCAGTGTTGCCTGATGTATTAAAATTAAAATGCTTATAACTTTCCAAAGATTGATATTAGGAGTATTGTTGTTAAGGATTTTCAATTGCCTTTTGATGATTTATCCCATGGTGCACAGTTTCAACTATCGATTTCTTACACCCTGAATAATTTTTCTCCTGTATCAGACCTCATATGTTCTGCTAAACACCTTTTCTCTGGGGTTCTCTAATCACAGACACAGCCCAATCAAATAGTTTTTCTTCTCTATGCAATCTCATATGTGCAACTAAGTGATGTTTCTGTTTTGCTTCGTATTCACAACCAGCGCAGCTATATGATTTTTTCCAGTAGGTACCTAATCGCTATACAAAGCCCCATCGACATACTAGTCACGCTTTTTAACGATATTTATAGAATAGATATACCTAATACCAAAACAATGGCTGGTGTCCACGTCTGTTACAATACCTAAGAAGAACATCGAACAATTGCACTAATGAGTCATACCATGAAGATTTTCCTGAGGATAATACACAACAGACTATTCAAGAAATTAGATACGGAAATAAGCGACGCTCAATTAGGATTCAGGAATGGAACAATAGAACAATAGAGTTGACCAAGAATATTAAAATGAAATAGAGATTCTTCGGGGGTTCGTCAAAGATGTTTCCTGTCCGCGATGCTACTTAATGCTTATAGCGAAGCTATCTTCCAGGAAGCCATACTAAACATCGCAGAGACTATAAGAATAAACTGAGAAGTCGTTAACAGCTTAAGATCTTAAATACGCAGTTATACAATCAATTATAATTCCATTTCTGGCATTGCAGCCATAGTTGGGTATAAAACAAAAAGAGTGATCTATCTAGGTGTAAGAAACAAGTTCTGCACAACCTGCAAATATTCGCAAGTAAGCAATACGACCGCCAAAGAACATCCTTGCTATCAGAATTGGTCGGGCAGTTTAACCAGCATGAAAGCTGATATTATTGCTGAGGGGTTCTGTAAAAGTTTAGAGAAGTATGTATAATTTAATATATAATAAAATGATAGCAGATGAGGATAGCAGTTGCTATAAAAAAATATTAGAGATGAGCCCATATGACAATACAGTTGTTCAGAAAATTGAATGTAGGAATCATCTTCTGCGCAACTTTTGTAACAAAATGCAAGAAAATAGTAACAACACTAAACTAGGACCTAAGTGGGTAAGAAAACATGTACAAACAAATATACTCAAAATGAAGATTGGTGTTGTAAAAGTAATAGCACACCGGAAAGCCGAAAACCTTAAATTTAGCCAAAAAGTTGCAGATCTTAGAAACGACATTCTAAACAACCCGTCATATTTTTGGGTAACATAAAAAATGTGGCGCAATAGGTTATCTTTGCATAAAAAAAGCTGAACCAGACGAGAATAACCTAGTAACAGATTTGAAATTGGTGGGGATTTATGACAAAATTATGGTTTACTGGTAGAAAACACATAAATTATGCATTACGTCGATATTATAAAAGTAGATGTTCAGCTGCTGTGGTATCGCATAATTCTAAAAGACCGGTCTACAAAATTCATAAATTATTAAACAGTGGAGTTAGTTCTTCCAGTTACGTAAAAACGATAGAACTCAGAAATAAAAAAGACTTGTACAGACAACAGAGCAACGACAAATGAGAAAAGAACAGAGAGCTAAAAGCAAACTGCGCTCCCATAATGTGGAGGAATGGCGATAAATGTATGAAGCCAGTTATGGATGAACAAAAATTCCGGTTGGCGAAGGAACAGTGGCTGCAGCGTTTAAGTAAAACAGAGCAGAAAAACAAAGAGATAGGAAAAAACATAAGAACACAAGGCGATAGTGAGAGTTGGATAAATACTCGAAGAAATGTATTAACTGCTCCCAATTTTAGAATAGTTTGTAGAAGAACGGACCACACTCTTTGCGCAAAATTGGTAAAAACTTTAATTGTTGACTAATTTCATTCCAACTGCCGCCATGAAATGAGGGGGGGGGGGAGTCACGAAATGGACACCGTTGAGCAAATTGCTAGTCTTTATGGCATAGTTATATGAAAATGTAATATTTTTATTGACAAGGAAATTAATTACCTTGGTGCATCGCCCGATGGTATTATGGATCACGTAGAAATGAAATGACCATTGTTACTTATATACCGTGTGTCCACAGGAGTACGCACCATAGAGATAAGATAATGCTAATAGAATATAAATATCAACCAGTGCTATGACCACCGTCCCTTTTCTTGTATCATTTATAACAATATTGTTTCATACAGTGGCGAGTCAGAAGCCAGAAAACAACGTTTTAGCGTGCCGGGGATTCCAGCGTTAGCCGATCTTTTTATTCTATTTGGTTATCCCTATGGTGCGTATTCCTGTGGACACACGGTATATAACCAAGAAGACTGTATTAAGGAGAAAAAGCTCGCGTTTCGAAGCAGACCGCTAAAAGTTGGCAAATATGGAGGTCGTCGTGTAATATTATCCATTCACAAAACTCGTGAACTGTCAATGTCAAATATTTGCTGAGTGTAACTGGAAATTCGGACCATGTTTCAACAATTAATAACACACTTGAAATACACTCCATTTGATTAACTACCGTAAACTGACTTTTAACCGCGATTACAGGTTAATTTAGCTCGCTTCCAACTCTCGAACGGCAGCGAAAACGAACGAAAATGACCAAAGATAGATAGTATACGTACAGTGACTATATACAAGACAGTGTGGCCATACGATTGTTGGCGGCCATTTTCAGGCAAATTTGAGAGTAGAGATATACAGTGCCTTTAGAAATAATCGAACGTTTTTGAGTGGTCATCATTTTGGCGCTAGTTATTTTAACTAGTTGATGTTAGCTGCAAGTGCAGTGTTATGTTTGAACGTTTGACATTTTTCATTGGCGTTCGTTCGTGGTGCTTTAAGGTGTTGCATGAAGTTTACAACCGGTTTCGGTTATGGTAATTTACAATACAGCTAAATGCCATCTTTCTGTTCCCTGTCTCCAAACATCCCTGTCCTGTGCTTGGTCTTCTTCCAGGTTCCTCTCCTCCATGGCTCTCCGAATACCCTCATTCCACGGTTTGTGTGGTCTACCTCTTTTTTTCTTACCCGGCGGCGACCATTTAAAGATCTTCATAGGCCACGTCGTCTCCTCCATTCTCATCAGATGACCAAACCAGTTTAACGCTTTCCGTTCAGTTCTGTCCACAACTCATTCTGGTGCCTCCTTTCTGCGTCTTATTTCCTTGTTCGTCGCTCTATATCGTCGAGATACCTTTCCGCTTTTTCGTCTATTTGAACTGTGTTTAGTCTTCGTTTCATTTCTGCTGTTACAGTCCATACCTCACTGCCATAACATAGCATCGACTCTACCGTTACTTCACCTATTCTTTTTTTGTTTTTGTTAGAGATAGTATTGTCCCATCAAATTGATTCCAAGCATCCCATTATCTTCTTACTTTGTACTATTCGAGTTTTGATCTCTTCTGTTTCCAAACCTCTTTCATCGATTGTATTGTAGCACCGAGGTATTTAAACCTTTCTATTTGTCTTACTGAGACATTTTCATTTATTAAGACTTCATATTGTGCTTCCGAGTTGATTACTAAATAGATACTCCGTTTTCTCTAAACTTATGCTAAAGCCCCATTCATTGTAGCACCGATGTAATCTCTTGTTCATACATTCCAAGTCGAACGCATCTTGTGCTATTAGGTACAACAATAGCACAATTCTAAATTGTCACATTTAAATACTGTGCAGAATATTAGTTTTTCAGGGCAATAGATGATAACATTTCACCCGCTTGCAACGCTAATGAATTATTTGACACTAACAATTTACAATTGTCAGATTTGAAAGGTTTTATTTTCTTCCATAACCAAATGAACAGGTTCTACCAACCTTTTTCAGAACAACTTAGAAGTAACTAAATATTTTGCCTGTTAATGGCGGAAATTCGCGTCGACCAATAGCGGCGATAAGTTCTTACTTATATTGCAGACCAATCCAATTTGATTATTTTTAATCACGTGACTCAGTTTGACAAATCAGACCACACTTGAAGTGAAAACGACCCTAGGGTGATTTTCAATCACTATGGAAACTACCTAATTAAATTTCAGTAGTATCTTATCACAAGGTGGTGGCACTGTAAATCTAAGTCAAATTCGAGGTTAGCAGGTTAGCTTTTCCGTCAGTCTGTGTCAAAACTGACGCAAAATCTAACCTGATAACCTCAAATTTGACAGACTTACAGTGCCACCAAAATAATATTATTATAATGAAGTGTCAAATTAATTTGTCAGAAAATGACTAATTTATTTAAGAACTTATCTTTCCGAATTCACCGCGGCCAGTGATAAATCCTTATAATTTTGACAAATAATATCCCTCAAGTGCGTTGCCTTTAAGAAATAACCCTCGGCTTCGCCTCGGGTTATTTCTAGGCAAGCACTTTCGGGTTGTTATTTGTCAAAATTATTGCGGGTGATTATCACTGCCCTTGGTAAATTATAGCTGAAAACATCCCTATGGCCACACTGTCTTGTATAAAGCCACTGTAGTATACGCTGTCGACAGCGCCGCGACGGCTATCCCCGGCATTGGGGCCGCTTTTATATACAGCCGTCATAGGAAATTGCGTCTCCTTAGTATAGTCTTCTTGTGTATAACTAAATGGTAACTATTATACAAAAAATAAAGGCGTTACTTTTAAAAAAAATAAGACTTAAACACTTTTTCTTATATTCTCTGTATTCATTTCGAACTAAACCCCAGACGTAATCGCCCATCATTGCTGTATCCCATCGTCCTTGGTATCCATGGTCATAATGTCTTGATGAAATCATTCACCTAGCTCTTCACTGACGTCTCCTACATTTTGTTTGAAGAAGTCCAAGTGTGAGTGCAGATAGTGTACTTTGAGTGACATTCTGCAACCAAGAGCTCTATAGCTCATAAGCAAATTTTTCATTATACTTCTCTGAAAACACCTTGTTTTCATCTGTTTTTGCAATTACGTAAAGGGGTCTTTTTCAAAACAGCACACGGAAAACTTTTCCCGATGTCCGATTTTTTCTGTGAGCTAAATTAATAAAAAAATAAACCGTTGCTATAGAAATGTTAATCGTGTTTCGTACTATTTTTACGATGTATTATTACTTTGAAAATAAAATTTACTTCTTTACGTTGTTTTCAGACAAGTACAGTGCCTTCAGAAATGACTGATTAAGGACGTATTTAGGCAACCAATTTAACAGGAGTTGGTATTACTGTAAACATTTTAGTTTTCGTGGCAATGACGCCCGAGTGGGTAAACAATTTATTATGTTACCATTTATTAATTTCGCTGTAAATGAGCAATTTATTGTTTACATACCACTTTGGGCAGCCAATGTGGACACTGATTTGTGCGGGTTTAGTTGCATTCGATTATTAATGTTAGCTACCTTTTCTTCGGTTAAAACAGTAGGTCTGCCTGTTGATTTACTTTTGCAGATACAGTTTATGTCTTCGAAACAGTGAATAATAATCCGCTTATGGTGAGCAAAAGCATCGTAATTGATTTGCATACCTGGAAACGCTGCAGTAAATTGTTAGATGAATAACTCAATGGAATATGACCATGAACCATAGAGATTTTGGGTTCCACTGCGAAAGTGAGCCATTAGAATAAAAGTCTCTAGTTCTGGTGTGAACGGCATGTTTATAATTTGTAATCTAAAATAAGAATATAACACCAAAACTTCAAATTTGTTAACTACTGTGTATACTTACATCAAACTCAAATACGTTAATTAGAGAAATGATTTTTGCAAAAGAATAGTACGCTGAAACCACAGAACAATAATTGAAACCGGCTGTACAGTTCGTACAACACCTTGCACAACGAACCAACGCCAATAAAACATTTCAACGTCAAAACATAACACTGCACGAGTAGCCAACATCAAATAGTTAAAATAACTAGCTCCAAAATAATGACCATTCAAAACGTTCGATCATTTCTGAAGGCACTGTATAATAGAAAATATCGTTCATTACACGTCAAGAAATGAATTTTTCCAGGCCCGTAATTAAATGTTTTTTTTATAATTTTCAGCCCACTTGTTGCATATAAACTCATTTACCACAAGGCGAAATACTTGCCAAGTTTGTTTTTCAACAGCAGACATTTTGTCTTAAAACTCGTTAAGATGCCAACGTCTGCCTTGTTTATGGTCCAACAAAGATACCACCTTTGACTTAAGCCGCAGAAAATTTTGAAAACATCGAACTTATATATTAAAAGCATCACAATGCTTCAATGAACTGTTTTACTAGCCCAAGCTTTATATGAAGGGGTGGTAGCAATACTTTTTCGCTTTGAATAAAAGGATTGTTCTTGACAATGTGTGTACCAGAAATTAATTCAGATCTCACGGACCATTCTCTTCTGATATAATGTTGGTCATCTGCTCTACTATCCCACAGGCAGAGAAAGCAAGAATACTTAGTATATCCACCCTGGAATCCAAGCAGAAAGCCTAACATTTTGAAGTCTCCATCCAATCCCAATTGTATTGCGTATTAGATTAGATTAGATTAAATTCCACGACTGCCTTTTGCTGGCATGCGCACGTCCGCCCTTTCGGATTTTTATACTGTCGAAAGTTTTCAAGTTAGCAGGCAGACATCGGTATCTTTTACCGATTTGCAATGTCCCCTATTAGCTTGCGGTTGTCAATAGAGTTAAGGCTCCAATCGAGTTGGTGTCTTTTACGCTCTAATGCTGGGCATTCAAAGAGGATATGATAGGCTGTTTCATCATCCTCGTGGCATAGTCTGCAAACAGGTTCATCTCTATAGATATTGATCCTGTGCATGAATGAACTCTCTGAATGCTCCAGTGCCTGTTAGTTGACTGACTACTTGTTTGAACTGAGTTCTGTTCAGTCTCAACAAGGTTGTGGTGGTTTGTGGTTCGAAGTTTTTAACAATCTTTTGCAGTGTGTTGCTTGATTGCAGTTTCTCCACCTTAGTTAGTGTGCGATATTGACCCATTCATTAATGGCTGAGCGGGCTTGGTTTTTCTGTATGCTTCGACCAGGTCATTACATTATGGGCTGCATCTTTTGCGAGCTTGTCTGCTTTTCCATTTCGTTCTATGCCTTGGTGACCTGGGATCCAGTTTTACTGTGATCCCCTGGCTCAAAGTTTGAAGTATGGATTTGCATTCCTTGACCAGTCTCAATCAAGTACTGAATGCGTTTAACGCTTTCAGTTCTGCCTGACTGAGAGAATGTGTATGTCTCAATTGTGCAGTTTCTTTTCTATGCTGATGTTAGCGCATATGTTACTAGCAACAAATACTTAACATTGTCATAGTCTTCCTTCATGTGAACGGAGTTGCCTATGGGAATTGATGGAAGTTGATTCCCATTATGAACTAATACAGCCTTAAGACTTTTTGTAGAACTGTCAATAAACAAACGCCAAGTTCTTGGGTTATGCTTGATCCCTATTTCACTAAAAAGTTCACCTACATTAAAACAATAACACAATTTATCTATTTCAGAAACTATCCAAAAGGAAGAAAAAGTTAGATGCCTTTTCCTATGTATACAAATATCGCGAGTTGGATCCAGTAAATTCCATTCCTTAAGATGCGAGGTCAACATTTCTGCTTTGCCCTTACTGAGACCTAAATCCCTGATTAAGTCATTTAATTCATTTTGATTAGGAAAATATGGACATTTGCTCGAGCCGACTTCCTCAAAGTCAACCTCATCACTCTCTTCTGAAGACAAAGATTTACTAATAGTTTTTAAAGATGGTGGATTTGGAATTCGCAATCGCAAGTCTTCACTATGTGGCCCTGGAGCAATAGACGGAATGGAATGTCCGGATAGGAAATCTTCATTCGATCTGTAGGGCTGTAGGCTCTTGTAATCATCATGGTGGTTAGTTGGCTCTCTCTAAATTCGAGGAACTGCAAATGGCATACACTTTCGACTACCGCGTAACCATCCTTCTAACCTTGATCAGCAGCTTCCACAGCAAAAGTGAGGTGCCCATGACTTGTCTTGGTCACCCATAGGCATGCCAAAATACGCACAATATGCAAAGAAGAATTTTGTGGTAGGAACAATTTAGTGCTTGACCTGTTTAGAAGAGATACAGTAACTGCATACATAGCAGAATGACTCTGAAGACACGGCAATTCCTACTGGTAGCATCACTATATAAATCACAAAGCTAAAGCGCAACAACGGTACAAAACTCAAGAACACACCTGCTATTAAACTGAAACGACTATGACATGGCAGTAATATTTATGACATTTCATAACTTTGTCGACCTCTATTGGCAAACCACATCACTGCAAAACAATTACTGCTACAGAATCAACTCATATCAAGAAATTTACGATAAATGGCAACAGTTTTTTATGATTATAATTAAAGCGAAACTTTCCAAAAATTTTTCAAATAAATTTGATAAATATTCTCCTTCATATATTTTCTATACAATTGACAATACGGCCAAAATAACTTCAGATTCAAAATCAGTGCACCGAAATGAATTAACAAATAAAAATTTGTTACGTAGTGTAATACACGGCCTTCAAAGAGTCTCCAACATAGCTTGGCTATTTATGAAAATCTGTAGAACAAGCAGCAAACGTTTTATCTGTGAAAAAAGCTAAATAGCTCTGGTCAATTTTGTCATAGCCATCCTTGATATGTATTTAAAATAAGAGAGCATCAATATCTCAAATAATAAAAATCTATAATATTTAAATGCTTCATTAGTGTCCTAATAAAGTCAAGATAGTGTTATTCTAAGTAACATAATCAACTTCTAACGAAAAAATAAAAATCTAAAACAAATCTTTTGGACATAACTTCGAAACTAAGTCAGCTAGGTCTAAGTTAATTCTCGAATATTATTCAGCATTAGAATATACAATTTTCCTCCAATTTCAGTGGCAATGTATCTCTTACCGCCTCGTAATTGAATAATCTCATGCAATTACTTCGAGTTACAATTTTAGCATTTTATGATAATAGTTTCAGAAATTTGTTTGAACTTTTTATAAAATAATATATCATTTAATTTTTATTTGTTGCAAGAATAGTGTAGCTTACATATATTAATATTATTTATCTATAACAATATTTCTTTATATGTATCGTAGATAAAATATTGTATGATACACATACATAAACCATCTTTAGTCACTTGTATCGTAAATTACTATTTCTCTACTTCTAAACTATACTATACTAAAAAATATATTCGTTACTAGCATTTCTATTTTTAAATTTTTTTTATTTACAGTTCCATATTTACAAATTATTAAATCTACTCTCCCATGTTGTCACCTTATGTATTATATAAATAATTTTTCTGTATTAATTTAATAACAACTATTTGTCATTTTGTAGTCACAATAACTGTAAGATTTTCAACCTGTATGAGACCTCATATGTCTAACTAAATAACCTCTACATATTGTTTTGCATTCACAAACAGAGCAACCATATAGTCTTTTTCATGTATGCAATCTCATATGTAGAAATAAATGCTGTATTGCTGTTGTTCTATATTCACAATCAGAGCAACTGTATGGTTTTTCCCCTGTATGAGTCCTCATATGGTCAACTAAACATTTTTTCCATGCTGTTCGGTATTTACAGATGGAGCAACGATATGGTTTTTCTCCTGTATGCAATCTCATATGTTGAAATAAAACACTTTTTAATGCTGCTTTGTATTCACAAATTGAGCAACTGTATGGTTTTTCTCCTGTATGAGACATCATATGTGTAACTACAGTGCTCTTCTGTGTTGCTTTGAATTTACAAACAGAGCAACTGTACGGTTTTTCTCCTGTATGAGATCTCATATGTACAACTAAATAATCTTTCTGTGCTGCTTTGTAATCACAAAGGGAACAACTGTATGGTTTTTCTCCTGTATGAGTCCGCATATGTTTAATTAAACAACTTTTCTGTGCCGTTCTGAATTCACAGATGGCGCAACTGTATGGTTTTTCTCCTGTATGAGTCTTCATATGGTCAACTAAACATTTTTTCTGTGCTGTTCGGTATCCACAGATGGAGCAACTGTATGGTTTTTCTCCTGTATGTGATGTCATATGTGTAACTAACTGAGTTTTCCGTGCTGCTTTGTATTCACAAACCGAGCAACTGTATGGTTTTTCTCCTGTATGAAACCTCATATGTTCAACTAAATGAGCTTTCCGTGCTGTTTTATATTCACAAACGGAGCAACTGTGCGGTTTTTCTCCTGTATGAGACCTCATATGTGCAGCTATAGAGCCTTTTCGTGTTGCTTTGTATTTACAAATGGAACAGCTGTATGGTTTTTCTCCTGTATGAGATCTCATATGTGTAACTATTGCGCTTTTCCGTGTTGCCTTGTATTCACAGATAGAGCAACTGTGTGTTTTTTTTTCTCTGCAAGTCTCCATAGCTATAGTTATATTATTTTTGTCAAATCTTTTGTTTTCATAGTCTTCATTTTTTAATAGAAAATCTTCGTCTTTAATATTAATTTCTGTATGAATACTGATTCTATCATCACTTTCAATGTGTTCCTGTTTTATATCCGACTTCTCAGCATTTTCATTGTTATCCATTTTCTGTGATATACCTACAAGATGAAGTTCGTGTGGAACTACAATAGGTACTCTCCAAAATTTCTTGTTTAATGTTCCAAAGGAAGTTGGACAGCTTCACTCCTACAACAAAAGTTGATTGCCGTTAACAAATTTTATTAGTATAAGTGAATAAACACACAAAAAATATATATACGAGGGCTATTCTACCAATTATTAGTTACAAGAAAAGTTCGAAATTTTTAAAGAATAGTTATTTACGTTACAAGTATAGAAAGTGAAGCTTTTTAGTACGAGTGAGATGTTTCCGGACGAGGCCTTTAGGCCGAGTCCGGAATTTCGAGACGAGTATGGAAAAGCCACTTTCATACGAGTTTCGTATATTTTTTCGTACATTAGCATACAAAACAGAATAATAAATGTATCCTCCTATCTGAATTTGTCGTAAAATTTATTAATTAGAAAGTTACACTTTGCAGTATTTCTACGGCAAAGTAGTACTTTCTAGTTAATAAATTTTACGACAAATCAGCTCTTTCAATGCTAGTGTACACAAAAATAACTTTGTTTTTCAAAGTATTCCCCTTTACCCATGAGAAGTATATTTTCTCATAATTTAAAACCACTTTTCCCACCATGCAGACAATTCAGTTTTTGGAAGGTCATCAAACATTAGCTAAAATTCAACAATCTCTGCATTTGCGTCAAAAAATCTCTTACTATGTATGATTTTTTAATCTGTGTTATTTAAAGGAAATCGCTGAGAGCAAGATCTGTATTGTATGAAGGGTATGTTCCTAATTTTAAGTTTTTTCGGTCTTATGTGGAGTTGCATTATCGAGGTGAAACAAAATGTCCCACAAACTAGATTTTCAGTGATCACTACACAATTTTTCAAAGACTTGAGCAATTTACAGTTTTTCGATACGTAAAAAGGAGTTACTGCAACGGGACCACTCACTGCATCTGAAGTCATGGTCTCACTTTCAAAAACCCAAACACTTGATTGTTGTTTAGTTTCAGGGTCATAACTGTAGATCTAACACATCACCCATAACTATATTAAACACATGCTTTGAAGATCATGCATTGAACCTCTCTAATATAAATTTGCACAACTCTGCTAGCTTCCTCTCAGGCAGCAGTTGGTGTAAAATGTTATTTACTATGGTTGATCCGATATTTAGTTCTTGTTGAATCTCTCTACGAATTAGTTTCTGACTTTTCTTAAGCTGATTTTCGGTAGCACTACCGGTTTACGCATAAACAGCTACTAGAGATAGTCTAGGTCTCAGTTCATCTTCTAATGTACAACGTGCACGCTTAAATTCACGGAACCAGTAACTACCAGTGGATGACAAAAGACTATGGTTGCCAAAAGCTGTTGATTTGGTCATATGAAAACTTTTATTATAATCGTAGAGAATTATAGTTCGAAAAGCATTCTGCAGCACTTTACTAACGTCTAGTGGGCAACAAACAACATAAAAATTACAAATTGGTCTATCTATATGCTTTAACTCAAAACTCTTCAAAGGCGCAACCAGTAACCGTCAAAGGAATGAGCTTTCAATGTATCCAAGTGTTTTCTCCAAATTCAAACTGCACACTGATGTGTTTTGCTGAAATGTATAGTATTAGCATTTTAATGCTTATTTCTGCGCAAAGTTTCAACTATCGTCTTTTAATTCTGTAAGTAAATCCTCAATCAATTCAACTGTGATAAAAAGATTATCACATGTGACATTTTTCCCAGTTATCAGCTCGGTAAGCCCTTTGACTAAAGCAGTTGGACTTTTATTCTATTGAAAAAACCTCAATTTTTTTTGTATTTCCCGGGTTTACTAGGTATGCATTGGTGAAAATAAATTTTACACAAAAAGCATCCAATAATTCATCTGAAGTAGTAAAATAACCCAGTTCTTAATTAACCATATATTTTTCCATAGAACTTTTTAAAACTACTCCAGTAGGAGCTAATTTATCATTTTTCTTCTTTTACTTCTACACATCGTCAAATCTCATTTTCATACAGTAGGCAACTCTAATATTGAAACTAAATAAAACAGAGAAATTAGCAGTGATACAAGTCTATCTAAAGAAGCCCAGTAGCGCAGATGGGTAGGCGCTAGCCTTGCATTAAGCAAGCCGTCGCGTCGGTTAGAATACCGCGAGGGCCGCAATTTTCACAGCCTTGGTTATATGAACCGGGCTCGGTGAGACCATTCACAGTTGGGCACCAAATTAACTGTGCTCTACTCAGAACCACAGACCTAAGAGATAGAGTAACAAGGTCAAGACACACACCTAACACACATTGGATGCTACGCAAGCATAAAAGGGGCGCTCCAATTTTGTATCTCGTAACTCGGCGCAGGTTGAGGACTTCACCGCCAGATGCTAGCGTACAAAGCACCAGCCTCTACACCGCTAAGGTAACAAGCGGTTAATGATTAGACATACATACATACAAGTCTATCTACCTACTAGATCTGAAGAAGACTTAGAGATAAGTAAAATTATGACGATTGATGATTTTGATAGTAAAATATGACAACATAAAGATGAAGATGGAGACACCACAGGACGACGCTGTTATGGCACAAGAAATGATAGGGGGAAAAGAACTTATAAGCTTTGCAGTAAATAATAGACTATTTATAATTATTTAATACTTTTTAAGCAAGAAGCGTGAACACGGAAATCACCAAATAAACAACACAAAAATAAAATTGATTTTGTATTAACAACAAATAAGAACTTCACCAGATGTCATAAACCAGATTGAGTTAAGCACAAACCACAAGTTAGTAAGGTTAACAATAATAACAACGAAAATAACAAAACAGAGTGAGAAAATGGTAAAAAAAGAAAATAACTTCAGCAGAGAGGAGTTTCAATAGGAAGTACGAGAGAAAGTAAAAGAAATGCAAAATTTAGAAACCAGAGAATATCTGGTGCAGACGCAGTGCAATATAATTGAAGATTATAAAAAATACCTTAACAGAAGTGAAAGAATCGACAATCGATAAACTCAAAAGTTAACAAATTACCGATAAAATAAAACAATTCATAAAAAATAGAGAAGCCATGACAAAAGACAAGGATATTAGCAGCAGGATAGAATACGCAAAAATTGACAAATTTACGACAGAAATTCGTAAAACGCTAAGAAAATTGAAAAATATCTCAGTTAAGGAAAAAAGGAGAAAAGGTAGAACACAAAATAGAATCACTCAAGTTGCAACTCAATTTTATGAAGAATTATTTAAAAGCGCAAGAAGAAAGAGTATGTCTAACTCAAGCAGAAGTTTGGAAAATAAGAGAAACTGGAAACGTAAAGAACGTTATAAATACATTTAAAAAGATAAAGCTACATGGGAAGACAGAATAACTAATGTACAACTGATATGGCTGTAACGTTTTAATAATCCCTGCTAAGAGCGTTATAGATTTATATCGCCGTTTAACTCAAATCGGAGAAATATGTTGACTCAACTCAAACATATACGGACAGGAAAACACAGTATAATTACCATCAATATATTGTTGTTAGTTACTTTTATAAAATAATTGCTAATTCTAAATAATCTGAATTGTATATTAACAAAAATTAATAAAATCTTCTGGGGTCGTGTTGCTTCGGTGTCCTGGCATCCCGCAACCGATCTAGCACCCACGGGTTGATGGTGGTAACATTCGACCTGGAGTAGAGTATAGATTTCGGCCGTATATGCCAAATGTCCACCACGCGGCCTTCAGTTAACAGCTGTGTTTACATTTGTTGTTATGCGATGTTACGCAGAAATTAGCAAGTTTAAGGGTTACCTGCAGGTTTTGGGGTTACGTAGGTGCTAGTGCAGAAGGTGCTGGTGCCTCCTAATGGTCAGGCATTGTTCCCGGAGTGGCTGCCCCGTGAATTTGTCCCGGTTGACATGTGCTCGTTTTACCGGGCAATTTGGACTGACAGCTCGCCGTTAGCCCGCGGCGAATTCATGAGAGGCGGGCTCTGACTTTGGGCACCAGAAAGTCGTCTCTAAACGTCCAAGGCAGAACCTCTAAGTAAGTTTAATAAGTGTGGCTATATTGCCCGTCCTGCTTTCGTGCAGAACGTACAAAATGATTCCTACAGTTCAGGTTTATTAGCAAATTTGTAATATTTTCGTCGCCTACGGTAGCATCGACGACCTCTAGTTTTGAATTAACAGGAAGTATCTCAGAAGACAGAGAACGTTAGCCACAAGCTGAGATACAGGTCGAGATTAGATAATGCCTCAGGAGACAGGGAACGCTACTCACAAGCTGGGGCACAGGTCAGTATTAGGATGGAGGAAGGTAAGTCCAGTGCCTCAAAACGGGATGAACTCAAGTGAAGTAAACTGGTCGCAGAGTTTTCTTATATACCCGCCGGACGGCTTTATCGGTGCAGTGGGTCTGGGGAACATTGAGTGGGATGCGGCGCCGTCGTTCATTCAGCGCGACTTTGCGCATAGCGAAGGCACCGCGTTATCGTAAACCGAGCGCTGGCTAGATGTAACGCTTGATTAGGCGATGTATAAATTTCATAAATTTTTAATGTTTAATTAAAATTTATACAGAAGCTAGCGTTATATGGCTACCTGATCATGCCAGAGAAATGGGAAAATCCACAACAGTGTTAATACATAAGAAAGGCAGTATTGATGTGTTAGAAAATTACAAACTCATTAATATAATACCAGCAATATATAAACTATTTGCAACTATCATTAAAAACAAATTAATTAATATCTTGAATGAAAATCAACCATCTGACAAAGCAAGTTTCAGAAGCGGGCACTCGATAACGAACAACCTGCAAATTAATGGAAACATGTTAAAAATATAATAAACCAATACATCTATCTAACTCTTGATAGTTTAGAACACGACTTCATAATTCGGGCTTTACAACAAAGGAAATGTACCAACAAGTATGTTAGCATTACAGAAGAATTTTATAAAAACAACACAGCTAAACTAAGACTAGAGACAGATGGAAATATACTTCAGATTAGAATGGGCAGTAAAGCAAGAAGACCCACAGTCTCGAAATCTATTTACAGCCCCTTTAGAACAGATTTTTCACAACTTGAAATAGGAGAAATATGGTATTGAGATAAAAAGAAAAAGACTATCAAATCTATGATTTGCCAATGACGTAATCCTGATATCAGAGAGTCGCACAATCCCAAGGAAAATGTTGGAAGAATTAAAAGAGAAAAGTGGAAAATCAAGGCTAAAAATTAATTTTGGTAAAACCAATTTAATGTAGAACATACCATCAAAAGACAATAGTGATTGGCATAAAAACTTTAAAATATACGAAAGAAATTATTTATGTGGATCAAAAATCTCATTTGGAAATAATACGAAACAAGAGGGAAATATAAGAGTATATAAAGAACATGTTTGTGGTCTTTAAAAATACCGATGTTCCAATATGCCTAAAAAGAAGTGTATTTAATATGGGAGTGATTCCATCCTTGCCTTATGAAGCTCAAACTTGTTCATTAACTAAAAATTGTATAAAGAATTAAGTGTTACACATGCAAAAAGGGAGAAATCTATGTTAACCCTGAAATTAAGTGACCGAGTATGAGTTCAAAATATCAAAGGAAAAATGGAAACAAAGGATGTTGTAGCAATGCGCAAACAATTCAAATAAAACTGGGCGGGACACATAGGTAAAATGTCAACAGAAAGATGGGCTCAGAGAACTACTAAATGAACTCCAAAAGATGGACGGAGAAAAAGAGGGATGCCAAATCAAAGGTGAAAAGTAGAAATTGTTGAAGTAGCAAGTCCGTCATGGTTAACAGCGACAATAAATCAAACTACAGGGAAGCAGAAGAGAGAGGCCTTGTCAGACACCAGGATCTAAAGGGCTAATAATAATAATATGTTAGCATAAGACTCAATATTTGCGATGACTAGCTGTCAGCATATTAAAATCTAGAAATGTATCTACAGTATCTAATTTGCGCCTCTATTAAACAGTAATTAAAACTGTAGTTACAGACGTGAATCATGGACCCTTATAGAAAAAAAATATATAACTACTAAATCCTTCTGAAAGAAACCCTTCTTTCGTTAAAGAAAATATTTGGGTCTATATATGACAAAAATGAAAATGGATGGCAAACGAGGATCAACCGAGAATTTAAACAGCTTCTCCAAGATCAAGACCTGGTGGGGTAGACACAGGGTACGATGGTTCGGCCATATACAGGGAATTTATTTTAATAGTTAACATAGCAGTTTCGTTTCTATGCCACCATTTAATCGTACAGGTCACTTCCATGGTTACAAATGGGACCAATAGATTAGAGCGTGTATTTTAAGAGTTAACATAGGAATGATTACTTGTCAAAAAGACAACTAAAAGTCATCCTAATGTATACCACTGCAGAAAAGATACAACTTGTGAGTTGGTATAGCACTTTAAGTTTAAGAAGAGTTTCTGATTTATTTTCAACAACATATCCCGATCGTCCCAAACCTACTCCAGCTGGCATTTTGAAAATTGTGAGTAAATTTCAAACCACAGGATGCGTCAATAAACACGAGAAAAGAAACAGATCACGTTTTATACTAACGCAGATGAAATTCTTAATTTAATCGAAAATGACAATAGATTGTCGACACAAAGAATAGCTAATGTTGTTAATGTGAGTAAAAGCACGGTACACAAGTTTCTTAGGCGAGAACGCTTTAAAAGCTATCATTTTCAAAATCATCATGAGTTAGTAGGCGAAGACGAAGAAAGAAGAAACATTTTTTGTGAAACAATGATGAATAAAATTAATAATGGTGAAGTTCCGCTTGATAGAATTTTATTCACTGATGAGTCAACATTTTACACTCATGGAGAAGTTAATTCTCAGAACTGCAGGTACTGGAGCCGTGAAAACTTACATCTGTACAATGTTACTCGAACTCAACGACCCCAGAAAGTAAATGTGTGGGCAGGGCTAATAGGAGATCGTATTGTAGGACCGTTCTTCATTGACGGAAACCTCACTGGAGAAAGTTATCTTCAGCTACTGCAGCAACGGATAATCCCAGAACTCAATGCAATGAACATCGACGATGTATGGTTTCAACAGGATGGCGCTCCACCTCACTACGCGCAAAATGTCCGAAATTATTTAAATCGTGTATTCCCACATCGATGGATAGGACGAGGAGGAGAAGTGAGCTGGGCTGCAAGATCTCCAGATCTAGCTCCGAATGATTATTTTCTCTGGGGTCGTTTAAAAAGTGAAGTGTTTAATGGTGACAGAATGACGATTGAACAGTTAAAAAATAGAATTAGAATCGCAGCACAAGCAATAACTCCAGAACAGATAACTAACACTGTAAATGAATTTTACAATCGTTTAGGATATTGCCTCGAAGTTAATGGCGGAATTTTTGAACATTTGTTAAATTAATTTAAGTACGTTATTTTCATGTATTACAGGTAGTTTTGAAATTTAATCTTTAAAAATATTATAAATGTTTCTTTCTCATCTTTCTTAATTAAATTAAAAGATTCTTTATTCGCTTAATTACGTTTATTAATTTATGTTCAAAATATGTACTTAAACAATATTAACAGTAACCAGAAGATAAATCAAAAACTTTTTCGAACTAAAACTTGTGTTATCAACACACAAGTTGTACCTAGGTATCTACTTTTTAGTTGCACACCTACATTCCGGTAATAAAATTAAAGTTTATTATTAATAGTAGATTATGTTATTAGGAGTAAAAGTGATACTTTATGTGGCGAAGCTGAAGTTTATTTAGCCGAACGTTAGTGAGGCAAATAATTCAGCTAAGCCACATAAAGTCACTTTTACTCCGAATAACATATACTATTTTATCCGCAAACGTATTCAGGTAAATTTCATTAATATGAATTTAAATAAAAAAGGATGCATCGACCGGGAATCGAACCCAGGCCACCCGCGTGACAGGCAAACACCGTATCGCTCGCCAACCGATCTTGTTTAAATAACGCGCTACTGTAATGATATATGAACATACTGAATCACCCGAGCTAATAGCACACGGCCACAGCAACTGTCACACCATAAACCACGGCGACAGATGCTCCGATCCGCTGCTTAAAGGTTTATTTAAATTAAAACTTTTTCGTACTCTTTGAAAATAAAACCGGCCTACGGATCTAAGTCTAAGAATTAGCAAAATTTTAAGCCATCATACAATTTAATCGGTCCAGTATCTTCGGAGGAGATAACGAACAAACATAGAAAGAAAGAGGGCAACGATTTTGTGTGCTTAGGCAGATAAAGTATGCAAAAGTCGCTATTTTATCTGCTTAGGCAGATAAAGTGACACTTTTACCTTGTCAATAAAGACAAATAAGTTGTCACTTTTGTGACGTTTGCGGATAAAAGGTATTAATTCAAATTCCTATGTTAACTCGTAAAATACACGCTCTAATCTATTGGTCTCATTTGTAACTATGGAAGTGACCTGTATGATTAATTGCTGGCATAGAAACGAAACAGCTATGTTAACTATTAAAATAAATTCACTGTATATGGTGACAATAAGACCAGGGCTGTGTCTTGATCTCCTTTACTTATTAACGGATTTTGATGAAACTTGTTACAAAAACAATCAACGTAATTTCAGTTTGACAGCCAGATGGAATCAAAATGGCCGACTTCCGGTTTAACCGGAAATGTGCGTAACTTTGATTTTTTTAATTAATCGCTTGGTATATTTTATGTTTTTCGGAATTTACGCTTCAGATTTAATACGACAGTTCTACCAAATTTGCTTAAACATTGCATAAAAATATTTAACAAATTTATTAATCAAACATATTTCAGCTTTAAATAAAGATAAAGTAGTGGCACGATAGCCCTTGATAGGTGCCATTAAAAATTTTACTTTTTCTCAGAAAACGAGTTTTGTAAATTTTATTCGTTGGTAAAGTACCTAAACTCAATTAGAACAGATTTTTTTTAGTTACGGCCTCCAACAAAAAAAAACTAAAACTTAAAAACATTTTAGAAAATTGAAAATTTAGTAAGATAATCGTATGTAATTTCAGCCGTACTTTCCATAACACTTAAAATATACAGAGTGACCCATTTAAAAAATCAAAGTTAATGGCACTTCTGGTGAAACCGGACATCCACCATTTTAACTACTTATATCTATCCGTCAATTAGAAATTATGTATAGTATCCCCGTATCAAATTTAATCCAAATCGATCCATAAATAAAGGAGGTGCATGGCCCTACTCTGATTACCACATGGTATGGCGAATGCCTAAAGCAAGAGTAGCCAGAAAGGTTTTCACACAAATCCCAGATAGAAGCCGTACCAAGGGAAGACCTCACACAAGTTGATGCGATAGTGTTACCAATGATTTAAGAGCACTATGAGCTCACCTATGGTCATAGTGCAGTACGTGCAGCTGCTAACATTCTAAAGCAGATTTAACGTCGTTCATTATCATCTATCTAAATATTCCATGCAATCTTCCACACTGTGAAGTTCTTCAAATCACCGAAGTAGTTGCTTTTCTTGATGCGGATTTATTCAGATGATGTGACATATTATATATAGAGCAGGCGAACAATATTTATATTTCGAAAAAACTACTCGCTACTGCAAACGTTCATAATATCTTCTTCCTCTTATTATACGCCAGTGGCCTGTTTTAACTACAAAGTGATTCTGTGAGTCCCCTTTGCCCTAAGGCCGGGTAGGTGGCTAGCCTTGCCTATTGAAAGTGAGGAAGAGTTCCCTTATTTAGGGGTTAACGACTACCACAGGTGTTAGCATGATAGAAGGGAAATGTACGATTTTTAAAATTCTACTAAAGTCTGTTATAAAAAACATGTTTACAATGAGAACACCTGATATAACGAAAACGTTTATATAACAATACATTTTCAGTTATAATATATGAAGGGATCGTTATTTTTCCAGAAAAGGTTTTGACCGAAACATTATTACGACTGTGCCCCACAGAGAAATGTTGTAATTTTTTGCACATATATTCAATCTGAATATCGCAATTAAGATTTCCGTCTACGCAAATCCCAAGACATTTTGCTTTATTAGCAGTTACATTCGCAGTACAGCAACTTTCTCCAAAATACAAGTGTATTTTGCTGTTATTTAGTAGTAATTTGTATTTTACATACTACTACTGGCAGTAATTTGGTTTATCTACTCCAGTGGGATAAGTAACGCATTACATCACTCATTTGACACTATTTCAGTTAAGTAATGAAGCTCATTACACCACTCAGTTATGTAATGGTTTCATTACGCAACTGAGTTGTGTAATGACTTCATTACGTAACTGAAATAGTGTCAAATGAATGACATAATGACATTTGCATACTAAAATATTTTTGAAAATGACAGATCTGACATTTCCCTTAATGCACTTTTCTCAATTTTAGGCAGTCGTAGATAAAATTTTGTACAATACATGTGTGATAATGCATCATTAATATACTTGTGTGCTTACATAACTCGTGCTACGCCCTCGTTTGTAACTTACACACACGTATATTAATGATGCTGTTATCCCACTTGTATAGTAAATAACTATTACAGTATCATGTAATTCTGTTACACTACTATCGGTTGCAATAATAAATGTATTATCATATATAATGTAACTAGTGGGTGCTTGATTATGAAATAATCATTTCCGTTTACACGAGATATATTGTTTAGCAATCACACGAGTCCTTATACCAAGTGAAAACAAAAATTATTTGATAATCAAGAAGACAAGAGTTGCATTCGGCTAGATTATATCACGAGTCAATAAACAACGTTTGAACAGTTTATTTATAAATAGTAAAAGTACAGTTAGTGTGGTTACTATCACGATTGTACTTTCAGCAGATAACGCTATGTTTGTGAAGGTGTTTGACTATCAGTTATTAGGCAAAAAGGTATACGATTATCACCGTTGCTATGTACAGTCGCGGAATTAAAAATCCGGGCACTTAAAATGATTCAGTGTATATCTTACTTCACTTTACTTATCACGTTACCTGGTAAAATTAGTCAAAGTCAAAATAATTACTCGTATATGACAGCATGCGTCATTGTTTAAATGTCAATTGATAACTTAAAAACGCAAATCCCAATTTACATTACCCAAAAATTGCAAAAATCCTCTATAAGAATCGCCCGGATTTTTAATTCCGCGACTGTACATTATCAAAAGTTAGTGCATGTGTAATTATGCATTTTTACCGTTTTTCATTGGTTGATGTTATAGGGAGTGGTATAATCAGCGTAATTTATTACAAGTCCGGATTTGAGAGTTAATGGTAGGTCGTTGACTAACTTGAAATTTTCGTGACCATGTTAAGTTTTCTCTGAATGTCATTTTTTGGTAGTGGTCTATGGTCTATTAGAGATGGGCGCGTGAGTGAATTTTCGCTCACGTCACGCACGTTTCACGCCTGCTCTAAACACTCACGTTCACGCACGTTCACGCTCACGTTCGCTCACGTTCACGGCGTGACACGCCACTCACGACGTGACACGCAGCTTTTATTTCAAAATTTAAATTCAGATAGAACAGAATGTTCAAATTTAAAACCAATGAAAAAAAACCCTAAAGAGTACTAAAAATATGTTTTTTCGAAGACTGTCATCAACATTTTCGTTAAATTCTCAGTAAGCAAAGTGATTCTTTTTTGTCACTTAATAGCGAAATACTTTTATGTTCTAGAACGCAAAACTCTTTTGCGTTCTAGAACATAAAAGAAATGTCAAAAAATTTGTAATTTTTTAGGAACTTATTTGTGATTTTATTAATTAAGTAACCCACATTAGTTTTATATTAAGTAATTTAAAATTTCAATAGATACTAATAACTATTATAAACTATTATAAACATGACTAATTTATGTTGTACTACATGTAAATTGAAGGTGCCGATATTGCAGTGAGTTAAATTTATACATCACTTTGACGTTTGTTAAACAATTCAGCAGGCCGTGGTTCAAAAATTAATTGTTTATGAAATATAAAATTGTCAATTAACGTTGACAGTTACCTTATTTATTTTTTTTATTCTCATACTACTTAGTTTTATTGCAGTTTTCGAAAAATCATTGTTTGCATCTCGAATGCGAAATGCTTTTGCGTTCTCGAATGGGTATTTTGCCTCGCTAAAGCTCGGCAAAATAACTTCCATTCTCGAACGCAAAAGTAGCATTTCGCATTCTAGATACAAGAATAGCCATTGCATGTGACATGATTTACGTGATATGTTGCAATCTGAATAGTTGAGATAAAAAGAAAAAAATGAAAATTTACTACAATAACTTACGACAGGAGATAAATATTGATTTCTCGCGAATACATTTCTTGCAGCTGTCTTCAAAGACATTACTTTTAACACCAAAAGCTGTCATTGGAATTGACGTTTCTCTTATTGGTATGAGTACAGAAATTATATGTTGCTAGGCAACAGTTTTAGTCGTAGGTTTAATAGTATATTATGTATCAAGTTTTATAAACGTCATTTTAGTCACGAAGTTTATTAATCACGAGCGAAGCGCAGCGGAGCGAGTGTTTAATGAAATGAGTGACTAATAAGTTTATAAAACGAGTTGCATACTATACTTTTTCTACGACCACAAATTTAGAGAATATAACATCATATTATTTCATTAAAATTTGGCATTTATTATATTAGGTTAAATTATGCTTGACAAACGTCAAAGTGACGGTTGAAAACTAACTTGATTTTAATTTTGGCTGTGGCTAATAAAGTAAATACTATTTGAACCTAACTTCACCCCATGACTAAAGCATCGTTGCCAACTTCAGCTCATGACTAAGAGGCTCTTTAGTCATAGGTTATGAAGGCATGATTAAAAGGTCACTTAGCGACGTGTATGTTAGTATCTTAAATGGCATTTTAGTTACAGGAGTAGAAAAAAGTACTTTTACGTGCAGGGATCTTGTATTTCATCATTATCATCTATAGCTTTATTTACATTTTCCTTACTTTGGACTTGCTTTAGCATTTCCTTTACAGTCGAACGAATATGTTCTCTTTTATGTGAAGGTATGAACTTTAAGGATTTCTAATTAGGGTCCAAAAATAAAGCCACATAATGTAACTTGTTTGGCACAATTCGTGATTTAATGACGTTTAAAAGTTGCTGCACCCTGCAATTTTTTATTCGTTACTAAATATTTAACGTGAAATTAACGTGAAATGTGAATCACGTCTTGGAAATTTTCACTCACGGTCACTCACGTTCACGTCACGGTTTTCAATTATTAGTCACGTTCACGCCGTGACACGACGTGACACGACTGTTTTCACGTCACGTGCCCATCCCTATGGTCTATTATGATATGTTTTATCGGACTTTTTCCACTGTCTACTACCTGAAGACGCGAGTAGATCAAAACTCGCGAAACGTCGTGTGATATACACCCTAGAGGCCTAGACAATAGAAAAAGTCCGATAAAACCTATCATGTTAAGTCTATCCTAACTTTTCTAAAAATAGACGAACCAATTAAAGAGTGGTTCTTATATTCCCGAATTTCAGTGTTTTGATGATATGACTATCTACAGCATCAAACGGCCGTGTGAGGTCAAAAATATCACCGCTATACAGTGTCCGCCAAAAATTCGGCATAAAATGGGAAAAAATTTTACTTTTGTTTTCTCAAAAAAAATTTTACGTCAATAATTTGTGCTTGTCTAAAAACCTATTTAGCCCATATCATATATACCGAGTGATTTTTACTTCTTTAGAAAATTGAGTTTTTCGAAATTGTCAAAATCCGAAAAGTGCTATTTTTCGGAAACTAAGTAAGAATTCAATGAGATTTTTTCAAAGCCTGTTAGTTTCAGCGAACTGAACAATCTCAAGGCCAGAAAACCCATAATTTTTGCAACTTTAGCTAAAAATAAATTTTAATATTTTTCAAAATTTCACATATCAAGAGACTTAATATTAAAATTCAAATTTTTGTATGTGAAGACTTTATAATTGAAAAAAATTATATAAAATGTTAATTACGTCTTTAGATTTTTTATTATTTACCGAAAAGTAGTATGTTTCCATAGTGTTTACGTTTTTTATGCAAGGTGCTTTTTAGGAGAAATATTTTTCAATTCTAATTAATATCTATTTAAATGGCTTCAAGAAACTCTAATCTAGCCCTGTAAATGAATTACTGTTACAAAAATCCTGTAAATGTTCTTTTACAGTTGTCTAAATGAGGAGATTTTTTAGAACATGTAATTGGATAAAAAAAACCTCATTTAGATATTAATTAGAATTGAAAAATATTTATCCTAAAAAGCACCTTGCATAAACAACGTAAAAATTATGCAAACATACTACTTTTCGGTAAATAATAAAAAATCTAAAGAGGTAATTAACATTTTATATTATTTTTTCCAATTATAAATCTTTAAAGTCTTCACATACAAAAAATTGAATTTTATTATTAATTCTTAATATGTGAAATTTTGAAAAATATTAAAAAACTGAAAAATAAATTTTTAGCTAAAGTTAACAAAATTAGGGTTTTCTGGCCTTGAGGTTGTTCAGTTCGCTAAAACTAACACGCTTTAAAAAATCTCATTGAAATCGTACTTAGTTTCCGAAAAATAGCACTTTTCGGATTTTGACAATTTCGAAAAACTCAATTTTCTAAAGAAGTAAAAATCACTCGGTATATATGATAGGGGCTAAATAGGCTTTTAGACAAGCACAAATTATTGAGGTAAAAAGTTTTTTTGAAAAATCAAAAATAAAATGTTTTCCCATATTATGCCGACTTTTTGGCCAACACTGTATATTTGTCGGCATGTAATTCTTTATATACTTGATCAAGAAATTAAGTTGATGCTGACTCGGTAGAACGTGCTTTTCTAAATCGATGCTGCGTTTTTGAGATTAATTAAAAAGGACATTATTCGTTGGTTTTTTCCAAAATCCGAGAAAAACTACTTAATAAAGATATACTCCGTGTGAAAAAATGGCCTTGTTCAAAGGCTTGATGAGCAAAAGTGGTATAGTGGAAATTTCATTAAATACAGTTTTTACTATTCTAGTTGAAATGCTATCTTCACCTACAGATGTGCTGTTTTTCAGTTTTGCCACTACACTAGATAATTCTTTCGGGGTTATTGGCTCTAAGAAATATGTTTTAGTTGTCATTTGGGATATGGTACATGCGTACATGCCTAACTTTTGTGCAGTCTGTCCTTCAGCAACGCTTGAAAAAATTCAGCAAAAACGTTTGCGACTTCTTTTGCTAGGTTTTTAATCACATTCCCATTAACGGATAGGCATATTGGCATATATATGTTACGGTTAAAGTGTTTACTTGGCTAGTTTATAGACTAGCTGGATAATATACAAACTATCCAAATGTCTGGCTATTTTTATAGAAAATCATATTTCTACTAAAATAGCTATGAATATTGGCTGGTTTGTATACTATCCAGCTAGTTTATAAACTATACAGGATTTATCGCCAAAGTACAAACCACAAGAAAAGTACACAAATTAACCGTTGTTTTTGACTAGTTTACAAACTATTCAAGTATTTCGATAAAGTGTGAACTTAATATTAGTAGTAAGTAATACATAATAACCAACTTGTTGGTTAGTATGTATACTAACCAATTCCATTTGGCTACTTTATTACAAAAGTGAGGTTATGTTATAATAACCAACTCGGTGGTTAGCATGTCAACTAACCAATTCCATTTGGCTGATTTATTAGAAAAGTGAGATTATGTTATAATAACCAACTCGGTGGTTAGAATGTCAACTAACCAATTCCATTTGGCTGATTTATTAGAAAAGTGAGATTATGTTATAATAACCAACTCGGTGGTTAGCATGTCAACTAACAAATTCCATTTAGCTAATTTATTAGAAAAGTGAGATTATGTTATAATAACCAACTCGGTGGTTAGAATGTCAACTAACCAATTCCATTTGGCTGATTTATTAGAAAAGTGAGATTATGTTATAATAACCAACTCGGTGGTTAGCATGTCAACTAACAAATTCCATTTAGCTAATTTATTAGAAAAGTGAGATTATGTTATAATAACCAACTCGGTGGTTAGAATGTCAACTAACCAATTCCATTTGGCTGATTTATTAGAAAAGTGAGATTATGTTATAATAACCAACTCGGTGGTTAGAATGTCAACTAACCAATTCCATTTGGCTGATTTATTAGAAAAGTGAGATTATGTTATAATAACCAACTCGGTGGTTAGCATGTCAACTAACAAATTCCATTTAGCTAATTTATTAGAAGTGAGATTATGTTATAATAACCAACTCGGTGGTTAGAATGTCAACTAACCAATTCCATTTGGCTGATTTATTAGAAAAGTGAGATTATGTTATAATAACCAACTCGGTGGTTAGCATGTCAACTAACAAATTCCATTTAGCTAATTTATTAGAAAAGTGAGATTATGTTATAATAACCAACTCGGTGGTTAGAATGTCAACTAACCAATTCCATTTGACTGATTTATTAGAAAAGTGAGATTATGTTATAATAACCAACTCGGTGGTTAGCATGTCAACTAACCAATTCCATTTGGCTAATTTATTAGAAAAGTAAGGTTATGTTATAATAACCAACTCGGTGGTTAGAATGTCAACTAACCAATTCCATTTGGCTAATTTATTAGAAAAGTCAGGTTATGTTTATGGCAAGTGCTGTGTGTTGTTATTGTTTACTGTCGTGTCTTGTGAAATTTGTTTAAGGATAGGTATCTGGTTATTAAAAATGAATCAACAGCAACAATTTGAAAACCTGCTTTTGGAAGTTTACAAGCAAAAGTCGCATAATTCAATATTAATGAATGACAGTGATTATAGTGGACTTTTGCAACGTATAAAGAGAATACGCGAAACTGGGCCCAATACTAGTAACAAGAATATTTTTTCACACAAATAGTACCTGTATGTCACTTTTGTTTTTCACTTATTTTTAAGTACAGTATGATCGAAAACTTTCAACGTCTAGAGGGCTATGGAATTACTTTGTCAAAAAATTTTGTTAGCAGTCGTGGTAGTAAAAGTTACATTGGAATTTTACATATATGTATTACTTACTATATTGCTAGCGGCTATGAGTTAGGGGGTCACGAAGGAAGTGAGACAGACAACCAACTCTTCAATGTATATGGTGAGCTGTGCGCAAGCGCGTCGGCGTCGTCCGCGCGGTGGGGAATTGGTCAAGTTTAAAATTCGCTTCTAAAGGAGTTCGAATTCTCAGGCATGCGCACGAGACGCGTAATACTCAGAGTGAGACTATGTCGGCGCCGTAATGTTTTCGGCCGTTTCCAGGCGCTACTAGCAATATATGTATAATACATATATGGAATTTTATATTTGTCAGTTTGAGGTTATGTCAGGATTGTCATTTTAACAAATACAAACATTCTTGTTGAATACATAAAAATGTTAGTAACAAAAACAACTACAGCTATTCAAAATGATTTGCTGCATTTTCCATACACAGAACCACCTAGTGCTCGGCATTAAACATCCTGTAAAAGTTAAGTTTAACTGTCATAATTGTTTAGGTTATATTATTAAGTAGTTTTTGTAATACCTACTTGTTAAGTATTTCTTTAAGGACTGTTTACTACTGCGTAAGCAACCTCTTTACGGCCCGGCCGTAAAAAGTGTCCGTAAAGACCATGGCCTGCTAAATTGTGTGCCAAACGTCAAAGTGAAGTTTGTCACACAAATCCAGCAGCAAGCAACTCCACATAGAAGAAGGCGGCAAAAGACTGCTATAACTCCTGAACATACGCTAAAATAACTTGCTCATTCAGAATCTTAACGTCTTTAGGAATATCTTCATCATTTTCTACAGATGTCATAAGTTACGAGCTGGTTACAACTTAAAACTGCTTACAACTATACACGAAATTGGAAATAACTGACATTTATAAACAACAGTTGCAACGTTCTACGCACTCTCAATCATTCTAAAACGTCATTACACAAACCTAGCGTTTTGATGAAAATAAATTAGAAAAATATAGATATGACCGAATTGTATGTAGGTATTACAAAAACTATTGTACAGTACACGTCCGTTAGGGCCTTTACTGCCTCGCCAGTATTATTCGACTCGCTCTTCGAGCTCGTCTCACAAATTCTCTGGCTCGGCAGTAAAAGCTATCCTAACGGACTTCTACTGTAAAATACTATTTACTCATCACTGCCTACATAAATTTAATTGTAAAAAAATTAACAGCCCTCTAGACGTTGAAAGTTTTCGATCATACGTAGTAATAGCAATTTTATGTTGTACCTATAAATAAACTTTATTTTTGACCAAGAATTATTTTGCTATCCTAAACTAAATTAACCAAATGGAATAGGTTAGTTTATATACTAACCAACGAGTTGGTTATTACTACGAATATTAAGTTCACACTTTATCTAAATACTGTGGATAGTTTGTAAACTAGCCAAAATCACCGGTTAATTTGTGTACTTTTTTTGTGGTTTGTACTTTGGCGATATATCTTGTATAGTTTGTAAACTAGCTGGATAGTATGCAAACCAGCCAATATTCACTTATAATACCATGAGTAGTCATAGTTATGTCGACTATTTTTGCGGTGGTGTCACAAATGTCCATTGCGCTTTGGTACGAATAGGACGAGTGCGCTAGCACGAGTCCTAATCCCACGCGCAATGAACATGAGTAGTGATACCACCGCAAAAATAATCTACTTAACTTTGACTAAGAATGGTATTCGAGGGACTATTTAATGAACCGAACTACTTTTTCAAATTAGTTTTCAGTAAATCTAGCAACAAACTACGCAATTTCTATAGTAACGGAACACTAATATTGAGTTTTTCTAATAAAAATCGCATTTGTTAAAAATAGTCACTTGAATACCTTCTAGGAAGATATATCCACTGATATTTTTTTGATTGGTCAAGAAACATCAGAATTCTGGATTTTCATTGGTCACTTTTTGATAGATGACAGGTGAATTGAATAGTCATAGCTATTTTAGTAGAAATATGATTTTCCATCAAAATAGCCAAACATTTGGATAGTTTGTATACTATCCAGCTAGCCTATAAACTAGCCAAGTAAACACTTTAACCGTAACATATACATCAGCTTTGAAAATTTTCAATATTTCTGCATTAATTGCTGAAACCTTTAATAAAATCAAGTGTAGGTATCAGCCTAAATTACTTCATATTTGGACTATTTTTCATTCTTAGCATTATTCATATATCGAGAGATCCAAAAAAAACTGTTCCTCAGCGGGCTGTGGAAATTCAACGTACGAATAATATGTTGGTGACACTGTACGTCAATGTCAAATTCGATGTTAGCAGGTTAGGATTTGCGTCATTTTGTGTCATACCTGACGGAAAACCTAACCTGATAACGTCGAATTTGACATTGACGTACAGTGTCACCAACATATTATTCATTGGTTGAATTTCCACAGCCCGCTGAGGAACAGGTTTTTTTGGATCTCTCGATACAAGCCATGGTGCCAAACCATGTGCACTGTATGTACAATAATTACTAATAACATTTATAAAATAACTTACAAAACATTAAATTATATAGGTATTAAACGTCAAAAATGAGGTTGACAAAAGGTTCTTGCTTGTTATAATACACATGACTTAAAAATAGCATCCTCTGCTGAATTTACTTTAGGCTCATCCTGCATAATGTAGAATGCATTTTTTTTAATGAAAATAGTAACAATTTGAGAAACGCAGTTCTTCTATAAAATTCCCATAACAAAATATGTAAGGGCATCCTCGGTGATTCCTTATAATATACAGGATGAACTAAATTAAAAGGGCACCATTGAATTCCATTAATTTAGAGGCTACAAAGATTCCTTACATTTCTGGGGAAGAAAATGTACAATATTTTTCCCAACTACGTATGCCCTATTGAAAGATTCTGGCATTATTTGAAGTAAAAAACATATGAAGGACGTTGAACTGCAAATTCAGTGAAGTAATTAATTAAACAAATTAAAACTAAACTGCGCCAAATGCGAAAAGTAACAAATGTAATACAAGTTAGTTTCATTCAAAATTAAAAACTAAAATGTGTGCCAATTTTTAGTTATCACACCTATAGCCCAAGGCCCACAAAATTAAATAAAGATTATTTTAAATAATAATAAATTTACGGGATGATATCGCAAAGGTAGTAAGGTGTGTATGTAGATTTTCCCAGTCGTCATTAATCCGATAAAGCCATACCTGACTCGTTTCATTCAAACTGACGAATAAATTTGACAATGTTGCATTATCATTAAAGTGAATGAGAATATATAAGCTGGACGTTAAATAAGCCATCATTTATAATATATATGGCGGATGCACGACAAGCAATAACATAAGAGGACTCCGAACAGGGAGTAGTTTAGAAGCAGAATGAATATTTTATATTTAGATTGAATTGATTTTCCATGTGATTTTCTATTAGAGTAATTAAAGTCATGTTAGATATTTCTATAAAAACCCCCAAGTCACTTGCATAGTCTTGCTACTCTATAGCAAATTAATTCTATCCAAACGTTAAATAGCCTCTTGGCTCAATATCGATCTAAGGGACTGTAAAAAAGTTCCGCCTGACCACCGATTCAAACTGAGGACTTGCTTATTGCAAGTTTGGCACTTTATTTACTCCGCCACTGAAACTTCTATGCACACTAGAATGAGATCATAAAAACATTTGGACAAGGACAGCTATAGTTCTGTTGCCTCCCTTGTAATACATTTGATTATTTGCAAATTCTTAAACTGATGCCTAATGTAAGAGATGTTCCTACAATTCCCACACAAATTGGAAAAGACGGCATCAGATTTGGAAATGCCGACGTGTTTTAGATTGTCCAGTTTTTGGCTACAACAGGTATCAGTTTTTGCATCGCATCTAAATGTTTAATGTCAAGATAATAACTGTTAACCACCACATGTTGGAAGCAAGGAGTATCCCAATTATCACCGGAGGCACATACTTTGCTTAACAGGCTAAACATCCAGGTAAGCGATTAGTGTCGTCCGGGTCACTAATTTCATCATTTGTTTTACATAAGCTTTATTTTTCAATCTTGAGCTATCACATTCTTTACGCAAAAAGATCAATATCTTAGTTTACTTCATCATATACTTACAATTAATTTCTGTACAGTTAACACTCACCAAAATATTTTTTTTAATTGAATCTTATTTCCGAAATGGTGTTTGAGAAATTAGTTGAATAGAAATACAGCATTGAAATTTGTATTAACGAATTCTTAAAAAAAAGTCTCGTTTAGCAAGGCAAAATGAAAATAGCTGATTACATTGATCATAGTATAAGCTAAAATGTACAGCTGAAAATACATAACCATCATTGTCCAAAAATGTCTATGGACAGCGACAGTTACAATTTTCTTCAGCTTCAAACACGAGTGACAAAAATTTCCTGGTATTCCACTGTCACGGGTTGAAAATTCCATAAAAAACCAAAACTAGTTCTAGGAATCAAATTAGGTGAGAATGTCTTATAGGCTGAATATAAATATATGTCCACTGTAACTAGTAAAATAAAGGAGAGTACAATTTTCTACCTATGTAATTTACATATTTGCCGCCACTTTAAAATGGCAACTCACCTGTTTTAGTTTCAGATTAAAATTTGTTCTTAATGTCACGCAATTTTGCCCTAGAAACAGTTTTTGTGCTAAATAAGCCGTGATTTTTTTATTTTTCAAGCTCAAGTGTGTAAACGGTATTGCGCAAGTACATTTATGAATAATAAACTTAAAAACAGATTTCATTTACATTTAATTTTTACTAACTAAAAACGTCATACTAAAATTAAAGAAAAACTTAAAAGCAATCTTGCCCCAAAATTACTTAGAATGTATTTTTAGCCTTTAGATGTAACACCCAGTTTTCTACAATATAAAATATGTACTGCATTATGCTCCTGCTTGGAATGGGCATTATAGCAAGTTCGAACTTCACATGCCAGCACGGTTAGCACAAGATTGATACTGAATGAGTTAACCAGTTATTTTAAAAATTACAGTTTACTAATTTATAAACGACATTGAAAAATACTAATATTGGGTAATCTTGCAGTTTACGTCCCCACCAGTGCGCACTTTTACTGCGCCGATTATTTTAGGTCAAATCACCAGCAGCGTTGCCGCCCTTATTGTTTACTTTCTCGATCTGGACAGCCAATTCATACACAATAGTAAAAACATAATGAAATAACATCGAGCCATGACAGTTTTTTATAATCTGGCTGTATTATAGGTTTGGCATGTTGCAATGTTGGGTAGTTCCTGTCGTATAAAGGCAGCATTTCTTTCTTTAAATAACCTCAATAAACACTAAACAAGTAGCTCTATATGATCATTTTTAGAATCATACGATTCTATCGCATAAGGCAAGGAATATGAAAATCCCAATAATTTACCTACTACGCAAGAACTTGGAGAAAGCATGAAGGACATCCATGAATTTGCTACAATATTTATTGAACAGCACATATGAGATCTCATACTTGAGTAAACGGTACAGTTGCTCGTATTGTGAATACAAAGCAAAGCATAAACCTCATTTAGTCATATACCGTGTGTCCACAGGAATACGCACCATAGGGATAACCAAATAGAATAGAAAGATCGGCTAACTCTGGAATCGCCGGCACGCTAAAACGTTGTTTTCTGGCTTCTGACTCGCCACTGTATGAAACAATATTGTTATAAATGGTACAAGAAAAGGGACGGTGGTCATAGCACTGGTTGATATTTATATTCTATTAGCATTATCTTACCTCTATGGTGCGTACTCCTGTGGACACCCGGTATATGCGGAAACATGCAGGTGAAAAACCATACGATTAATCTGAATGTGGATACACGGCAGTAGAGATACATAGTTTACTTAGATATATGCGGTCTCACACAGGAGAGAAGCTGTATGTTTGTCCCTATTGTTAATACAGAACAACACGGAAAGGTAATTTAGTCAACGATATCCAATCTCATATTGGAGAAAAACCATATGGCCCTACAGAATGCTCATACAGAACTTTGCAAAAAAGTAGTTTAGCTAGACATATGAAGTGTTATACAGGAGTGAAAACTTTAGTTGTTCTAATTGAGAATACAAAACGGCACAAAGCAGTCATTTAGTTAGACATATGCGGTCTTACACAGGAGAAAAGCCTTTTAGTTGTACTATTTGTGACTACAAAGCAACGCAGAAAAGTCACTTGGAACGACATATCTGGTCTCACACGAGGGAGAAATCTTACGATTGTTCTAATTGTGAATACACAATAACACAGAAAGATGATTTAGCTAACCATATCCAGTCTCATATGGCAGAAAAACCTCATGCTTGTACTGAGTGTGAATACAGAAATTTGCATAGAAGTATAGATAGTTTAGTTTGACAAATAAAGCCCCATACTGGAGGAAAACCTTATAGTTATTCTGATGTGAATATAGAACAGTGCAAAGAAGTTATTTAGTTCAGCACATGAAGTCCTATACAGGAAAAAACCAAATTTTACATGTACGGCAGTGAAAATGACATCTCCTACAGATGAACAACTCTTGAGTTCATAAAATAAACATTTCAAATATGTAAATCAGAAGTGCTACGATATCACTTGTTAAATACAAAATATCGTATTTGTTAGAATTGTTTTGAATTGTGAGCTTCTGGATAGCAGATGCTTGTTCAAATTGTTTTAAGTTCAGAAGAGGATAGTATGAATGGCCTACTACTTATCTAGTCTATATGCTCTTGGTTCAGTAAGTTTCTATTCTAAAGCTAATTCATGAGTTAATGCACTTAAATATTCTTCGTATAATTGTGTATTTATTTCTATTTCGGAATATGGTGAGATACAGCAGGGGAAATGAAATACTTGAGAAGAATGGTCGGAAAAACGAAACGCGACAGAATTAGAAATACAGCGATTAGAGAAGAACTGGAAATGGAACCATTGGTAGGAGAAGTGGAGGGAAGGCAGTCTGCCTGGTTTGAACACGTCGTGAGAATGCGAAATAGAAGAGACCCGAAAAGGATACTGGAAGCAAGGCCAAAGGGAAGGCAATATGTAGGAAGGCCTAGGGAAACATGGGAAGAAAGAATGGAAAAGATGGTACTGGATAGAGGAAAGAACTTAGGACAGCTAAAGAGAATGGCAGCTGATCGTGACCAATACCGCAAATGAATGAGCAACCTGACGCCATAGGCATAAGGGAAATGGAAAAGAATAAGAAGAAGATGGTGAGATATAGACCTTATAAATTGTTAAAAGAAACGAATAATGCAAGTAGATTATGTGAAAATCTTTAAGAAAGATAGTTTATGTTGGTACGTATATCTGCCTCTGTAGTCCTTTAGTTTTACACTAACTTTTATGACATAGTGGTATTATAGACATGAACAAGGTAGTAATTATTTCTGCTTGTATTTAAAATACTATGCGTTTTGTCCAAACATGCATGTATGTAAAAATTATCGGAATATGCTTGTTCCATCCACCACCAGCAGCCAGTACCAACAGCACACCTAGTTAACAATTATAGAAAAAGCTGCAAAATTGAATAACTCGAGGGTGTTTGTACCTAGACAACTCGTAACTTCATTAATAATATAGAAAAATACAATTCAAAAATATTTTATTGTTCCATTTAAAAAACTTAGTTTCCAATTGTTTTCATGTGGTATTTTTAAAGACAAATGGAATTTGTTTTGCATATCTTGTTCAATTGTTAGTGATTTTGCATATGTCATGACTTCCTTTAGGCAAATAATTCATTTTAATAAAAGAATAAGTTTCAACGTTTTAATTTAAGCATGCTATCATCAAGTATTTTCAGTGCTGTTTTAAAATGTCTAAAAATATAGAGGGTGTTTTATTTAAAAAACCAAAATTGCGTATTACTAAGCAAAAATTGGCTGAATACTAGCATTTCAGACAAACGATAGTTATTTACATTACGAGTCCGGTAGTGTATAACAACACTGATGAAGGTAAAAGGCTTAACGCACCGAGTATTGTATTAAATTCTTTAGCCGACATATTTTTTTTCAAGCTGTACCTATGTTAGGATCCCCGATTCATAAAATTAATTTTTAAAAATGGTATCAAGTTGACTAGTATAAGTGAATCATGGGTTGCATAACTTTGTCACCGGCATAAATAGTTTTAATTTGATTTCAAAGTCAAACTTTACATCAAATGTACCGCAAATATTTATTCTGAGCCCCTATTTAACAATAATACTAATAATATTGCATTTTAGTTGTATTTAATTAGAAATTAAAAATAATAGGTAGGCAACACATTTAACAAGCGCATGGTTTTCACAGAACTTGATTTTAAAAACAATTTTCTACGTTTTAAAATGGGTGTGCACCTTTCCAAACATCGGGAAAAGTAGATTTAAGTATCTCTTCAAGCATTTGCTTATTTCCATATTAACTCAAGCAAGTTAAATAATTTGGTTTAAAATATGTATGCATTTATATTTATTTATTAATCAAAAAGTAATTATTATTGTTATTGCTTCTTTCCATTTTCACCATATTTCCTAAGATATACGAAGTTGGTGTTAGAGACATTCTTATTCTACCTTTTGATGCTCTATCAGAATTTGAAGTCAAATTTTGAAATTCCAAAAGTAGCACATTCTTGCCGACGTTCTACTCCGTTGATCATCAACGACCACCACAATTGAATATAGCTGTAGATTATACTCCGTACATAAGTATGGTGAAATAAAAACAAAAATCATTGGAAGGATTCGAAAGTGGATAGAGGAGCTGATAGCATTCCAAAGAAGCCAAAAATTCCAAGAACACTTAATAAATATCTGGTGTGATACACGCACGCAACTTCCTTTTACAGTGATCTTATAATTAGCCAGAAATTTGAACCTGTAAGATTTTGTTCAGAGGATTTCAATACGGTTTTAATGTATTGTTTAAATGTTATTGGGTTTTCCTTTACCTAAAGCTAAATTAAACACACAGGTATTTATAGGGTCCCTTGCTGTTGTAATGCTGTATACATTGGTGAAACAGGACATTCAGTAAAAAAACTTAAATGCAGTCTTTATGAGTTAGGTAGGGAATTTTCAAGGTTTGAAGAAAAATACTTGAAAGAAAAGTCTCTCAAATAGCCGTTTTATGTAATGGTGGTGTAAATCAAAAGTTAATGTTTTTTTGCCCCGGGTTCGGGATACAGAGTTCGAGCGCGCCTTTGGTGCTTGCGCAGCAACCTTTGTGTGGGGTATGTTTTGGTGATTTGTTGACCTTGTTACTCTATCTCTTAGGTCTGTGGTTCTGAGTAGAGCACGGTTAATTTAGTACCCAACTGTGAATGGTCTAAAAACATTTTGAATTTTTTTTAAATTGAAAGGTCATATTTCTAAATGAAAAATTAAATGCTGAAAATTTTCTGAGTCCATATGGTATATAATTTAATGCCAAATAGCCGAATGAACCGTAACAACCTTAGTCCATAGCAACCAGTAAATAAATTCTTTAGTTATCATCGAATATGTCAATGTTAGCTTGAGTTTTAATTTAAAAAAGTCTGTAAAGGGCTTTACTCAGAACTTTCCTCGTAAGTATACGTTGTGACACTAAACAATTTTAGAAGTCAAAAGAAACTAGGTAAATCCATCTCAACGTTCCTAGTAAAATAATTTACCGTATATCTGTTCCATTTTTATTAAGGGCAAATTCTGAGCTAGGTATATGCATATTACTATTTGTATCTATTTCCCAGTTAACACGAAATTTATTTTTCTAAGGTACTCACCTTATACATATTTTACCAAAATTTTCTCGGTTTCATGCCAGGAAGGGATATAATTCGCATGCAAAATATAGTCTTCCTCTAACAAATAGTTTTTGAGTTATACCAGCAACAGACAGACATTCTTAGGGAATTGAGAAAACGTGTTTTTTGTCATCTAGGGACCCTGAAAGAAACCTAGGAGTAAAGTACTACTACCGATTGATCTATTTTATCTACAAGTCACTGGGATGTGGAATCTCCAAATTTAGATTAAGAACGTAAATATCAATTTTCAAGCGGATCAATTAAACTGTCCGAGCTTTAATAGTATCTTATGGTACTAGTGTATAAGTATAGCCTTCTGCCCTTTTAGTCTCGCTTCCCTCATGAGTGGAATAAATTTCTTACACTCGGTGCTTATTACGTTTGAAAATAATAGTTATTTGTAACTATTCTTTTCAAACGTCATAAAAGTGGCGACTTTTGTGACTACA
Source organism: Agriotes lineatus (assembly GCA_940337035.1). Classification (NCBI taxonomy): domain Eukaryota; kingdom Metazoa; phylum Arthropoda; class Insecta; order Coleoptera; family Elateridae; genus Agriotes; species Agriotes lineatus. The sequence goes on along the minus strand of CALNHX010000596.1, from coordinate 126,917 downwards.
TTGTCAAGGTAACAGTGTCACTTTTCTGATTAGGCATAAAAAGTGCTAAATTATCTGCCTAATCATTTAATCATTTAACTATCGGAATCATACATTTCAATAATATAATTAAATTATTAGGTATTTATTATTTTCATTCACAGTAACCATGGAAAAAATTATTTCCAACGTATCACGATTCTACCTCAGTATTGGTTTCTCACATTCATACTACATTTTTGTTTTCTGATTTTGTTTCTTTTTTGCTAATAGGTCCTCGATTGAGAATATCCCTATGTATATTTAATTGGCAATTTTCCATAGCAACTGCGATTATTAATAATCGGAAATTTTTGGAAATTTACGGTAAATTCCATCTTATATGTCACTGTCATCACAAATAACTGTAGATTTTTAGTACCCATTTCGATATTAATTTTGTTATTATTCTTAATAAAAATGTTTACTCTACTGTGTTTTTTTAATTCGTGATATATTCTATCAAAATATAACACGTGCATAAAAAATTTTTGCAAAGCAGATATTTTTTCTAACAAAAGACTTGAGTGTTTGCTTCCAAGAAAAAAACCCTTTTCCGTCGGCGTCGTGATTTTTTCAGTTGGCATGCGCCCATGCTTCTATTGAAAAAATGGTTGCAGAGCTGTCTTCCAAATATTTCTGGAAATTTTTCAAGCACTTGTTTTGTTTCAACTGATAATAAAATTATAGTATACCGTGCGTTCCTTTTAAAAGTATACACAGTATACTCGTATTTATACTAAAAAGAAAAATTCCCTTATTTTTTATTGTTTACTCTATATTTCGGCAACCAATTATAGAGCAATCTTCAATTTTAAGAGTTTTAATTTAAAACAAATAACATGCTGTGGCAAAAATAAGGGAATTTTTCTTTTTAGTATACATACAAGTATCCCCTATGTATACTTTTAAAAAGAACGGATGGTATGTATTTGGCTGTATGTGCTACCTGCCTCTACAAATAAATCTTCATTTTTGCTCATAGGATGTTATTATTTACATATTCAATTAAATTTAACCTGGTTATATATAACTTTGACTAACAACCGCGTTTTAAAAACCACCTGTAGACAACGAAAATAGTTCATATAATCCGTGCCGAACTTTACTACCTCAGTGGTGGAGCCTCCCTATTTTTATTAATAGCTCTAGGTAGAATTCGTGCAAACATCGGGCAACCATGTAGCATATTTGACGTCACTTCTATCGGCGCAGTAAAAGTGCGCACTGGTGGGGACGTAAACTGCAAGATTACCTAATATTGTACATAGAAGTGGGGGTGTATATCTGATATTCTCTCCGAGTGGGAAAAAAAAACGTTTTATGGCCGCTAATAATCTTTTACCATATTCGAGGGACAATTTATTTAAATATGTATACCTACCACAAACGGATGCAACAAAACCAGAATCAGGTAAGACACCACACTGTTATTTCACACGACGACGCTACACTTGAAGTTAGATCACGTTTCTGAAACAAGAGAATATTTTTAAAGTTTCTGGCTAAACAATCTTACAAGTGGCCTTGTGCACTATTTAGGTTATGTTAACATGCCAGCAGCTGTTAAGAAGTACACCGTGCCGACCAATTATGAAAAGGAGGTGGAGTTTAGTGAAGGCGCCGAATTAAAAAAAAAGATAATATACGCATGAGTACACATACATTTAAATTATGTTCTGTTTGAAAGAAAAATCGGAGAAATTATCAAAGAGCTCGTAAAGCTTATAAAGCAAAAATATGAAATATATAAAAATTATGCATTTATTAATTTATGTAATATAAAAACATATATAAAAAATTATAATTGAAATACTTAGTGCTTTACGTTATCACTTCTATACCTACTACAAATTGTTAATTCATTGATTACTAATTTTATCAATGTAAGCATTTACGTGCTTACTGTATGTTAATTCATTAATGCTCATAAATAAATAGAAAATAGGAATACATTTTAGTTTTCAAAGAGAATTCTCTAATTATTTAGAATTTTATGACGTCATTTTATCTGTTTAAGTTTTAATGATTATCACAAATGTGAATCTATAACAATATGTAGTGGATGTTCAATTTCTCAGAATTCAGTTTAAAAGATAAACGTATTTTTGTGTAAATGTTTGTTTATTTGTAGCTTATGGAAAGGCAAGGCTATCATTTAACTGAAATTTTTTATTTTGCCGTGCAATCACTAACGTAAATTTTATTGAAAACACTAACAATTAAACTTTTATATTTACCCAATTTTAACCTCTTGTTATCAATTTTAAAATATTGAAATATGAAATCCTAATACATAATATAAAAACTGAACAATGTGAATCATCCTAAAAATAGAGTTAATATTTAGGAAAATTGAAATGTTAACAGTGAATAGGGTACCAACATTGAGTCGATGCTGACCCGAAGAAAATAATTTTTGGTTGAGAAGAAAAGTGAGACAAAATTAATAAAAAGTGCAAGGTGAAATCGTTTTTACATTATACAGATATAATTCCTGAAATAATTTTATATTTTTTAAGTAGCATATGAAATGCGGAATTTCTTTACCCGTAGGTGGATACATAAAATTTGAACAAGACGTCTCGTACGCCTTAATATTTAAATAATTATTTGCCTATTTTATCCCGTCAGTGATCATGAACTCTCTTAATATCTCAGTTAGTCGCTTATGCAAGATTACTATCGGCCAAAACCGATATCTGGTTTCCCCTGTTAATGTTGGTTGTACAGAAACCTAACTTAAAAACAATGCACAAAAAAGCCGAATTGTTTACATCATCTATTGACTTCACAACACATATAAAAATATAAAAAACAGCACACACGCATAAAAAACAAAAGAAATAAAAGGAAATAGAATTAAGTTCTGAAACACGCTACGTGCGATATAGAATGAGGCTACTCGTAAGCGTATTGCAAACATACATAAACAGCGTACAACAAACATCACCAAAAATATCGTTGAAATAATTACCTTTTAAAATAACGCAAATATCAAAATTACCTAAAGCCTGTACTTATTTGAGTCGATGATAAAACACATTCATGAGCGTTGCAAAAACTTGCAGTTAAACGTTAAACCTTCCTCTCTGCAAACATTTTACCTGGAACTGACTACTGAATACCCTTGGAAACGGCACGCCTTAATTGCATCACCCGCTCCTGGCGGATATTATGCTGGGAGCCATTGATCGCGTACAGGCCTCGTAAGGGCAGTTCAATTGGCACCTCTCAAAATTGACGCTTCAAATACGCCTTTAAATATAGCACCATGAGTGTACTTCTAGTACACTCAGAAAATGCGTTCGCGGAATTTGCAAATACTGGTTCGCTGCACTTTATTTCTGTTTGCAGCAAACGTTGCCTGCTAAGATCTTTGTGGTCGCTTCAAATTAACTTATATCTCCAAGGGCGAATTTACGTACCATACTTTCCCATCTAACATACCCATGCAACTCTCAGAAGAAGCTGCGTGCGACCTTTTTTTGTTAAATTTGCATGAATTGAAAATTCCCGCATCCCGCGTAAAGCGTGAGTTTCTTGCTACACTCGTGAAAAAAATCACAATATACGTCCAGCGCAGGACCGGCTTTGCGAGCATTTGCTTACATAAAACACAATATTAAACATAGGAAATACAACTTAGCTTCTACATTTAAGCATGAAGATAACCATTATCGGTAAGGAATCCAGCTGGCCCGTTACACATAGAATAATTCTCGGTTTTTGTAAATCATAGGTCGCTACTGCACACGTTCATTATATCTTCTTCCTCTTATTATAGGCCAGTGGCCTGTTTTAACCACAAAGTGGTTTTGTGAGCCCTCTTTCCCCTTAGGCCGGATAGGTGACTAGCCTTGCCCGTTGAAAGCGAGGAAGAGTTCCCTTGTTTAGGGGTTAACGACTACCATAGCTGTTAGCGTGGTAGCCGGGGAGCATACGATTTTTAAAATCCTACTACAGTCTGCTGGGATTCGAACCCGAGCCGGCCACCTAAGGCCCCTTTCAGACAAAACGACTTTTCGCCGTGCGCCGTATACGGCACAGTGCCGTGCATTCCAAAGATGCGCCGTAGAGCACACGACTTTTTGCCGTGAACATGACGGCGTGTTATGGGCCGTGATGTATCAGGGTGTTTGTATATCGCTAGACAGCTTGTAACTTCATTAATAATAGATATTGAAAAAACTTTTTTCTTGTTTTAAATGCCAGTATTCATCCTACACACTGTCATAAATCAGTTTAAGTCATGGCTTCCTATTTTTGCGACACGACTTTGGTTTTTTTAAAGGAACACCCCGTATATTTGTAGATATTTGAAATCAGCGTAAAAATACTTTGACAGATGCTCAAACAAAAATTTTAGAACTTATTATTTTATTAAAATAAAAAAATATTTAGTTCAAGTAGGCCATGACTTACACAACATTATTAAACATCGAACAAGGAAAGCAAAAGAAACTCCACTTGGCTCCAAATATTCCTCATGGCCGAATTATCGCATCAAAGGCACTAAAATCATTTAAAACTCTGTTTTTTAAATGGAACAATATGAGTTTCATTAAACAGTTGAAAACTACAACAAAAAACTTTCCAACGATGATCCATATTCGCCATTTCATTTCGCTTTAAAAAAATATTTTATTTTAAATATAATGCGAACATAATTATTTCATTTAAAAAACATAGTTTTCAATTGTTTTAGTACGTGTGCTGCGATAATTCGTCCATGAGGAGAGCCAGGTAAACTTTCTTTTGCATTTCTTGTTCGATTGTTAGTGATTTTGGGTGTCACGACCTAATTTGGGCATTTTTTTAAAATAAAATAATAAATTTCCAATTTTTATTTTAAGCATACTACCACAGCACTGATTTAAAATATTTAAAAATGTACAGGGTGTTCCATTAAAAATACCAAAGTCGTGTATCAGTACGCAAAAATAAAAGGTCATGGTTTAAATTGGATTACACTTTGTAGGCTACGTACTGGTATTTAAAACAAAACGAAGTTTTTTCAATATCTCTATTATGAACGATGTTACGATTTAAACACCCCGTATGTAGGCTTCTAATCGTATCTCACTTTTCAGTATTGTGTAATAGATGACTGAGAATGACTCAATTACATTAGAATGTTAATAGCAACATTCGAATAAAGTGCAAGAACAACTGGTTAGACGAAATACCAATATGAGAGACGCCATCTCACCGGCGGAAAGTCGTTCCGTCTGAAAGACTCCATATACCACAATGTATATCAAGACGCCGTGTACGGCACGGCGCCGTGTCCGAGCTTGATAAACGCCGTGGTGTTCACGGCGGCCGTGTACAGCTTAAGTCGTGGCCGTCTCGTATGAAAGGCTCCATATGAATCAATAGTCTTCAAAATGCACGGCACTGTGCCGTACACGGCGCACGGCGAAAAGTCGTTTCGTCTGAAAGGGGCCTAAGAGGCGAGCATTTGCTCGCAGGGCCATCCGCTCACCGTTCATAATATAACCAACGCCTTAATTGCATTGTAAAGAATGAGCTAGTCAATAACACATCAACACTAATTGTGAATGTAGCACTGAGTAGGGTAGAACAATATAAGCAACCATCTCAAAATATTATATACTAGTATACTACTGAGCCTAAGATTTTGATTAGATAAATGTTATAAAAAACATTTTTACAATGGGAACACCTGATATAATGGAAACGTTAATATAACAATAATACATTTTCAGTTATACTATATGAAGGGATCGTTATTTTGCCAGAAAATGCTTTGACCGAAACATTGTTACGACTGTGCCCCACAGAGAAATGTTAATATTTCTTGCACACATATTCAATCTGAATATCGCAATTAAGATTTCCATCTAAGCAAATCCCAAGAATTTAGCTCTATTGGCAGTTACATTCGCAGTACAGCAACTTTCTCCAAAACACAAGTGTTCCATTTTGCTGTTATTTAGTAATAATTTGTATTTTACATATCACTGTTGCATTTCAGCAGCAATTTGGTTTACAGTATCATGTAATTCTGTTACACTACTCTCGGGTGCAATAATAAATGCATTATCATATATAATCCAACTAGTGGGTGCTTGATTATGAAATGATCATTTGTGTTTACACCAGATACATTGTTTAGCAATCACACGAGTCCTTATACCGAGTAGAAACAGAAATGATTTGATAATCAAGAAGACACGAGTTGCATTCAGCTAGATTATATCACAAGTCAATAAACAACGTTTAAACAGTTTACTTATAAATATTAAAAGTGCAGTTAGTGTGGTTACTATCACGATTGTACTTTCAGCAGATGAGATACCGCGATCTTTGTGAAGGTATTTGACTATCACTTATAAGTCAAGAAGGTATATGATTAGGTATCACCGTTGTTATGTACATTATCAAAAGTTAGTACATGTGTAACTATGCATTTTTACCGTTTTTCATTGATTGATGTTATAGGGAGTGGTATAGTCAAATATAATCTCATACGAGCATTAATTCTTTCCAGAAATTTTTTGAGTGCATTCCAACGTCGTATTAGTTTGCCCGAGCGGGATGCAAGGGCAAATTAGAATGTCGCGTCGTTGGAATACACGAAAAATAATTTCTGGATATGAATTAATGCCCGAATGCAGATTCGAAAACGAAATTAAAGTTTCGTATTAGCAAATACTTAATTTAAATTCGTATGTTAACTCGTAAAATAAACGCTCTAATCTATTGATTTCATTGGTAACTATGGAAGTGATCTGTATGATTAAATGCTGGCATAGAGACGAAACTGCTATTTTAACCATTAAAATAAATTCACTGTATACATTAGCTTTGAAAATTTTCAATATTCCTGCATTAATTGCTGAAACCTTTAATAAAATCAAGTGAAGGTATCAGCCTAAATTACTTCATATTTGGACTATTTTTCATTCTTAGCATTATTCATATAGAACCCATGGTGCCAAACCATGCGCACTGTATGCACAATCATTACTAATACAATACAAAAACTTAGAAAATATTAAATTATGTATAGGTATTAAACGTCAAAAATGAGGTTGACAAAAGGTTCTTGTTTGTTATAATACACATGACTTAAAAATAGCATCCTCTCCTGAATTTACTATAGGCTCATCCTGCATATTGTAGAATGTATTTTTTTTAATGAAAATAGTAACAATTTGAGAAACGCAGTTCTATAAAATTCTCATAACAAAATATGTAAGGGCATCCTCGGTGATTCCTTATAATATACAGGATGAACTAAATTAAAAGGGCACCATTGAATTCCATTAATTTAGAGGCTACAAAGATTCCTTACATTTCTGGGGAAAAAATGTACAATATTTTCCCCAACTACTTATGTCCTATTGAAAGATTCTGGCATTATTTGAAGTAAAAAACATATGAAGGACGTTAAACTGCAAATTCAGTGGAGTAATTACTTAAACAAATTATAACTAAACTGCGCCAAACGCAAAAAGTACAAAATGTAGTTAGTTTCATTCAAAATTAAAAACTAAAATGTGTGCCAATTTTTACTTCCTTTTACAATAAAGGAAGTATTGGATTCACCCCAAAAATTCGAAATTGAGTTTTCAACAGAGTTTCACGTTTTAGAGTTCCCTGAACTCAAAAAACATGTTTTTGTTCATTGGTCTGTCTGTCTGTGTGAACAGAATATCTCAAAAATGAAAAGAGGTATGGCGTTGTAACTTCGTATATAAGTTTTGTGCGATAGCAAGTTTTTGAAAAAAATCGCACAACCGGAAGTATGGTGTTTACTCTTGTGACTTTTCAATTTTTTTAGATTTTTTCAAAAACGGCTCTAACGATTTTTTTTAACTTTACATTTTTAATGTGTATTGATGTGAGATAGGTGATTTTCCAGTTGAATACTTCTAAAGTGGGTTTCTTTTGTTTTTTTTTCTATTTTTTTTATTAACTCCTATTTTAAATAAAACACCCGGTATATTATTACATTTTTGAATTCACCTTAAAATTCTAGAGAAAATTTGTCTCTTCAACTAACGCTCTATTTTGTACCGTTTTTGTAGAATTTGTAATTTTTGAAAATTTTTGACAAATGGTTAAAAATTAAAAATGAAATTTTTGACTAATTATAAGATCACTGTAAAATGAAGTTGTGTGAGTGTATCACACCAGATTTTTAGTTATCACATCTATAGTCCTAGACCCACAAAATTAAATAAAGATTTGTTTAAATAATAATAAATTTATGGGATGATATCGTGAAGGTAGTAAGGTGTGTATGTAGATTTTCCCCGTCGTCATTACCCCGATAACGCAATACATGACTGGTTTCATTCAAACTGACGAATAAATTTGACAATGTTGCATTATAATTAAAGTGAATGAGAATATACATAATGAACGTTAAATTAGCCATAATTTATAATATATATGGCAGATGCATGACAAGTGATAACATAAAAGGACTCCAAACAGGTAGTAGTTTAGAAGCAGAATGAATATTTTATATTTAGGTGGAATTGATTTTCCATGTGATTTTCTATTAAAGTAATTAATGTCATGTTACATATTTCTATAAAAAAACTCCAAGTCACTTGGATAGTCTTGCTACTCTATCTCAGAGCACAAAATTAACTCTATCCAAACGCCAAATAGTCTATTGGTTCAATACCGATGCAGTGGACTGTAAAAAAAGTAATTCATATTCTTATTTGGGTATTTCGCCACGTCAATGTCAAAATTTCATTGAAGGTTGGTCGTTTTTCCTTCCAGTGAAAAAAGATAAGTTTGTTCGTTGTAATTGTTATTCGTTGATAACGAGGGCAGATTGTCCCTCGAAACGTTCGTTGTTAATATTTTCGTTATTTAATATTTTAATTTGCAGAGTGGCGAAATACCCAAATAAGAATGTGAATTATGAATTCACGCCACAAAGAAGTTTCAGAGATTATGTAAAAAAAGTTCCGCCTGACCACCGATTCTTGGTTATTGCAAGTTTGGCACTTTATTTACTCAGCCACTGGAACTTCTATGCACACTAGAGTGAGATCATAATAACATTTGGATAAGGACAGCTATAGTTCTGTTGCCTCCCTTCTAATACATTTGATTATTTGCAAATTCTTAAACTGATGCCCGATGTACAAACCATCGTCAAGAGATGTTCCTACAATTCCAACACAAATTGGAAAAGGTGGCATCAGATTTCGAAATACCGACGTGTTTTAGATTGTCCAGTTTTTGGCTATCACAGGTATCAGTCCTTGCATCGCATCTAAATGTTTAATGTCAAGTTAATAAATGTTAACCATCACATGTTGGGAGCAAGAAGTATCCCAATTATCACCGGAGGCACATACTTTGCTTAATAGGCTAAACATTCAGGTAAGCGATTAGTGTTGTCCGAATCACTAATTTCATCATCTTTTTTTACATAAGCGTTAGTTTTCAATCTTAAGCTATCAATTCTCTACCGCAAAAAGATCAATATACTTACAATTAATTTCTGTAAAGTTAACACTCACCAAAATAATTTTTTTAATTGAATCTTATTTCCGAAATGGTGTTTGAGAAATTAGTTGAATAGAAATACAGCATTGAAATTTGTATTAACGAATTCTTAAAAAAAAAGTCTCGTTTAGCAAGGCAAAATGAAAATAGCTGATTACATTGATCATAGTATAAGCTAAAATGTACAGCTGAAAATACATAGCCATCCTTGTCCAAAAATGTCTATGGAGAGTGACAGTTACAATTTTCTTCAGCTTCAAACACGAGTGACAAAAATTTCCTGGAATTCCACTGTCACGAGTTGAAAATTCCATAAAAAACCAAAACTAGTTCTAGGAATCAAATTAGGTGAGAATGTCTTATAGGCTGAATTTAAATATGTCGAACTGTAACTGTAACTAGTAAGATAAAGGACAGTACAATTTTCTATGATTTACATATTTGCCGCCACTTTAAAATGGCAACTCACCTGTTTTAGTTTCAGATCGAAAATTGTTCTTAATGTCAAGCATTTTTCCCTAGAATAGTAGTTTATGTAACTAGTCCTCAAAGCAAGGCTTTAGGGGACGAGTCTTAATGTTTCCGGACGAGGCGGAGCGAAGCGCAGCCGAGTCCGTAATATGAAGATGAGTCCTCTAAAGCCATTTGAGGACGTGTTGCATACAACGTTTTTTTGTATTAGCTCTCCAAACATTATAATATGAAGTTTCAATTACCATTAACGCGGCATTATATTAGGACGCCGCGCGAAAATGTATTTTTCGCTTCCCAAACTGGTTACTTTGGAAACTGTCTAGGATCCTCAAAATGGCCATTTAGAGGCCTTGTACTTAAAGTCGTCATGGCAACTAATGTTTGAGTCCGCTAAAATGTTGTCATGACGACTTTAAGTACAAGGCCTCTAAATGGCCATTTTGAGGATCCTAGACAGTTTCCAAAGTAACCAGTTTGGGGAGCGAATACAAAAAACAGTTTTTGTGCTAAATAAGCCGTGATTTTTTTATTTTTCAAACTCAAGTGTGTAAACGGTATTGCGCAAGTACATTTATGAATAATAAACTTAAAAACAGATTTCATTTACATTTAATTTTTACTAACTAAAAACGTCCGTAATCTTGCAGTTTACGTCCCTAACTGTGCGCACTTTTACGGCGCCGATTGAAGTGACGTCACATAAGCTACATGGTTGCCAAATGTTTGCACAAATTGTACCTAGAGCTAATAATAATAATAGGGAGGCTCCCCCCCCCCCACAACGGAGATAGGAAAGTTCAGCATGGATTATACGAACTATTTTGCTTGTCTACAGGTGGTTTTCAAAGACAGTTGTTAGCCAAAGTTTGATATAATCAGGTTAAATTTAATTGAATATGTAAATAATAGCAGACTATGTTATTAGGAGCAAAAATGAAGCTTTATTTGCAAAGGCAGGTAGCACATAGAGCCAAATACATACCATCCGTTCTTTTTAAAAGTATACATAGGGGATACTCGTATGTATACTAAAAAAAATTCCTTTATTTTTGCCACAGCATGCTATTTGTTTTAAATTAAAACTCTTAAAATTGAAGATTGCTGTATAACTAATTGGTTGCCGACATATAAGGTAAAACAATAAAAAATAAGGGAATTTTTCTTTTTAGTATACACACGAGTATACTGTGTAATTTTATTATCAGCTGAAACATAACAAGTGCTTGAAAATTTTCCAGAAATATTTGGAAGACAGTTCTGCAACAATTTTTTCAATAGAAGCATGGTGCATGCCAACTGAAAAATTTCACCTGTATCCACAATTGAACGCTGGCGTGGACGTCTAATGCCCTCCATTGCTGTCGCGAAAGTAGTAAACAATGAAGGCGGAAAATTGCTGTTCCACTATACAAATATTTGGCACAGTTAGGGACGTAAACTACAAGATTACCAAAACGTCATACTAAAATTAATGAAAAACTTAAAAGCAATCTTGCCCCAAAATTACTTAGAACGTATTTTTAGCCTTTAGATGCAACACCCAGTTTTCTACAACCAATATAAAATATGTACTGCATTATGCTCCTGCCATCGAACTCAATAACTGAGTTCGATGGCTCCTGCGTGGAATCGGCATTATAGCACGGTCGAACTTCAGATGCCAGCACGGTTAGCACAGAATTGATACTGAATGAGTTAACCAGTTATTTTAAAAATTACAGTTTACTAATTTATAAACGATATTGAAAAATACTAATATTATACATAGAAGTCGGGGTGTATATCTGATATTCTCTCCGAGTGGGAAAAAAACGTTTTATGGCCGCTAATAATCTTTTACCATATTCGAGGGACAATTTATTTAAATATGTATACCTACCACAAACGGATGCAGCAAAGCCAGAATCAGGTAAGACACCACACTGTTATTTCACACGATGCTACACTTGAAGTTAGATCACGTTTCTGAAACAAGAGAATATTTTTAAAGTTTCTGGCTAACCAATCTTATACGTAAACACGGCCTTGTGCACTATTTAGGTTATGTTTAACATGCCAGCATCCGTTAAGAACTACACCGTGCCGACCAATTATGAAAAGGAGGTGGAGTTTAGTGCAAGCGCCGAATTCAAAAAAGATAATATAGGCATGAGTACACATACATTTAAATTATGTTCTGTTTGAAAGAAAAATCGGAGAAATTATCACAAGAGCTCGTAAAGCTTATAAAGCAAAAATGTGAAATATATAAAAATTATGCATTTATTAATTTATGTAATATAAAAACATATATAAAAAATGATAATTAAATATTTAGTGCTTGACGTTATCACTTCTATACCTACTACAAATTGTTAATTCATTGATTACCAATTTTATCAATGTAAGCATTTACGTGCTTACTGTATGTTAATTTATTAATGCTCATAAATAAATAGAAAATGGGAATACATTTTAGTTTTCAAGGGGAATTCTCTAATTATTTAGAATTTTATGACGTCATTTTATCTGTTTAAGTTTGAATGATTACCACAAATGTGAATCTATAACAATATGTAATGGATGGTCAATTTCTCAGAATTCAGTTTAAAAGATAAACTTATTTTAGTGTAAATTTTTGTTTATTTGTAGCTTATGGGAAGGCAAGGCTATCATTTAACTGAAATTTTAGATTTTGCCGTGCAATCATACTAACGTAAATTTTATTGGAAACACTAACAATTAAACTTGTATATTTACCCAATTTTAACCTTTTGTTATCAATTTTAAAATATTGAGATATGAAATCCTAATACATAATATAAAAGCTGAACAATGTGAATCATCCTAAGAAAATAGATTTAACATTTAGGAAAATTGAAATGTTAACCGTGAATAGGGTTACCAACATTGAGTCGATGCTGACCCGAAGAAAATAATTTTTGGTTGAGAAGAAAAGTGAGATAAAATTAATAAAAAGTGCAAGGTGAAATCGTTTTTCGATTATACAGATATAATTCCTAAAATAATTTTATATTTTTTAAGTAGCATATAAAATGCGGAATTTCTTTACCCGTAGGTGGATACATAAAATTTGAATAAGACGTCTCGTACGCCTTAATATTTAAATAATTATTTGCCTATTTTATCCCGTAGCTAGAGCTCAGTGAACATGAAACTCTCTTAATATCTCAGTTAGTCGCTTATGCAAGATTACTATCGGCCAAAACCGATATCTGGTTTCCCCTGTTAATGTTGGTTGTACAGAAGCCTAACTTTAAACAATGCACAAAGAAGCCGAATTGTTTACATCATCTATTGACTTCAAAACACATAAAAATATAAAAACAGAAAACACGCATAAAAAACAAAATAAATAAAAGGAAATAGAATTAAGTTCTGAAACAATCTACGTGCGATATAGAATGAGGCTACTCGTAAGCGTATTGCAAACATACATAAACAGCGTACAACAAACATCATCAAAAATATCGTTGAAATAATTATCTTTTAAAATAACGCAAATGTCAAAATTACCTAAAGCCGGTACTTATTTGAGTCGCTGATAAAACACATTCATGCGCGTTTGCAAAAACTTCCAGTTAAACGCAACCTTATTCCTCTCTGCAAACATTTTACCTGGAACTGACTACTGAATACCCTTGGAAACGGCACACCTTAATTGCATCACCCGCTCCAGGGGGATATTATGCTGGGAGCCACTGATCGCGTACAGGCCTCGTAAAGGTAGTTCAAATGGCGCCTCTCAAAATTGACGCTTCAAATAAGCCTTTAAATATAGCACCATGAGTGTACTTCAAGGGCGAATACACGTACTATACTTTCCAATCTAACATACCCATGCAACTCTCAGAAGAAGCTGCGTGCGACTGCTGCTTTATTTGTTAAATTTGCATGAATTGAAAATCCCCGCATACCGCGTAAAGCGCGAGATTCTTGCTACACCCGCGAAAAAAAATCACAATACACGTCTAGCGCAGGACCGGCTTTGCGAGCATTTACTTACATAAAACACAATATTAAACATAGGAAATACAACTTAGCTTCTACATTTAAGCATAAAGATAACCATTATCGGTAAGGAATCCAGCTGGCCCGTTACACATAGAATAATTCTCGGTTTTTGTAAATCATAGGAATGAAAGAAGAAAACTATTTTTGACATTCCATAAAAAATACATTCAAAATCCATCTTAGAAGTTAAGTAAACTATTAAGAAACTACATTTTTCTGAAGAAAATTTAAGATATTTTCTAAAATTATATTTTTATCTCTTTGACCAATGACTTCTGCTCTGAAGCTTTCAAATAGGAGTAAAATTTTTAACAATCCATGTATGTACTTAACCTGAAGAATTTTATTGAAAACCCGAAGCCCGAAGAATGATTGCCAAACCCAAAGTCTTCGAGTCAAAATGACAGTGTTGGCAACTCTAACAGTGAAACATTTGTAGAATAATTTAGATAAGCGGTACATTGGAAATGTTTACAAAATTTATGAGGACAACAGTGTTTCGAATGCACTTACTTTATTTATGCCATGTGTGCACACACTGTTATGTTCCACAAAGGGATCTCTTAAATGGTAAAGCGGGATACAGATTCGATTAAGTTAGATCTATGCATCTACATTCAAATCCTAGTTTTTGCTTAATTTTCACTACAGCGTGAAAAACTAAATTTCATTATTTTTTTTTCGGGTTACTGGGCAGTTTGACATTATTAAGGCAGTTTTTATGCCGATTTCGTATCCAACCTCGAATCTTTTATAGGTTTTTAAAGTTTCAAGATATTTACATCTAATTTTTTACTTCCTTTTACAATAAAGGAAGTATTGGATTCACCCCAAAAATTCGAAATTGAGTTTTCAACAGACTTTCACGTTTTAGAGTTCCCTGAACTCAAAAAACATGTTTTTGTTCATTGGTCTATCTGTCTGTGTGAACAGAATATCAAAAAAATTAAGGGAGGTATGGCGTTGTAACTTCGTATGTAAGTTTTGTGCGATAGCAAGTTTTTGAAAAAAATCGCACAACCGGAAGTATGGTGTTTACTCTTGTGACTTTTCAATTTTTTTCGATTTTTTCAAAAACGGCTCTAACGATTTTTTTCAAACTTTATATTTTTATTACATTTTTAATGTGTATTGATGTGAGATAGGTGATTTTCCAGTTGAATACCTCTGAAATGGGTTTCTTTTGTTTTTTTCCTTTTATTTTATTAACTCTTATTTTAAGTAGAACACCCGGTATATTATTACATTTTTGAATTCAGCTTAAAATTTTAGTAAAAATTTGTCTATTCAACTAAGGCTCTATTTTGTACGGTTTCTGTAGAATTTTTTATTTTTGACAAATGCTTAAAAACTAAAAATCAAATGTGTGGCTAATTATAAGATCACTGTAAAAGGAAGTTGCGTGAGTGTATCACACCAGATTTTTTAATGAGCATTACCTGCTGCTAGTAGAACATTTACCCGTTTTTAATTATATCAGGTGTGACAGGTTTATCTATTATCAGTGACAACATTCATTTTTGTATAGTGGATTATGGAAAAGCATTTTTCAAATTGAAAGAAATAGTTATTAGCAGACTTGAAAGCTTTTTATGTTAATATCTAATTTAGTTACGATATCTGTTTGGTTTTCTTTTACATAATTTTAACTGTTACGTGATTAATATTAATTATTTCTTTCTTTGTGCTTATTATCCTGTATTTCTAAGCACAAATTATTCAAATTTGTCAATATTTGTTCATGGAAATGTGTAATGTACAATTGTAGAATAAACTGGAACTTGTGTAAGTATAGAAATAATGCAGATGCAAATTAATCAATATAATACAAATTGTTACAGCAAACAATGCAAAATGGTAGTTTTGAATTATGCAATTGTTTGGAAGTCATTATTAATTTATAGAAATTGATTGGGGACTTAATATTTATTTAATTTTTTTTTTAACTGGCCGGTGCTGTGAGCATACATTTTTAAGTAATACATAATATCGAATCCGAACTAAGCTATCTTTGATAACTGAATTATACTCATAAAACGAAAACTGCACAATTCTATGATTTGAATATGAATAATAGTAAGTAGCATTGAGATACAAGTCCTCGCTCTAATCAACGAGTACCGAAGTGAACTACGACCTCCCG
Organism: Agriotes lineatus; assembly: GCA_940337035.1. NCBI lineage: Eukaryota > Metazoa > Arthropoda > Insecta > Coleoptera > Elateridae > Agriotes > Agriotes lineatus. The sequence continues at coordinate 110,761 of CALNHX010000596.1, read as the reverse complement.
GCTGGTTAGCTGGCCAACATCTTGTTACCGGAACCGGAACCGGATGTTTGCAATATAAACTATCGGGGCATATAGAAATAAAACATTGTCTTTGTACATACAAATCGATTGATTATATAGGTCTATTGATTTTGGCCTTTTTAATGCCTTTATAATATCTTGTATCTCAGATTCCTCAACAGCATATAAGAAGAGTGATTGTTCATTATTTATTGGTTATTTTTTTAGATAAACGTTATGTGTGTACTTTGATGAGGGAATATTTCATAATAAATCGTCGGCTACATGCACAAAGTAGTCATTGTGAGATTCTGGGAAAAACACACTTTACAGTGTGTTGCTATTGTTATTGTTTACACCTTTTTTTATTATTCCCCATATTGTTCTCTGTTTATTATCAGACTCCAACATTTATTTACTCTTTTTTCTTTCTTTAATTTTAAGATTTTTTGTTCGTATTCATATTTTTCTTTGATTAAATTGAACCGATAGAAGATCATTATTTTGCAAGTTCAATTTCAAAATATAGAAGCATTTTTACATTTGTTATTTGTATTTAATTTAATGGAAAGAAAAGATAAATCGGAATAATATGAAAAAACTTTATACAAAGCATTAACTGCACAGTTTGGGTCAGACTCTCTATATAATTCTACCCAATCTTCAGATAAGAGGTAATTTGAAACAGTCATATGACTGTCCATTTTTGACATTAGCCTGAAGATGGTTTAATATATAAACCAAAACATGTAGCGTATGTACAATATATGTTAATTTTTATGAGGAAGATAGTGTTTACTTTAATTAATTTGCATATCATTGACAACACACCAATTGTCTAAACTACCTAGATCACATTGTAACGCTAAACAGTCATATTCTGTTTCTATTTTTCTAAAGACTTTGAAATCATCAGCAAATAAAAAAAAAGTTTGAGCTTAAACAAGCAGCAATATCATTAAAAAATATGGAAAACAAAATAGGTCCTAGATGGGAGCCCTGTGAAACTCCAGATAATACCTCAAATTCTGATAATTTAAAGTTATTAACTTTTACTAACTGTGTTCTACCTTTAACAAAAAAGAATTTATCCAAGACAATAGCCTTCCCTGAAAACCATAACTTTTCAGTTAGCAAGTAGTAAGCTATGATTGACTCTATCAAAGGCTTTGCTGAAATCTGTATAAACAGCGTCTACATCATGCCCTGCCTCAATAGAGTCACTAATAAAACTTACATACGGAAATAAATTAGTTAAGCTATTTCTTCCCGGGTAAAACCAATGCTGGTTTTCTTCAACTATTATATTCATAAAGTATTTGAAGCAGTTTACTGACTAATTTCTCTAAAATTTTAGATATGCTAAATTGTATACTTATGGGTCTATAATTTTTCACGTGGCAACAACCACCGCTTTGAAATACAGGAACAATAAATGTGGGTTTGCAAATGGACGGAACCGTACCAGTATTAAAAGACATATTATTCAGTTTAACCAATGGATCCGTCAATTCAGAAGCGCAATTCTCAAGGATACTAGGAGGTAAGATACAGTATGTGAGCTAACACAAAAAGAAGTATTAAATTCAAACGAGGTATCAATAGTATTGCTCTCACTACATTGGTACTGATATGAAATATTTACAAAATAAATTAGCAATAGGTACCAATGCCATCATTTACAGACTCGTCACCTAGAAACATATTATGCGGAACAGTTTTTAAACCATTACTTTTATACTTGACATAAGGCAATAGTATATTACAGCCCGAGATGAGAAGTGCTTCATTACTGTCGAGAGATTAGTTAGCTGATTGAGACGCGAAGCGTCGAAATCAGCTATTATCTCGAGACTGAAGAAACTTCCTGTCGAGGTTTGTATACTATTTTATTCGCAACCACTTTATTCTAAACAATAATTGGAAAAATTATTATATTATGATACGACAGGTTGTGACGCGCATGAATGGATCAACGAGATTCCCAGTGTTCCTACGTACACAGCGGTCGGGAATGTACTTCCCGCACTTGAGCGGGAAGTGAGTGCGGGAAGTAGCGGGCTGAAATGTACGACTTCCCCCACTCAAACGAGGTCAGGAATGTTGACATTACATATATGGTTGCGAATAAAAACTATTTACATCATTAACAATATTGCTTTCCATTTGTTTTAAATTATTGTTATCCGCAGTTGTAACAGCACTTTTACAAATTTTTCTTAAAAGAAGAAATTTCTCATAATCTACTTCACTGTTATACTGTTTGAACCTTCTATGCATAGCTTTTTTTGTTTAATGAATTTTATAACGTTTAATATAGGAAAATTACTGTTTCAAAATTTTTTCTTCTGCAGACATATTAAAAGCAGAATATAGCACATAATAAAAAATATTTACACAGGAATCTAAATTGTTATTCTCGAAAAGCATATTTCAATTTATGTTGGCTAAATGCAGTTTTAAATTGACATAATCAACATTTTTAAAGTTCAGATAATATTCCTTTAATTTGGATGGTTCAATTACATGAGAAATAACTAATTTAAACAAAAGTGGGGGATGATGAAGATCACATGGAAGTAAAGGATCTGTTGCAACATTTTGCAAACAAACATTTGAGAACATTTAAGTCTACTATAACATTATGAATATTTTTAACATTATTAAATTGTCTTATTACACTACAATATGAGAAAGTATCATATATGAGTTATTTTTGTAGTATTGTTAATACCTAAAATAAACTAGTAGTATGTTGGGCAACGCTAAAAAATCTTTTTTTTTTAATAAAAAATTAAGTCCACCCATGTAATGACAGGCCCGTCCATGTTAATGAAATTTTTTTGTACTTCAAAAATATTAGTAATTAAGTAGAAAAGCTTCATTCTTTCAAAGGAGATAGTACACATTAAAATTAAAAAAACACACACTTTATTGTATCAAAGCACATAGATAGATAGATAGATAGATATTTTTATTAATCCCAGGAACATGTTCATAAATACAATAGAACTATGTATATAAATAATTTTATAGGACTAGTCAATAAAAAAATATCTCTACAAACTAAATTAAACTATAGTTAAGAAAATCCTCAACAGAATAAAAACAATGCTTTTGCAGCATCATTTTGATCTGAAATTTAAATTTTTTCATTGGCAACACTTTTATGGCATTTGGCAGATGATTGTACATTTTTATGCCGTTGTAGAGAGGACTATTCTTAAATAATTCGAGGCGATGCATCGGTATCTCAAGAGTATCTGCATTTCTTGTATTATAGTTACTAAACATGGATAACGTACGAAGTTTACTTATATTCTTTTTCACATACAATAAGCATTGAAACATGTAACTGCAAGGCAACGGCAAAATTTTGTGCTGTTTAAAAATATGTCTGCATGAATCTCTAGATCTTAGCCTAAGCATATAACGCAGACAACACTTTTGCAACACAAAAACTCTCCGAGCATCCGATGCACAACCCCAGCACAGCAAAGCGTATGAAATACAAGAATGGACAAAGGCAAAATAATATTTCTTCAATGATACCACATTGATAACCGTCGCTAATTGGCGCATGATATAACATCGACTTGATACCTGATTACAAACAATGTCTATATGTGCACTCCAATTTAATTGCCGATCAACATTAAGGCCCAAAAATGTAGTTACATCAGAATGTTTTATACTTTGTTGGCAATGACGAACTCATATGCTGTAATCATGTGTACTTCGAGATGCCTTAAATTGCATCAACACTGTCTTTTTTACATTCATAATAAACTGCTCAATTACAGATCTAAAGAGTAGCTTCAGAATGTGTAGTTCAAAACGTGACCACCGAACTTCTGTAGATGGCGCCAAGTGGAATTATAGTGCACCCAGAATGTGTAGTTCAAAACGTGACCACCGAAGTTCTGTAGATGGCGCCAAGTGGACAAGCCGCCACTGTGCTACAATGCTTGGAAATTTTGCAAAGTGGAAAATCGCCACCTTTCGCCAAAACCAAATAGCGCATGAAGGTGCTCGGGACCTTAGCAACAACTTTGCCCCCTTTCAAAATTTCGATATCTGTAGCCGTTCGAAAGTTACAGGCGATCCAGACAGACAGACGGACGGACGGACGGACAAAACGTTCGCATAAGTACGCTGAAGCTACTAACAAGACCATTTGAAGTGATCCAGTCATCAATTGCTGCAATAATGGTACTTACATTTATGCTAGCTGTATGTAGATCTGCGCCTGAATGGAACAAAAACGTGTCGTCTGCGAACATTAGGATATTTCCATTCACATGTCTATGCATATCATTGATATAAATAATAAATAATAAAGGTCCGAGAACAGATCCCTGTGGAACGCCGCAGTAGTTAAATTTTACATCCGATTTGATATTATTTATCTCAACGACCTGGCACCTCTTATGGAGGTAACTCCTAAACCAATCATTCATAATACCCCTGACGCCATACGAATCAATTTGGTCAACAGTATCGAGTGATTTACCAGATCGAATGCCTTTGTGAGATCCACAAAGACACCAATCGCATTTTCACCACGATCTAGACCGGCATATATCATATTAAGTAAATAATCAAAACTAGGTAAACACAAAAAATAGGAAAACGTAACATTTCTGATAAGTATATTTATCACTCCATCTTTCATCTTTAACGTCGAACAACAGTTTCTTAGTATTACATAAACTACACTCACGTTTTAAACATATTTCAGACCTATTGTTGCAACAAATTGTGTTCAACAGTTCTTGTGCGCTTTTCTCCTGTATGATTATGTTTTTATGAAGGCAATATAACAACATCCTAAAATTTTCATGAATAATACACAGGCATGTATAACGGCCAGACACTTTAGGTGTTACTACCCAAAATGGGCGGAGTTTGCAAAAAGTGGAATATGATAATCGGAAAAAACGATACTTTTTCTTAAATTCGCAAAACAGATTATTGATAGTATCGTATATATATCTCTTTTGCTTTTTACAACGCTTCCTCGTAATGGTATCCCTTTTTCCAGGGCAAACTCTCGAAATATTATCACTTACAAAAAGTTCAGTAATAAGTTTTTGTACTGTATTTATTTTTTGTGTTCTCTGACGATCGTACTTGAACCTTTCAGATCGCTTTTTATTAGACCGAAAGAGTTTATAAGGCAGAAAGCTGTGAGCCTCCTTTAGAAGTCTATATTTTCTTAAAAGCCTTCCACCAATTGCTTTTATTTTGTTATTTGTTTTGACGACTGATCTTGTAGTTGTTTAAAATTAGATGAAAGCTCTTGTTGCAAAACTTCTCCAAACAAGAGTTTTTTCTTTACTTCTTTAGTTACTGTGTATCCTTCCTTTTGTTTACCTTTGTGTTAGGTGTTATCTCCTTCTTATGTATTACAAGTTTTCCTTCATTTTTAACCTTTCCTGCTCGATAGCATCTTTTCTTCCAAACCTGTATCTATTTTCTTAATTTCATATTTTCATCTTCAATTTTCTTTAATTTTTTGTAACATTTAGCACGGTCCCTACGCACACGCATTCGTCCTACATTTTTTTTGGCGACTAACGACAGATCAGAAAAGCTACCATTATTCATTGATGAGGATGGTGTGCTTTCGCCGGATACATTACTTTTATTTTTGTTAGATCTTTTACTATCATTATGAATTGCTTGTCTATCATATTCTTCTTGGTCGGAATTAAATTCTATCTCTGACTCAGGAGGTGTTTCATTATTCAAGTTGTCAAGAACTTTTTTTTAGTTCTGTACGTTTTTGTTTGTTTCTTCTAACTCCCTTGTTTTTATTTTTTTCGTATCGTATCTGTAATTCACTCTTAACCGGTTCTCGCCTAATTTTTTCACGTCTTCTTCTTTCACACTCTCGTTTTCGCTTTTTTCTCTCTTCATCCGACATCTTTTGACGACCCATAATTAAATGAATCAGATAATTGACTAACGTATGTCCCAAAAGTTTTCGGAAAATTTTCAAAATAGACCTACAGTAAATAACGCCCCATACAGTTGTCGTTAGAAACAAATTGTATCAAATTGATTGACGTTTAATATAACATGTCAGTTTTGTAATAAACACAGTTATAAGGTTATGTTATTGACATGCAAAAGAAATAAAAATTATACAAAATTTTTTTCCGAAAACTTTTGGGACATACCTACGTTAATCTGTAAGTTTAAAAACGATCGCCGTCATTTACGTGGATATCAGTCATTAACGTGGACATATTCTGTCCATGCGCATGATCTCCACTTTCATCCATGTGAATGATAAAACGTGCTTCAGGACAAAAAATAAATTATAAGAAATTTTTAACCTTGATGCTACTTTGTATGTTTCAAGTGTACTCCATTGACTACAATATGCACACAATTTTTTTGTTTAATATAAAAATTGCAAAACTTACCAGAACCACGTTAATGACCACTAGAAAACCTAACCTCTTAAACTTTTACACAAACTTGGCTCCTCTGGTGCACTGTTGAAACTGACCGATAAAAATCACTTGCCAATGCAAATTTAACCTCCTCCTGTTCTCTCCTTAACAGTGTTGTCACGTTTAAAACCCTTCGTAGTTCAGAGAATTCCAGGAATTACGTTATCCACGTTAATGACATCAGAATGAAGGACGCAATTTAACATTAAACAAAAAGCCAACTTAAATAAATAAAAACAAGCAATCTAGATTTTCGGGTATATTGATGATCTTTAATTGCATGTATAACTATATTAATGGCCCATAAGATATAGAACATCGAAAAAAACCTGGTTACTTAGTCGAATCACGCAAAGGGACAGCCCATGTTAATGACATTTTAGTTGTTAAAAAATTATTACAATAACGGTGACATTTCGGCACTTCTTATAATAAAGGCTTATTAGACACTGTTTTTATGAATTTTTTCATATACAAAAAAAAATGCCCAAAATGCACCATTTTGGTGAATTTCATTTAGGACCAGACTATTTCCCCTATTTGAAGAAGCACCCATATACAAGTTGTTCAGTTTCACCTGGTAAGCGAATTGATGATAAACCTTCCAAATCCTCTTCAGCTTGCTATTGAATATTATGAATATTGTAATTCCAACTAAAAAATTATCAAAACTTACTTTCATCTAGTATGGCTATGGAATATTGCCTAATTTATGAATGCAACTATGTTTATACATAAAGTACTTTTTTTTCTATAATTTTCAAGGTCAACTTTCTAGGGGATAAGTTGCATTCCTGCAGGGTCCCTAGTTTTAATAATGTTGGTACATAGATGTTTAGTTCTTTTCTTCCATTAAAAAATGATTGTCATTTTGACAGATATGTCATAATTTAATATCGCTTGCTTGATTTTTTCATTTAAAATATTTCTTGGTTTTTTTATCCGATTTTATTGATGATTCCATGTTAAAGAAATTAATTTGTCAAGAGTTCATTTTAAGAAACTTTGACATTCAAAATTGACACATACCTAACCATAATTTTGAAAAAGTTCTACCAGCACGAGGTATAAAAAATTTCTAGCGTTTTAATCGCATATCTACCAATATTGTAACACTTTGGCAGTTAATATAGAAAAAAAAGTACTTTACTTAAATGTCAAACATGACATTTGATTTTAAGTGATTTTTTCTTCAAACGGCAGTAAAATATGGCATTATACTGCTGGATTGATGATGCTAAACTGTCACTTTATTGCCAAGCGGCAGATAATATTATCTGCCGCTGACAACTTTATCTACCGCTCGTCAGCGGCAGATAATATTATCTGCCGCTGACGAGATCAAGTAATTTTCTTCGAATTTTGTTCACAAAGTTGTAAATAATTTGTTATAAAAACGTTTGAAGAAAAAATAATATATGTTATTCGGAGCAAAAGCATCTTTATGTGGCTCCTAATAACATAATATACTATTAAATGCATTCATGAATTAGGAACTATTCAGTAGCCACACTAGATGAAAATAATTTTTGATTATACTATATTATAAATAAACTATCTTGGTTTTCACTGACATAGTCTTCAAGTACAATACAATGTTTCATGTATTTCTCGTAAACAGTATCTGGTGGCAAATATACAGCACATAATACAACGTTTTGATTATTAAATGTAATTGACAACCACAACTCTTCTCTATTACTTGGACTACTCGCCATAAGTGACGCGGTAAATTTTTTTAAATTGAAATTAAAACACCACTACTTAATTTATTACTAGTTTCTTCAGATCTATTTTTTCTAAAAACAAAATATCGTTCATCAATAAACTCCTTGTCTTTAATAAAGTCACGATTCAGTAATCACAATTGTCATAAGATTCTCTTAAAACAACCAAATAAAAATCATTTAACTTAGTGGGCATTCCTCGAACATTTTGATAGTAAATGGTAAGTTCCGTATTCAAATTTAGTTTTTTGCAGCTGATTGTAAGGTGATATTAAGAATTTTAGGAACGCCCTTTACGTACTTAATGGTTTTGTTCATGTTACCCCTAACAACAAATGATTGCAGCACAGTTTGCAGTGCTCTGAAGTGATTTTTTGCATTACAGTTTGGCAAGGCAGTCGTCGAAGGCGTAATGCTAACCGCATCACCCAGTATGCCATTAACGGTGTGCCAGATTGACTGGATTTCAGAAAGAGATATTTTGGCGACCCTGATTCATCTTGTCTAAGGCCATGTTCCTACATGGAATGAAGTACCCGAACTTTACAGTTTGATCAGCTGCTATAACGACATAACTACTTTTTATAAATTTTTTATTCCGAAGAATATGTGGAGAATCATTTATACAGCTGAATGTAACTACAAGAGGCCATTTTTCAGCGTTATCAAACTTTTCCAACGCGAAAGATATTTAAATCCTCGACCTTAACTTCCTGTACATAATTTATAATTTTCTGTATAATATTTTTATCATCAGCTATTTTATCTTACGGCTAGGCTCTTTCGATTCATCTAAATTGAATTATAATATTCAATTCACGATTTCTACGATCTTGAATTTCCGAAATAACCTGTTTAAACGAATCGTATGGACTCATTATTCATCAAGGAAATAATAAACCCACCTTATCATGAAATGAACTTGTGTTCGTAGTTTAAAAAACACAACCAATAGGCATAATAAGTAATTGTTGTCTGTGATAATATCGCTATTAAAAGTAGTGGGAAGTCTGTTGACAAAAACCTGAAAATAGTAACCGTCGAATGCAACCATGGTACTTTTGCCCGTTTAACACGGCATGTAGTGTTGTGCATTATTATATAGGCATGATTGTATTAAGCTTAACTCCCCTTACTTAATAATTAGCTTTATTAAACCAAGGTATCTACATATGCGACTGCAGCGATGTTATACATGTACCAAAGATATGTCACGTAAGGTACACCAGTTTGGCAATCTCGCTTTTCGATACGCTGTACTGCACACGCTGTGTCAGACATAACCTTGTTTACCTAACCTAAGCAATTTTACAGTTATTTAAACGCGGAAAAATAATATTTAAGAGCTTGCATTCGGATAATTCTTGCGCGCACTTTGTTGAGGATTAATATTTACGTTGTTTAACCACAACTTTAACTTTGCTAAATCACTCTATTGTGGGACGCAACTGCAAGCAGTGTTTATGCCGCCATTGATGCTTATATTCTAACCAAAATCAAACCAGCCTGTAAGCATTTAAATTTCTATAGTGAAAAACGTATCTACATTTCTCAGGCAAATCTGAAAACGATTTTGAATTTTTAAATAGTCCATTTAGCCAATAGCTCGGAACAAAAAGGTAAGTCATTGTGAGCAACGTGCAAGTTTTTTGGGTAAGTCAACTTCCAGCAGGTACCATGTATTGGAGTAGGCCAAAAACTTGAGACAATGACAAATCTGTAAACTTTCTTCAGTCATCCAAACGAAACCACCTTGTGGTAGAAACTGTCGCGTTGCTTATGCGTATAAATTTGCCATGTCCAGGTACATGGTAAGAGAAATGCGTTTAGAAGAATTGTAATCGCAGACAAATTTGTTGTTGCCAATAGTCTTCCTCCCTACGCAAGTACTGACTCCACGGCGAATAGGTACATTTTTGAAATAAGTGCAATATATCCATATCAGTCAGTAGCTCCAACTCAACCTCTGTAAATTTCTACACGACACGGCATCTCAACTTAAGACGGAGGCCGTGTAATACTGTGCTGGATGTAAGTGCTACTGCTTCTAAAGTTTTCAAAAACATCTGCCAAAATGAACAGGTTACACCTGAGGTACACATCGAGTCCCAACGAAAGCCTGCTCGTAATGCCACGTGTTGTTATTTTTATGGCTAAGAGCAACAACGATTTGACCTACTTGCAGAATCACATCACAAGAAGAAAGATACCGTAAACTGGTGCTGTTATTCCAAGTTGGGGCCGGAAGCTGTCAACTGCAAGAGAGTTCCATGTCCATCTTGGAGACTGATAAACAAATTCAAGGTTTGAAGAGTGTCTTTAGAGCGCTTCACATTGCAGTGATGACGAACCCAGGTGGAAGATATTTTGTTGCCATTTTATTAATTCGCGAAGTTATTGTTAATGTTTGTTCTGATAAAATCACAAATTTTTTTTTAAATCTACGTTTAAGTACATTCATTTTAAGTATATATGTTATCGTTAATGTGTTTACTTGGCTAGGCTAGCTGGATAGTATACAAACTATCCAAATGTCTGGCTATTATGATGGAAAATCATATTTCTACTAAAATAGCTATGTGGCTGGTTTGCATACTATCCAGCTAGTTTACAAACTATACAAGATTTATCGCCAAAGTACAAACCACAAGAAAAGTACACAAATTAACCGTTGTTTTTGACTAGTTTACAAACTGTCCACACTCTTTGGATAAAGTGTGAACTTAATATTAGTAGTAATACATAAGTAATAACCAACTCGTTAGTTAGTATGTAAACTAACCAATTTCATTTGGCTAATTTATTAGAAAAGTGAGGTTATGTTTATGGCAAGTGCTGTGTGTTCTTATTGTTTACTGTCGTGTCATAAAATCTATCAACTTATTACTACATAATCAACTAATTAACAAAGCCACTAAACACTATTTCTAGTAATTGCACCAAAATTTAATTTAATAACCTTAACTATTTTGAACATAGGATTTGCAACTCTTTATGAACAATTTTATATTATTTGTTTTCAATTCATCAGGTAATGCATTATAAGTGTATATACACTGGTAAAATGGACTACTATTTAGTCCAAAATTATTAAATACGGTAATAAGGTAAAAGTTGTTTCTAATCCGCGTATTATGATCATGTACATTACAGATATACTGTATTTCTATGCTAGACTTTTGTTTTTTATTTTTCAGTTTATGTACATATTTAGATTGTTCCAGTTTATAAAGCTGTTGCAATTAAATTAATTTAATTAATAAACGTTAAAAAAACTAAATAATACAAAACAAAACAAAAACAGCCTAAGTATTATATATATCAACATTCGAAGCCTTAGAAATAAACTTGAAGAGATAGAAACTATTGCTAAAATTCACCATGCCCAAATTATTATCCTTACAGGGACATGGATAGACGAAGGTGAAATAACATTCTTTCGGATACTGAATTACGATGCTATATTTAAATGTCGGAATGGAAATGGAGGAGGTGTAGCAGTTTACATAAAAAGTGATATATCATATGAACAGCATAAAATACAGACAGCTACCCACTCTAAATGTGATATTATTTCTGTGAATCTTAATGAACATAAAATAGACATTACAGCTTTATATAGACCGCCTAATTATTTAAAATCACTATTTAGTGAGGAATTGGAGGACTTATTATTAACCAAAAAGAACAAAAAGTGTATTATCATAGGAGATATGAACATTAATGAGATTGAAAATGAATTTGGAAACAGATTACAAAAACTGTATAGTGTCGAATGGCTTTGAAATAAAAAATGAATTAGACTTAAAAAATGCGACCAGGGTTACAGAACACACAGCAACAATAATTGACCATGTATTAGTAAATAGAGAAATCCATTGTACTGTTACGCCAGAGGAATGCAGTTTCTTTGATCATAAATTATTAAAAATTGAAGTTGATGTTAACAAAGTAGTGAAAAAGGAAAATTGCAAGATACAGAAAAGGTGTTTAGATAATAGCAAATTTAAAAATATACTGAGAGAGAAAATGCAGCATAAAGAAGTTACAAAGTTTGAGGAATTAATTGAAATATTTAACAGTTCAAAGGAGGAAGCAACAAAAATAATCTATATAAAAAGACATAAAAATCATTGGATAAATAATGAATTCATTGAACTTACTAAGGAAAGAGATAAACACATGAAAAAATACCCGCAAAACATTGCTGAACAAAGAAAATATAAGCAGTTGGAAAATTTAGTAAAGAAAAAATCCAGAGAATTAAAAAAAACAGTAAATAGAAGAGTCACTGTATAAAGCAGGAAACGACTTCAGGAAAATATGGTACACTATCAATGAAGCCCTCAATTATAATAAAAGTAAAGAAAGTATGGCCAACATATTTAAAACAGATAAAGGAGATATAAGAGAACCAAAAGAAGTTGCAAATGGCTTTAATGATTATTTTGTGAACATTGGGGAAGATATAATAAAGTCAATTAAAGAGGAATCAGAAAATGAAAACAATATGCCCCTGTTTGAAGAAATAAACTGTGAAAACGCCTTCTATTGTGATGATGTTAGTCTTGAAGAATTGACTGCTAGTGTTAGTGACCTAAAAGTAAAATGTGCACCGGGCCCAGACAACTACAAGAGATTACTACTGGTTTTTGACATTATAAAATACTCATTACTAAAACTGATAAATGAAGTGTTACATACTGGAACATTCCCAAAAGTACTCAAAGAAGGCAAAGTTGTACCAGTATTTATAACTGGGCAAACAAATTTATTTGAATATTATAGACCACTTACAAATACCTGTACTTTTTCTAAAATAATAGAAAAAATCTTATAAGTAAGAATACTAAATTATATGTTAAAATTCAGTCTATTGGACAAATTGCAATATGGTTTTTTAGACAATAGTAATACGCAGTGTGCCTTACTGGATATGTTGAACGAAGTATACAGTAGTTTGGATTCAAAAAAATATGTAGCTGCGGTATACATTGATCTAAAGAAAGCATTTGATGTGGTGGATCATAGTCTACTAATTAATAAACTTGAAAAGCTAGGTTTTCGTGGCAATGTATTAAACATCTTTAAAACATATTTGATGGACGGAAAGCAATTTGTTACATGGCAAAATGAGAGAAATGAAATGAAGATAGTTAAGTGTGGAGTGCCTCAGGGCTCTGTTTTGGGCCCATTATTGTATCTAATATATGTGCTCAACAGGTCTGTTAGCTAAGTATTTTACTTTTGCTGACGATACTGTCCTTATCTATACACATCAGGAGCAGAAATGTTTAGAAGATTCGATAAATACTGATCTGTTTATATGACGTTTCACGTCAGAAATAAAACTTATCAGGATATGCAACTCTATATAAAAAAATTTGAGTTAAAGCAAGTGGAGTGCCATAACTATCTTGGACTGAAAATTGACAATAAGTTAACTTGGGAAAGCCATTACAGATATATGTGTTCTAAAATTACACCTCTATGTGGAGCAATATTTCGGGCAAATAACTTGTTAAACAAAAACTCCAAAAAAATGGTTTATATATCTTACATAGAAAGTATATTTAGATACTTAATTATTATTTACTTATCTTGCTCGACAAGTTTCACTAACCGAATTCAAACATTACAAAATTTAATTTTAATTTAATTAAATTAATAAACTATTAAAATTTTACTGTCCACTTTTACTCTACTCGCTGCCATCAGCTTCTAATGGTCCACAAAATTATCATGATGCTATGATTTTGTGATCAGCATGAAATGGATTATTAATCTACCCTGAGCTTGTTCAATGAATTACTCTCATTTTAATGCAGATAAATAATGCATCTTTCATAAATTTGCTGTGGTCATGCTAATATTAAACATTGTATGTTTACTAATTTAAATAGTTAAAGTTGGTCGTCGTGCTTGTCGATGCTTAATAGGAAATTAATTATAAAAGTAACCCAAGCGAAATGCGTACGAAGCAATACTACCCACACAAAGTAGAAGTTCTAATAGAGTAGTAGAAATTCAGCAGGGGTCAAGGGTGAGACAATGGCTCGCGACTCCAGAAGCACAAACACTGTTAACAATAAAATAATACTGGCGAAATGAGACGAATTGACCAACAGTTTGCTTATTTCGAAATGACCGAAAGGCCCAAACATTTAGGGTGCCAGGATGGGGTAAAGCAGGATGTCCTTCAACCAATAGTGTGTAAAAATTACCAAAAAAGTACAATAAAATATTTCATTTTAAACGAAAATAAACTTAAAAATAGATTTCTTCGTTAAACTAATTTTTTAAAACTGGAAACAAAAGCCATACTGAAGTAAAAAAAAAATTAAAACAAGCTTTATCCTAAATTACAACATATTTTTTGAGTTTCCATTAAAACATCAAACTAAATATACTAACGAGAGTACTTGCCAAATTATCTACAACCAATAGAAAACATACACGCTCATGCGTGGGATTGGCATTACCTATAGCAAGTTCAAACTTCACATGATAGAAAGGGATTGGCACTGAATGTGTAAACAAGTTACCTACTTTAAAAATTACAGTTCACCAGTTCATAAAAGACATTGAAAATACTACATTGTACATAAAAGCAAGAGTAAATTTCTGAGATTGTTTTTGAGTGGAAAGTGTATTATGGCAACAAAGAATTCTATTTTCCCCTATTCCACTGATTATTACACACAACTGTCACATGACTGACATCATCCAATGACAACTATGAAGGTTTTAAAATCGTCCAATCCCCAACTGATTTCCTGATAAGCACCCTTGTTACTTATTAAGCGGTAAGCGCTCTAGTGCTGATTATCGACCCCGTAGTTGGTGACATAATTAGAAAAAGAAATGCCAGAAACAAGCAATTTGAGTTTTTTAGCAACATTAGATCAATTTTAAATCATAATTCATATATGGGTTTTGTGTAACAATCTTCAAAATATAAATGTGGGCAACACACTTACAGATAATTTTGCCCGTGCCAAGAGTCATCGTATTGGTTGCCCCTAGAAAACTTCCCTCGAGCAAGCCCTTGAGACAGTTTTCATTGCAACCAGCACTCCACCTGTGGCGTGTGCGAAATTATCGGTAACTATGTCTCGCACTTGTTATATTACTATTGATAATTATACCATTTCATTTACCTCAAGTAGTTGCGATAAAACTAGAGAATCATACGAGACACCTCGTTATTCCATATAACACTACACTTGAACTTTTGTCACATTTCTGGAACAAGAGAATATCCGAGATGTTATAGCGCAATGTACACTTCTGTGCAATAAAATTAAGCACACACGGCTTTGTTGCATTTATTAATAGCGTTTTTTCTTCGAAAGGTCTTACTTTTGGTCTTTAATAAAGGTATTATTTTCAAGTTATGGTGTTTTATCATGTATTTAACCTGCTGCTAGACAATTAAAATAGACCAGAATTATACAAACTAGAATGTTGTGAAAAATAGTTATAAGACTGTGCTTAATTTTATTGCACAGAAGTGTATGTTCTGAAATTATTTAACCAGATTCTTGTATGGGTAATTCAGCCTACTAGCTAATAGTAAATGATAAATATACCACAGTTGATGCCAAAAACTGTATCAAAACTTTGATTACAAGTACTTACATTCATAATTAAATATATTTGCGAAATTCACCATATTAAGTAAAGTGCCTGATTGATCTACACACCTGTACAAAAGACCTACTTAATAAAAGTAACTAGAAATACCAAGCCAAAAGTTTTCGTTCGATAAAAACCTTTAATTACGTCAGCGTCGTCAAATATTAAGGTTTTCAGATGATACAAAAAAAAAGATCAAAAACTGGTAAAATGAAGATGTGCAGTTGTGATAAGTACCAAAGAAATAACCCCCTTTCATCCCACAATGTATATCAAACATCCATGATGACGTATTTCATGACGCAATATCATGTTTGTCAAACATTTCTAGTGCACGGTTTAAGGTTAAGAACGCATCTTCACATCAACAACAGGCATGTCTTGGACGCGTGAGCAAGTTTTGGCCCTTATAGACGCCTATCAAGAAGAAGAGGTGCTATATTTTATGAAAAATCCCAGCTACTACAACAGACAAGCAAGAAATGAAGCGCTAGCGCGCATTAGCCTACGACTACAGCAAGTGCGAGCAGGAACTTCAAGTAAACAAAACTTTATTATAGTTCTTAATTTGTTAATTGTTTATAATTATTACAGTAAATCACGTCAAGACAAAAATTAATACGTTGAGGACCCAGTTCAATAGGGAATTGGCGTTATTGAGGAAAAAATCCCGAACTGGCACTGACAATGCCGAAGTTTACAAGGTTTCTCTTTGGTTTTTCGAACGTCTGTTGTTTTTGCAAGACCATGTCCAGTCTCGCACAGCAACGAGAAATTTAGACAAATCCTTCTTGATAGATGAACGAAACGACTCCCAAATGAACTGGATTGATGCGGCAGAAGAAGAGGGATCAATGATACTCGAACTAGATAATGGACAGGTAATTTATTTTTCAAATCTACTTAAGAGAGTTAGAATAACAATAACAAAATTTACATAATATTTTATTTCATAAAGAAGTCTATTTACTCAAACTCCAAATTATTAATATTACACTACTATTACAAATTAATATTAAAAGTTACAAAAACAAATACCCCGATATGTATTTATAAACAAATAGTTTTGAAATTCTACTCTTATGTAATGCACACATGCTTGTAGAACATGAACGAAATGACCTACAGATACGCGCATGGTTGCATTCGAAAGCTACATACCTCCTCTATGCGCACGCCAAGTTTGAAGAAGTTTTGTTCACCAGTTCATTTTTTAGTAGCGGAGTTAAACAGCACGCGGTTAAAGAATTGTTAACTGCTGAAAACGTGATTCTTACTGAGATTCATCGTCATTTAAAGGCTGCGTATGATGACGTTACGGTTGAGAAGACTACTGTGAATTGATGGGTAATCAAGTTTTGTGGTTTCGAGCCCGGGAAAACCGTATTTAATGACGACAGACACAGCGGACGTCTGATCACAGCCACAGACGATGAACATATCAAACGCTTCGACAATTTGATCCAAAACTGGCAGTTTGCGGTGCGCTTTCGAGTGATTTGCCGGTCATTTTGGATCAAATTGTCGAAGCGGTTGCGATGTTCATCGTCTGTGGCAGTGATGATCGAACGTACACTGCGTTTTTCGTCATCAATTATGGCTTTTCTGGTCTCGCAACCATAACATTTTATTACCTATCGATTCACAGTAGTCCTATCAACAGTGTTGTCACCATAAACGGCCTTTAAACGGCGATAAATCTCAGTAGACATCAGGTTTCCAGCAGTTAAAAATTCTATAACTGCGCGCTGTTTAACTTGCGTTGACATAGCACAGGAACACGTCTCCATACTTCCGCTACTAAAAAACGAACTGCTGAACGAAACTCCTTCAAACTTGGCACGCGTATAGACGAGGGATATAGCTTCCAAGTGCAACCATACGTGTGCGTCTCTGTAGGTCATTTCAGCCCACCCTCGTATTATTCAAGACATTTTTTTAAATCTTCACCTGCAGGAAGGTATGTTGAGCTGTGTGTACTTAAAATACTGTGTAAAATAAGTTCTACTTTCTCTGAGCTTAAATTCATTGGATTTAAAAGAATCTAAACCTATTGTACAATATACCAAAGGCATTTTCCGAGACTCGTCGTGCCCTACTTAAACAGTACTAATTGAAGATGTTTTGTACGTAGGAAAGTTCTCTTAGCTTGTACGGTTTTAATATGTTTGGTTTCAATGGAAATACATCGTCTGCTACAATTAGATAGGGAATATGCATTGTTCTTCCTGAGGTTTCTCCTGAGGAAAGTTTAAATTGTTATTTTCTATTGCCTCAGATAGCAAGCTTCTACTGAATATACCCCAATCACTTGTTCTACTGTTACACCCATAGTTGGTTATGACAAATTTATAATTAGCATCTGCCATAACCACAATGCTGTCGGTTTCTTTATAATTTCGGTAATATGACCCATCACTTTTTAGAGGACTAAATTACACATACTTGCCATCCATGGCCCCGAGACAGTTGGGAAAATTCTATAACTTCTCAAAATCGTCACCTATTTGTAACCATTTCTCTGTGGTTTGAGGCGACTATAATGAAACATTTAATTTTAGGTTGAAGATGAGCAGCCTGATACATCACCACCCATTTCCACATCTACACAGCCCTCGGGAAACGGAAATTCCTCTACTCAAAACAGTAAAAGAAAACCAGAAGGGGACATGTTTGCAGAAATTGGGGCTGCTTTAAAATATGTGAAGACAAGACAGGAAAAATCCCAACACAAAGATAATCAGTGGGATGTGTTTGGCAAATTTATTTCTTCGGAAATTCAATTGTTGTCTCCCGCAAATAGAAAAAAAGCCAAATCAGAAATATTGGGAATTATTTTAAAGTATCAAGACACTGACTAATAATAATAGTTGTAATATGATTTATTTATACATGCCGGGCGGTTGGTCATACCTCTGAACATAGGCAATTTACATGGCTTATCACGGTTATGCATATTCCTGTTCACCATTTTTACGGACAAAAATAGTAGTGGTACTAAATTACAGAGAATAATTTTCCGCGTCGTTTAGTATTAAAAACTTATTGGATAATGTTAATTGTGCATAATAGCTATTTATGCAACAAGTGCTAAAAGTCGACGTTTATGCACGAGACATGAAAATTATGAAACGAAGCCGAAGGCTGAGTTTCATAACATGTCTCCACATCTGACGGTATTCATTACATAACGCTTTAATTATTTCAAAAACACTTTACCTGTAACGCAAGAAGCAACTAGAATAACTTTACAACTGCACTTTCAGTTCGATATTGTAGTTTTATAACCTCACTTCACTTTTAGCACTAGAGCTAAAAGTAAACAGCTGATTTCTTTAACCACGGTAAACTATAAAACGTCACTTTTAGTAAAACAAGCTAGCGCTAAAAAGCCTACTTTTAGTAGTGGTCGTAGATAAAAATATTAACATTATCCAATAAGTTTTTAATACTAAACGACACGGAAAATTATTCTCTGTAATTTAGTACCACTACCATTTTTTTCCGTAAAAATGGTGCGCAGGAATATGCATAACCGTGATAATTGCCTATGTTCAATATATGGCCAACCACCCGGTATAATAGTATATAAGAATTTGTAATCATAGTAATAATAAAATATTAAGAATTTGGAATAACAGTAATATTATAGTTATTTTCATAACAACTGTCGAAAGTGGCAAATATTATGCAAGTGTGGTGTTTGATAAACGAGACGAAGCCAATTGAATCAATCACCATCAGATATATTACACTTTTGAGCGAGCTATTTTTTAGACGATCGTATAAAATAACCGATAATCATATTCACGTAATTAATTTTTTTGTCATAATTGAAATATTGTTGGAACAAATTGTAAAAGTTATCTTTATAAATAACAAACCATAGTAATAACAAGCAAAGCTGTTGCCGTTACGATATAATTAGTACCATATAAGGTATGTTATATACTCCCTCGTAATATACTAGTGCGTGATATTCTTACTGTTTGGAATTAGGCTGCCGTATTGATGTCTATTTTCTTACGGGGTCGTGTAAAAAAATAATACCTTAGTAGTAGGGTTACCAGATTTTTGGTCCTGATATACAGTGTGTCCCAGGATTGATGTTACAAGAGGTGAGATGGACTAAACATTTTTGAATTTTATTTTAAGGTTCTGGGATTTGGTTCTGCTTGGTTTGAAAATTATTTTATTTTCAGGTAAACTACCGTTTTTGTTCATGATACGGCAAAATTTTATTAAGAAAAGTTGTTCAGAATGATAAATTATGGCCCTATACAAAATTTCAGGAAGATCTACCTACTTAAATTAAACCGTAATTTTTTGAAATTAAGCAAATAAATTGTAACCAAGAGATCAATAAAAAACCAATTAGGGTAAGCTGTGATATGTGTTATACGTTTGGCAGTACTGAAGTGTATTGTCAGTCATGTCAAATTCGAGATTTGCAGATTAAGTTTTACGTCAGTCTGTGTCAAACAACAAACAAAACCGAACCTACTAATCTCGAATTTGACATAGACTGACAATACACTTCAGTACTGCCAAACGTATAACACATATCACAGCCTACCCTAATTGGTTTTTGTATTAATCTCTTGTTGTAAAGGGTGTTCATTAGAATTTGTGGTCTAGTCGGCTTTGGAACTGATGAAGTCATGTCGTGCATTAAATCATATGGCTGATAACTGACACTGGTAGCGCACTGTAAGTCTATGTCAAATTCGATGTTAGCAGGTTAGGATTTGCTTCAGTCTGTGTCAAAACTGACGCCAAACCTAACCTGCTAACCTCGAATTTGACATAGACTGACAGTGTCACCAGTGTCAGTTATCAGCCATATGATTTAATGCACGACATGACTTCATCAGTTCCAAAGCCGACTAGACCACAAATTCTAATGAACACCCGTTATTAAAAATGATGGTTTCATCTAAGTAGGTAGATGTTCCTGAAATTTTGTATAAGGCCATAATTTATCATTCTAAACAACTTTTTTTGAAATTTTATTGGGTTCAATTTGTAACTTACATAAAAAACTAAAATTACTATTTCTCATATGAGTGTACTTTCTTTAACAAAATGTTATCATTTTGCACATAATTAAAAAAATCCTTAGAATTTAATGTATGTATATATAATCGATACCCTCGTTCTACTTTGCGGTGTAGAGGCTCGTGCTTTATGTGCTTGCATCTGGCGGTACAATGCTCAACTTGCCCCGAATTCGGGATACAAAGTTGGAGCGCGCCTTTTGTGCTTGCGCAGCTACCATTGTATGAGTTGTGTGTCTTGGTGATATGTTGACCTTGTTACTCTATCTCTTAGGTCTGTGGTTCTGAGTTGGGTACAGTTAATTTGGTACCCAACTGTGAATGGTCGCACCGAGCCCGGTTCAAATCGCAAGGCTGAGGCTGTGGAAAATTCCGACCCTCACGGGCCACTGCGCTACTCGGCTTCTTTCGTTACAATTTAAATCAAAATTTAAACTCACCAAAAGGTCAGCTTTTATTGTCAGCTGAGCTCCTGTTCTGTGTTTCATTCTATTTGTACCTCATAATGCTAAATATCCTTTCAATGTAACCCGTTGTAGCTGAAATGCGCCAACAATTTAGTCATGTTTGATAGTTCTTGAGTTTTATTAAATATAAACATTCACTTATCACGTAGATTTGAACACAAAATGTATCGCTCGTTATCTTTAATTAGTTGCTGAATTTTATTTAGATTCAAAACTTCATCATAGAAGCTATCCATATCTAGTTCTTAATCAACTGGAATAAGTTGAATTATTTGAAGAACTTGATCAAATTCAAAATTATTTTTCAAATTTAAGTTTGCCAGTCTAGACAAAAAACAGTTTTCATCAAAATCAGATTTATGTTGGAAAGTAAATTATATAATTTATTGTAACCCTATCTTTATAGGGCGCTAATAGCCTAGCTGCTGATGCGCCATTAACCAGTTAAATAAAAAATTTAAAAAAAACATGTTTTTAAATAATGGAGAGCTTAAAGAACTCTTATAAAAAATCGCTTTCAATTTTTGCTTTTTTATATTGATCCAAGTTTTTAAACTTCTGTGAAACATGTAACCACAATATTTTTTTATCTTTACGTTCCATAATCTTAGTTGTCAAACCATTAAAAATAGTAAACGATTCAATAATTGCATCATCGCTACCTTCTAAGAATAAAATTGTGTCTTGGACCAATTTCAGTAAACTACTACTAAAAAGAAGATACATTTTAGTAATGTCATTATCTGGAATGTCCTCATATTCATCATCTTTAATACGAGGAGTGTTCAAATATAAACATATTATTAATTCTTGTATTATTAGTAATATTTACAGGAGCTGGGAGTGAAAAACTGGGAAGAGGCGGCAAAAGACCGAAAAAACTGGAAAAAACTCGTTAACCAAGCCATAGGCCTTAAAGGCCTCTAGAGCTGTTTATATAATATATAATAATGGTTGAATGGTTTATAGGTCATTAATTTTGGTCGGTTGTTTATTTTTAGGAAGTGGCATGACAATTGCATGTTTCCAACACTGGAGGAAAATATTACTAATAATATATAATATACAACCGACCAAAATTAATGACCTATAAACCATTCACGACCTTTTTGGGACAGAGTTGGCTATGATTTTTTCTTTTCATGTTGGACTAACTGATTCGATGATGTAGCGGATGCAACTTTTTTTTCTGTCAGTTTCTGTTCGACATTTTCTTGCCACCACATTGCCAGATTTATTATTTTAATATTCGTAAGAAAAATGATTTAACAAATGCGTAAAAATAATTTTAATTTCCGTCAAAGGAAAAGTCAAAATACCCAAAATAATTTTGTTACAACAAAAAATTTCCATTAAACGATGCTACTTCCAATTTAAAAAGGACAGACCAAATTTAAAAGAACGTGAGTCAATGTGGAGACTAGAGAATATCCGGCAACAATGTACCTATTCAGAAAATATAACCTTAACACGACTTGGTCCCGCTGCCTCGTTGGAGGGCGGGCGAGGGCTAACTCCTACTAATGGCGACTCTTGTTGATTTGGCCCTGGCAACTCAGTCGGCCAATGGTGTTCTCCCCGGTAGTTGGGGCAGACCTAGGGTCAAGAGCACAAGAAAAAGAGAGAGAAAACAAAAAAATGATATTTACACAGATTTTTTTATTTTTCGAACATATACCGGGTGTCCATTCTCAAAGTCGAACATAAGCAATTAACATTAGTGCATTCACTAGTTCTTCATTGAAATAATTTATTTTTCTGTAGATAATTTTAACAGACGTTGACAGAAAGTACCTGATTTACGCCAACTAATTACCAATTTTTTTGACAAATGCTATCGAACTTGGAAAGCAAGGCATGGCATATTTAAAAATTCCCAAGATTTAAATTAGTATTTTAAAAATAAAAATCGCATCTTGAACATTATTATTGATATTATTTGATGCGTAATAATTTTATCTTTCCATTGATACCATTACCTTCCCTGTAAGTTGAATTGGCGAGCAGGAATCGGCAAAAACGTTCAATACAATGTTAATCGCCTATGTTCGACTTTGAGAACGGACACCCGGTATACAAAAATGGGCTATTTAGTTGATGACGCTTCGAAGGTTCTGGTGGCGTGGGATCGTCGTGTTTTGTCCCGGGGCTCTTCCTTTCGTGGGGAGGGGCGTGCGTGCCGGGGCGGCGGAGGTCCTGGCGCTGGAGGCGGCGCTAGGGGCTCGGTGTGCGGCCTCGCTGGCTCGTCGGGCCGGATGGCTGCGGGTTGTGGCGCCTGGGCGATGGCGACGGGCGGCGGCGGTGCGGGCGCTGGAGGCGGCGGTGTGGGCGCTGGAGGCGGCGGTGCGGGCGCTGGAGGCGGCGCTGGGGGCTCGGTGTGCGGCCTCGCTGGCTCGTCGGGCCGGATGGCTGCGGGTTGGGGCGCCTGGGCGATGGCGACGGGCGGCGGCGGTGCGGGCGCTGGGGGCACGGTGTGCGGCCTCGCTGGCTCGTCGGGCCGGATGGCTGCGGTTTGGGGCGCCTGGGCGATGGCGACGGGAGGCGGCGGTGTAGGCGGTGGCTGAACGGTATGCGCGCCGGAGAGGAGCGGAGGGGCGGCCGGGGGCGGTCGCGGAGCTCCTTGGTCTGCCGCGGGTCCCTTCTGCGGTAGTGGAGTGTACCCTGGACCTCGCTTCGGGCCGGCAGGGCTACGGTGGGGAGCTGGGGGCGCGACTCGGCTCGGCGGTGGCGCAGTATGCGTCCCACAAGGACTGCAAAGGTTGGGGGCGGCCGGCGCGTCGGGCGGCTGAATCCGCCTTCGCTTGGGCAATGCTAAGTCCCAGGAGCTCGGCGAGCACCGCTGGAGACTAAGTTTGGTTGGAGCTGGAGCACTCAGGCTGGCTGGACCGATGGCGGTAGCTGCTGGATACTGGATGCTGCTGTCTGAACTGCTGGTTGGAACTCCGTGCTTTTTTCAAGAAGCCCGGGGTTTATAAAGGTCTTGCACGCTTTGTTTGCCTATTTCTTGCTCACGATTGGCTGAACGGCAGTGAGGACGTTTGCAAATTTGATACGAATTGGATTCGCGGCTTTGATCTCCGCGGCACGAAGCGGTATATTGTCTCCGACATGGGCATTGCTTTTGTCTTCTAAAAACTTGAATTTTGAGTCTTTACTTGTCATGTTTCGCCCGCATATTAACAAAGTTAGGATTAATTAAATTATGTCTACAATAGAAGCCGCGCGAGTTGTAATTTCCTTTCTTGAATGCAAGCCGCTTGGCAGCGGTGCGGATTTTTCGTTACGCCGCGGCGCGAAGTGCTATCTTGTCGAACGCCTGTGCACTGTTTTTGTCTCCTAAAGACTCGAATTTTGAGCCCTTATTCGACATGTTTCGCCCGCATATTAACAAAGTTAGGATTAATTAAATTATTTCTATAATAGAAGCTCCGCGGTTGTGATTCGCGGACTTTTTAGCACGCGGAATTGCTGCCCCGTGCTCGCGGTGTGGGTTTTTATTGTTCCTTGATTTGAACGCGAGTTTAAGACCCGGATTTATTCCAGACTATCTGGTGCCGGCGTTTATTGGTGCCCTTTGGGTTTTACTTTCCAAAACTGCTTATTCCTAAAACTGTATGTTCCTCTGGTCGCTGCAACCTTCGTAAACTTTATAGTTTTATGGTGCTGTTATTTCGCCTATTTGCGTACTTGGAGTGCTTTCTACCGCAGGCGGCGGCGGATTGACATTATTTCATACGTGCGTTGCTTATGTTTACCCTGACCTTATAACAATAGTAAAAAGGAAAAACCAACACCTCAATTCGCGTAATGTTAGCCCTTTTTAATTAATGCGCCAGCTTCCCTGTGTTCCTGAGCGGGTTACTGCCCGGAACACTTCCTTTGTCGCGCTGTCATCTTTGTTTTGATGGGTTTATGAAGGTTATGCTCTGGGCAGTAGTGCGGTAGCTCCTTGCAAATTTTGGGACGGCTGTTGTTATGCAGATGTTAAAAACTGCGTCTTTGGGTTTTTGCGATCTGGTAATTAATGCCGCGTCCTGATCCTTGTTGCGTGGCGAGGGCGTAATTGAATTAATATTGATAATGGAGGCCCTCGCGTGCCTCCTGAATCATATCAACCTTAAGCTGAAAACAACCTAACCTAACACAAAAAGTGTCAACTTCCATGAGGGAGTTTAGTTGCAACAGAGGTTCTGCCAACAAAATTACTAGATGGTCATAGCCTCAGCTGACCCAAAAAGATCGTGAACGGCTTATACTTAGGTACTCTTTTTTAAACTGAAATAACTGTTTTAAGGAATTTTTGCGCTAGTCAAATATATCAAATATAGGCGTTTACATCGGCATTTACAATGACACTAAAATAAAATTTTGTAGATCTTTAAAGCTTCCTCTACAGGGTGATTTTTAAGTTGATTCTTTCCTTTTACCAGTAAATAAAGCTAAAGAAAATAAGCATCTTTTTCATTTACCACTTGTCCGAAATATCAAAATTAACGGAGGTACAGGGTGTTAAAGTTTCAAAGTAAAAACTAAACTTTGGCGCAAAAGCGGCTGGACAATTTTATTTATCTCTATTGTCAAGCAATAACCAGTCAACTAGTTTTTCGTTGTAATTTTATTAATGTTATTGTTACAATAATGGCTCATGTTTATGAAAATAATAAATTAGTGAATATGCGTATTATTTACTGGCAGTTTCGCCAAAATGCCGCTGCCGCATCGCTCTTATACGCGCAACGTATGTGTAGAAGCGATTGGTGATAATTTTGAACATGTCATTTAAGTTAGATTAAGTTTAGTTTAATTTTTGTTAAGTAATTTTAGTTCTTAATTTGAAACTTGAACACCCTGTACCTCCGTTAGTTTTGATATTTGACAAAAATGGTAAATGAAAAAAATGCTTACCTTCTTTTAGCTTTATATGCTGGTACACGGAAAGAATCAACTTAAAAATCACTCTGTATAATGAAGTTAACAAAATATATTTATTCAAAAAATAAAGGTTTAGAGAAATAGAGAAAATGAAAAACACTGCATTAAAATGTGACAGTTTATTTAATCGATAATACAAATATATTCGTAATAATCCAAAAAAGGGGGGGGGGCGGTTAATACGAGCATTTTTTGCAGCGATAGCTATTCTAAAACGTTTATTCTGCTGCAGATGAAGTGGAGAAGTCGAAACGGTTTTCCGTTTCTTGGAAGTGGGTTCATCCAATATTGTCTGTAATTAAGAATAATTGTGTTAATACCGATATTGATAAATATTATAAATAATGTTAAAAAAGATACTTTTTCAGGGTTTGTCAGTTACTTTAAAAAATATAGAAATAAAGCTAGCCAAACTTTTCACGCGGACACTCGGTATAATAAGCGTTATTAATTAATATTTTAACTGGTCTCGGACGTTAATAGAAATTTGGAGAAATAATTAAAAACCGATCTTATTTGTTGAATTCTATATATTGTTTTTTTACCTGCGAAGTGCTGGAAAAATCAGTTAAAACGAAATAAAAATTAACGACAGCAATATTCAGTGACCGCCAAATAGTTGGCATAGTATGGCAAAATATTTTATTTCTGATTTTTAAAAAAAACTTTTTACGTCAATAATTTATGCTTATCCAATAACCTATTTAGCCCCTATAGTAGGGAGGCCAAGTGAATTAATAATTATTTTCGTGGGACTGAGAAGGTTTATACCGACAAGTGATACCATCGTAATTAGCGGTGTTTCCTCAGTAGAAAAACTCCTGTTGTCGCTTTCTTAGCCTGTGGAGTGACGAGCTATGGCGTCACAAAGGTGGTAAAATGGTAAGTTTCAACAGTTTTTTGCAAATATCTCGTTACCTGTAAGGTTTACTGTAAACTTTACTTTATACAAAATTAATCTACATTTAATTTACAACAAAAATGGTCTTATGCATTTTTGCAGTCCAGTAAAGGATTACGGAGATATGGAGGGGGTAAAGATGTAACTTTTTCTGTTTGGCAAAAATTCAAAAATTACGCCTATGAACTCGTAATATTCGCTCCAAGTGTATTATATAAAGGGTTCAAGGAAGTGGGGAGGCGAGATGGTTATGGTGAAGCACCTAGCACCAAAGACGACATACTCGTACATTTGCGCAGATCATCCACTACTACACATGTTCAAGTGAAAGTGGAAGATAGAATTAATGTCACTCTTAGACAAGCAAATTTTCTAACTAATAATAAAAACAAAATGCAACTGATTGCTCTAATCACTGTACACAACAGGCAACAGGAAGCTGGCTGCAAAGTGATTCAGGCAGAAGGTGGTGCTGGTCAAGTTCGTTTTTACAGCAATTGACGAATCAAAGAAGGAAACAGAGGCTATCGTAATTGGCAATGACACCGATTTATTGGTATTGTTGAATGTTCATGCTCCAGCCAACAAACAGTTGAAGATGATTGTACCGAAGAAAGGTAACCAAGAAGAAAAATTTTACTGCACTGGTGCATACAGCGTATCGGGGAACTGAAGGATGTTCTCTTGACAGCTTACACTTTCGCCGGATGTGATACGGATTCTTCAATTTATAGTAAGGGAAAAATAACGCCTTCTGAAAAAGCGAAAAGTGACAAGGAGCTTTACACAAAGCTGTTGACTTTTAACAACCCAAATGCAGATCCAGATGCGCTAGCTGATGCTGGAACCATTTCTTCCTTTCGCTATTTGCATTAAAAAATGCATATAATTTGGATACTCTGCGCCTTCAATGTTACTTGCAGATCATCGCAAAGGTGTACAGGCACACAAATTTGAGGTTGGCTGTACTTTCCCCCACTTTAGCAGCTGGACAACAACACTCTTATAGAGTTTACAATCTAGTGCAGCAATGGCTCAATGTCAATAAAGGAAAAGGATTGGCGGTTAATTGCGTCCAGTTGCAACCATAAAGGCAGCTGCTCCTGAAAAATTGCTTTCCCTCATTGTTTGCACTTGTAATACGGGGTGTGTCAGAAACTGTGAGCGTCGTCAGAGTGCCTAGAAATGCTCAAATATGTGCAAGAATTGCCCCGGACATAGGTGCACCAACAGAGATGCACTAATTATTGACGACGGCATCGATGAAGATAATCTTCAACATGAAAAAGAGCTTAACGATTTTTAGGTTACTGATTGCTGTAATTTATTATTATGTAACTACCATGTACGTCGTGTGCAAATAAATCTGGGACAATGGTTTTTTCATGTGTAAATTGAGTTAAGATTTGAAGCATATTTCCATGGATTTCCTGCTATCAGAAAGAGTTACATTATACTTTGACAAGTAAATGAAAATGTAGCTCTTTCTGGTAGCAGAAAATCCATGGAGATATTCTTCAATTTCCAACTAAACCTACATATGAAAAAAAACATTGTCCCAGATTTATTTGCACACGACTGTACTTTGTACATACCACTTTCCATTTAAGAACATTGAATTTACTGAAAAGCATGTATTGTGAAGAAAAAAAACCATTATTTTTTGTATTAAAGCTTATTAGATAAAGTTTGTAGTCAACCTTGTTTCAATGCTATCCACATGATTTTATATTTTTAGGAAAATATGACAAAAGATGGAGGTAATTTAAGTAGCTGTAATTATAAAAGCTCAAATGGGAAAGAGAAAAACGATATAACGAATTATCTAAAAGGAAAAATAGGCAAAATTAAGATAAAAACGACAAAGGAGGGGAGCAATGTAGATATATTGTCA
Source organism: Agriotes lineatus (assembly GCA_940337035.1). Lineage (NCBI taxonomy): Eukaryota > Metazoa > Arthropoda > Insecta > Coleoptera > Elateridae > Agriotes > Agriotes lineatus. The sequence goes on along the minus strand of CALNHX010000596.1, from coordinate 81,681 downwards.
GATTCATACACATAGGCGTACATATATACATACACACATACAAATGTTCCTATCTTAATGATGCGTTACTAAGTACTTTTTATAACGAAACATACTCTTTATAACGAAACATACTCATTTTCAAGTGATTACGATGAATCCCAAGCTAACTAGAAAATAATGGCATCATTGCCCCCTCAATATCTCCGTAACTCTTGTCTAGAAGTCAAAAATGCATAAAACCATTTTTATTGTAAATTAAATATAGATTAATTTTGTATAAGATAAAGTTTGCGCTAAACCTCATAGTTAACGAGATATTCGCGAAAAACTGTTGAAACCTACCATTTTACCACCTTTCTAGCTTTCCACCCCCCTTCCGCCTAAACCCGACGCTCAATGTTGTGCAACTTTTTACCACTTACTAAGAGGAGGGTACTAAACAGTTTGCTGCTGGGTAGAACTTTTTTTTTGGATGTTTGGGTTAAACCCCGGTTTCTGTACTAAAACCTGGAACCAAGAATGTGCATCTTTGTGACGTCATAGCTCCTCACTCCACAGGCTGAGAAAGCGACAACATGATTTTTCATACTCAGGAAACACCACCGAATAAGAAGGTACCACTTGTCGGTATAAAGCTACTCAGTCCCACGAAAATCGTTATTTGACGAGTTAATTTAGTTTGGCCTCTCTACTACTATCATAAACAGTGTGTCACCGGATAGGTGAAACGACTCTTGTAAAAGGTAAAAAATTCTCGCTTTAAATTTTCATTTTTTTGGGTTCAGCTCTTGTTGGTTAAAGGCGAATTTCAGTTTTGTAAAATCAAGTATGCCCTGGAAATTTTCAAAAAACCTATTTTTCTGTAAAGTGCCTTTCATGTGACAAGTACGACGAAAAGTTATTAAAAAAAGTTGGTTAGAATCAACATCTACGCCCCTATGCCAAATTTCAAAATCCTCAGCCAGCTTTGATCTCTCACATTTTCTTTTGTTTATTCCCAAATCAAATAATTGTATTTTTAACCAAGTTTTTTATTATGAAATAAAAACCTTTGTTAAAAGTATTGATTTTTCTAATAAAAAACTTTGTTAAAAGTAAAATTCTTTGATATGGGACGTAAACATAAAAGAAAATGTGAGAAATCAAAGTTGGCCGAGTTGAAATTTGGTATAGGGGTCTAGATGTTGATTTTAAACAACTTTTCTTTATAACGTTTTGTCGTATTTGCGACATAATAGGCACACTAGTCTTCAGAAAAATAGGTTTTTTGAACATTTCCAAGGCATACTTGATTTTACAAAACTGAAATTATGTTAGAAATTCGCCTTTAACCAAGCAGGGCTGAACCCCAAAAAATGAAAATTTAAATCGAAAATTTTATACCTTTTACAAGAGTCGTTTCACCTATCCGGGGACACACTGTATATCGAGTGATTTTTATTTTTTAAAAAATGGAGTTTATTATCAAAATCCAAAAAGTGCTATTTTTCGGAAATTAAGTAAGATTTTAATGAGATTTTTGTAGAGCGTGTTATTTTTAACTAACTGATCAACCTCAAGGCCAGAAAACTCCTATTTTTTTTAACCTCGGCTAAAAACAAATTTTTCAAATGTTTAAATATTTTTCAAAATTTCACATACCAAGACAATGTTAAAATTATTTTTTTATGTGAAGACTAAAGATTTATAATTGGAAAAATAATATAGAATGTTAATTGCTTCTCTATATTTTTTATTATTTACCGAAAAGTAGTGTTTTTTATGCGAGGCACCTTTTAGGCGAAATATTTTTCAATTCTAATAATATCTATTTAAATGGCTTCTAGAAACTCTAATCTAGCCCTGTTAATGAATTAGTGTAACAAAAATCTTATTGGAATTTACTTAATTTCGGAATAATAGCACTTTTTGAATTTTGACAATTTCGAAAAACTTCATCTCCTAAATAAGTAAAAGTCAATCGGTATATATGATAGGGGCTAAATAGGTTTCAGACAAACACAAATTATTGACGTAAAAAGTGTTTTTTGAAAAATCAAATATTTTTTCCATAATAATGCCGACTTTTTGGCGGTCACTGTAAAAAGTAGTTACAGCAATAGGCACTAACTACTGTTAATCAAAAGCAAAAATAGTAGTATAACTAAAACTTTTTTCTAAAAGCAGCATTTTATTCTTAAATAGATTTACAATCACAAAACTAGCAATAACAAAAACAAAAATTATTCCTAGAAACTAACAATGTATATGACAGTTAAAGCTTTAGCTATCTTTTAAGTCTTTAGACAAATGAAAATGATCCATGTTGTTTCCTAAAATTTGTCAAGTATTTTCCACCCTACCTTGATTAGCTAGTTACTTTGGTAAACATAATTCCAGATACAATCATCTTAAGAGAGGAATCCAAATACATATTAGTTAATTAGTTAACTACCTATCATTAAAATATCTCTAAATTATTGTAATTCCTATCTATCTGACGTCATTTCTGATAACTGTAGGAAATATCTAAACTAAATGCCTCGAATTCGAGTCTTGTAAAATGTAACTCGGTACACTAATCTTAATTGGAAATAACATGTTTCCTAGACGAGAACAATAGAAATTAATATAATTTGCTTCGAAACGAATTTCTGTCATTTCAATAAAAGTAGCAAGTTTGAGCTACAATGTTGACGGGGGAAAACGAAATTATATAACACCGTTTTAAATATGTTTTAAATCTGGCAACACCGCTAATCGATTTTTAGTCGAAGCAATCTTTAGAATGGTTTGTTTCTGGAATACCTTAAGAGTATTTAACTGGTTACCTAGTTCACAGAGGGCCTAAAACTGCGATCCTGGCATAGATCCTGGTGGACGAATAATTTCGCGGTATACGCAGGTATACCTTGGGGCTGAAGTTCTTCATGTTATATGTTCTTTGGTTATAGTGTATTTTGAACTAACATTCCTAGGACCAGTAATGCAGATGGGATTGCAATTTGACAACAATATTTTTTGTGCAAAAACAAATTTCGGTTAGCTGCAGTTTAAGATGTAATGTAAAAAAACGTGTGTGGTAGGTACTAACATGGCCTGTTCTAAATTCTATAATTTAGATTTCAAGTTAGTGTAGTTACTAGCACGATCTGCTGAATTGTTTGACAAACGTCACTGTATACGGTAGAGTCCTTTATAATACAAGCAGACGCATGTCGCAGAAGTTGCATAAAATCCTGCATCACAGTACTTGAGGGTTTACAGGTTATATTATCTATACTCGCTGTTCTAGCTTCTAATCTCGTGTTTGAGTTGCCAGATGTCTTCGTTTTCCTGTGTCTTTTTGCCTTTTATGCTTTGCACCAAATGTATACACATTAACGTATTTTCATTTTCTGAAAAGTAACTATTTTTTTTAATTTGCCGCTCGTGTGATGTGATTCAATATGGCTGACAAGCATGCTCGTAGTATAGAGGTGCTTTAGTATACGGCCTGGACATATGTGAAGTTTCGCGATTCTCCACAGAGCGCTGTAACCCCACGAGCGGGAATTTCAAATTTGCAATGTTATATCAGTTACTACGTTGACTACAATGCAAATATTTGATTAAATTTTACGTTTCTTAAAATTTTACAACAATAATATAACTGTTCAGGATGGAGCTTGTAGTGGACTGTATGAATTTATTTTGGACAAATTACAGGATATGTCTTAGGGGTGCAGGAATTAAAAAGGGTGCAACTCAAAGGTCTCGTGTGGTCTCACACGAGATGATGTAACAAAAGACCTGGGGTCCGTTGGGCAGCGTGAACACAGTGAAACAAGATTTCAAACTGTATTAATTTAATGACTAGTTCTTTTCTATTTATACATATAAAAATACTGACTTAGCTTACAAAGTTTAATATTTGCCCTAGTTCAAGCTGCTATTTCTACGTGCGTGTCTAATTTCATAATAAACAAACTTGCAGAGTGCAGAATTGTAGGCTGTTCACCGGGTCATTCGAGCATTGATTACATTACTGCTGACGCTTTGTTAAGCATTTTCCGTATGCAATATATGTTTGTGAAATACACGCCTAATTAAATTAAAAGGATTAAAATTTATGTTTGGTTCCTAAACATTCTGCCGAGCGACGATGGGCCGGGAAGGTGTGGCTGATTCTGTCTCTCCATCTTCCTCGTCTTGTGGCAGTGGTTGTAACCTGAAGCCTTCCGACGGGTCTGATTTTGGCCGTGGCTGCGGTCTCCTGTTCTTTCTCCAGTATTTCCATAATGTCCAGATAATACAACCTGATACCAAAATACAGATTGTAGTACCGGTGTTCACCATGATGGTATGTCGATGGTGCCAAAATCGATAGTCCTGATGTAACTGCAACTCATCTTCTTCTTCTTGTAGGCGTTGAAAATGATCGGACGGTAGCAACACAGGTTCCTCCATTTGCAATTGAGGGTGGCTGTTTGAATTCTGCAAAGTAGTGTTAATAATTACTTGCATTGGTTTGTTGCACCCAGCTACGACAGGAATAGTAGTGAATAGCTGAGTATGCAAAATAGTCCATTTTGTGTATATAGTACAATCTGGGGATATTTGAATTATGCCAACATCTTGAATCTTCACATCTTCTCGATTCCCGCTGCATTGTACTGCTGCTGTTGTGGGTTGCTTGGGAATAAATAACCATGTATTGGCGGCGTACAGTTTCTTCCATACCAGTGTCTTAACATAATCTCTGAAACTTCTTTGTGGCGTGAATTCATAATTCATATACTTATATGGGTATTTCGCCACTCTCGAAATTAAAATATTAATTAACGAAAATATTAACAACGAACGTTTCGAGGGACAATCTGCCCTCGTTATCAACGAATAACAATTAAAACTAACAATAAACTTATCTTTTTTCACTTGAAGGAAAAACGACCAACCTCCAATGAATTTTTTGACATTGACGTTTGTTGATATCTGTACCTACTTGATCTCATCTTTAAGAATCGATAGCCAACTATTGTCTAAAAATATTGAGAAAGACGACACGCATTTTTCTTCGTTAAGTAAAATATATGCCGTTTCCTTAATTTTTCGGCTAGTTGACATCGATTCTTTAGACAAGATCTTTGTGTTGTCCCATTGTATTTTATGGTTTTCATCCCAAGCATGTTCTGCCAGCTTAGACTTATTGAATTGATACGTTTTCAACATATTTTTATGTTCTTTAACTCTAACTGCTAAAGGCCTGGATGTTTCACCGATATAATATTTCCCGCATTCACAGGGAATACTATATATACAATTCCTTGAATGTTGTTCTTCGTTGAACGGTTTAGTTTTTGTAAGAACTGACCGCAAAGTATTCATCGTTTTGAATACCGTCCTAACATTGAATCTATTTCCAATTCGTCTAATTTTGTCAGATATGCCTGGAATATATGGTATAGTAAGAGTATTATATTTTTGAGTGTCATTCCTTTGTATGTGTGTGGCATTGCTTCGTGTATTGAAAATGTTCCGAACAAGAGTTGTAACACCAAAATTATTTATTTCATATGCCACGGCAGCTACCTTTGCGGAGGCAGGTAGTGGGTTGAATAAAAATCAGGTTGAGGGATAATTCAAATTTAATATGGTTGTTGTTAGTATTTAACAGACATGGTTTTTAATATTGCGATCGACGTTAAAAGTGAAGGTTAAAACTTATCTTTTCCTTAGTTGAATTGCTCTAACACTGCGAGTCCAATCTTCATGATCAGCTGTTATGTAGGTGCCTCAGAACATGCAGCTCTTGGCTTCAATTTTTCAAAAGGGCCATAATGACGCCCCAGGATGGGTGGATGCGGTTGGGATAATTTACAGCGTGCGTGGCTCCAAATTTGACCCCAAACTAGAAACCTTCACGCGACTATTTAGTGAAATTTAATAACAACAGAAATATTCTTACCGGTTGGTCGGTTTCTAGTATTCAAAAGGTAATATTAGGGTGCTTAAAATATGCTATGAGCAACCCTTCGGAAAATTTTGGTACCGCAAACAATGCGTGTGTATGCTTAGACGGCTTCGGCAAAAGTGCCTTGAAACCGATGGCCTCGAAAATTTTAGAAATTTTGCGGACACGCGCCGTTAGAGCAACTCGTGTATCAGTATTAATATATCCCCAGTTATTTTTATGTTACACACCCCCCTTATTAAATATATTAAATTATTATAACAACGCACATTGTCACTATTTATTACACAACATCCCTCTTAATTTAATAGTACCTTAGCAACTAGCATTATCATGCATAATCAAAAAAATATCACAGCATGCAAGAACAATATCAGTATAATTGAAGGCTACCACATTTAAATAATAATAACTAGCACCTAGGGTAATTATACATAATAAAAAAATTATCACAGCATGCGAGAATAAATATCGTTATAATATGGCTATACACATTCACATAATAATAACTAGCACCTAGGGTAATTATACATAATAATTAATAGTCCACCATGCATAGCTAATAACATTTACACGTTTATAAATATAATTGCATAATACTCGTAGGTACATCAAACGTCAAATTATATCCATCAGTTTAATTGACTTCTCATGTGTGCTCAGTAAAAGATTACCAGTAGCTAAACAAATAGCTAATACATTTTAGATGATTACAAATCTCATTTTATTGATCAAAGCGGTATTTAGCAACGGTAGTTGTATGTGTAACTTCGCGTACAACACGCCCAAATGGTGGGAACAAAATCGGTAGAGTCAAAATCGAGAAAAAGTCTTAAATCAGGAAGGTTCCTACCATTACCAAAACCAAAAGGAGCGCCAAAAATCACCAAATAGAAAAAACATAATTTACCGAGGCCAAAGCCAATTTCACATTAACTAATTGACAGATACGTCCGAGTTAGATCCGAAGTACGGTTTCAAGTCTTTGACATGCCAACGGCCAGCATCGCTGCTGTCAACATTTAGTAAATCATAAACTAAATTTCCAATTTTTCGTTTAATGGTACACAAAACGTACTTGGGTGCTAATTTAGCAGAAAACCTATTAGCTGCATCTGAGAGCACCTTATTTCTTTTCCAAACTTTATCACCAATTTGGTATTCTATATCCCGTTTCCGTAAATTATATCGCTCTGAATTCCGCCGATAAGATTCAGAAAGCTTCCTCTGAATGTCTTCGTAAATGTCGCGAAGATGACCTAGTTCATCTGCTAAAATTTTCCTATCGATAGGTTGCAAGTCTACTTCGGCAGTTGACTCGATTTTCCCATAAAACTCGCCCGAGGCGGGAATATTCCTACCAAAATTTAGAAATGCGGGACTATATCCCGTAACTTCATGTTTCGCGGTTCTAATAGCATACGCTATCTTTGCTAATTCCTTATCCCAATCCTGGTGTTTTTCCCCAATATAGCTTCTAATAGCCGTTCCTATCGTACGATTTATACGTTCTACAGGATTAACTTGTGGGTGGTAATACGCATTGTACCAGATTTTCTGTACTTTATACTGTTTAGCCAATTTTTTAAACAATGATCCTGCGAATTGAGTACCGTTATCGCATAAAATGATTTGAGGAACTCCGTAAACTAAAAATACTTGATCTTCCATGAAATTAACAATAGCTTGGACGGTCGCGTTTCGAAGAGGATGGAGTAAAACATATTTAGTCAACCAGTCGGATACAACTAAAATATAACAATACCCTTTGGAGGATCTGGGCAAAGGGCCCATAATATCGACGGATATCATTTGCCATGGATAACGTGCCTTTTTCTCGCGTCCCATAAGGCCAAAACCCTTAGAATTCGGAGATTTTTGTTCATTGCAGGTTTTACAAGCTCTTATATAACGTAATATGTCCCTACGCATTTTCGGCCAACAATACTGTTCTGTAACTCTACCTACGGTTTTATAATACCCTAGATGAGCCGCCGTCGGTTCGTCATGGTAACGTTTAATTATAACGGGTGTTCATAAACAGTCGTCATCCCAGTTGCTTTGAAAAACAAAATGTTATGTCTTTGATTAATTCGTGCAACACATGAAATGTCATTGAGTACTGTCATAGCGCATTTTTTTTCAATTTTAATAGACATACGTTTCTGAAATCAAAACCTACTGGGATGACGACTGTTTATGAACACCCGTTAGTACGCCTATCAGCATTCGGAACCAGTAATTTCCAATCAGTTATATTGGTTTTTAAAGGTATTTTTGAAGAAACATGTTTATAGATATAACCATCTTCAATTTTCCAATGGGGATACAAATCAGGGTTGTTAATGATTTTACTTTTCATTTTCAAATACCACGGATCTGAAAGTTTCAACTCGACATTAACCTCGTTAGGAACAGCGCGCGACAATGCATCAGGTACAATGTTAAACTTGCCTTTTCTATGAACTAACTCGTAATCAAACTGTTGCAGTTTAACAGACCAGCGGGCTAATTTGCCTGTGGGTTCCTTCATTCTCTTTAACCAAAGAAGTGAGTAATGGTCAGTAACTACAGTAAATTTGGTGCCCTCTATATAGGGTCGAAATTTATCAATGCAAAAAATAACGGCCAGACATTCGCGTTCCGTCACGCTGTAATTACGTTCTGCTTTATTTAGGCTTCTACTAACGAATGAAATAACTTTTTCTTCACCGTCCTGCATTTGCGTAAGTACTCCTCCTAAGCCGGTATCGGAAGCATCGCACTGAATAACAAAAGGTAGGGAAAAATCGGGCGATGTTAAAATAGGTGCCGAAATTAAAGCTTGTTTAATAGTTACAAACGCGGATTCAGATTTCTCATTCTAGATTACGGTTTGTCGTTTTTGTTTGCCTTTCGATAGATCATTAATTGGCGACATTAACGTTGAGAAATGCGGTATGAAGCGCCTATACCAGCCGCACATCCCTACAAAACGCTTAATTTCTCTGGTAGTTCGAGGTCTGGGATAATTTACCATTGCCTCGACTTTTTCGGGATCGGTTCCGAGACCGCCTCCGTCGACTACAAAACCCAAATACTTCAAAGTTGAACAGAAAAATGTACACTTCTTTAAATTTATTGTTAGGTTAGCGTTATGTAAACGATTACCAACCTCCGTAAGTATCTTAACGTGCTCTTTGAAAGATGATGAAGTAACTATAATGTCGTCAAGGTACACAAATACTTTAGGTTCTAGTTCGGGTCCGAAAATAGCGTCCATTAATCGTTGTTGAACTTGCGCCGAGTTAGAAAGACCGAAAGGTAGGACAGTGAAATGAAAGAGACCTCTGCCTGGCACCGAAAATGCCGTTTTTTTCTTTAGATACTTTATCTAGAGGGATCTGCCAAAATGCGCTGCGTAAATCGATCGATGAAATATACTTTGCGTCCCTTAACGAATCCAGAATGCGATCTACCTGAGGTAAAGGATAACAGTCCCGTTTGGTAACCGCATTCAATTGCCTCCCGTCAAAACAAAAACGAAACTCCCCCGATTGTTTTTTTACTAGCAGTACGGGCGACGACCAACTACTAAAAGATGGCTTTACCACTCCTAACTCTAGCATTTTGTCTAATTCCTTATTAAGGTGGGCTAAAATGTATGGTGACATACGGTACTGTCTTTGCTTTATGGGTTTGGCATCCCCCGTATCTATGTGATGTACAACCCTATCAGTTTTCCCTAGTCTTTCTTCACTGCTGATAGTTTCAAATTCTGCCTTAACTTTCTCTATTTGAGAGAGTTCACAGTTGGAAAAAGTTTCTTTAAAACTTGAACTAAACGACTCATCAATATTAGCTGGTGAAAGAACATTAATTTCAAAATTACGCGTTTTACTTTGAATATCCCACGAATTATTTTTAAAATCTACAATTAATTCAAATAATTTGCAAAAATCTGACCCAAGAATAAAGTTATGGTCGACCGAAGGGACAACTAAGGCTTCTACCAATTTACAAGTAGCTCCGATAAGTACGGGTAGTAAAACTGAACCGCTAATCACTTGACGTTTTCCGTCTGCAGTCGTCACATATTTTTCTTTGGGTTTCCTAGTTTTAATACCTAAGTAATTTAAAATAGCTAAACCCCTTTTCCCAACGATGGTTTTATTTGCACCCGAATCTAATAGTGCTGTCACATTATGATTCAAAATTGAAATACTGATATACGGACGGTTATCATGAAGCTTACTGCAAAATACGGGGCCAACTTCAGAATATTTATAAAAATTTTTAACCTTGGCTATCCAAGAACCCCATTCTGTTCGAGACAACTTAGGTTTCTCATATTTAACACAATTTTTGCGATTTAAATTATTAACGTTAGACCTCCTATTGAAATATTCTTTATTGTTAGAAATTATTACGTAGGAATTATTTGGTTTGGCCTGAGTCACACGAAGAGGCGGAGAACGGCCGTCAACTGCCGCCCCAAAAATTAGTTTTTTGGATTGTTACTATTCGAGCATTTTCTGCAAGTCATAACAGTACAACCTGGAGCACCACATTTAAAACAAAACTGTTTTCGTTTACTCCTACAGTAGCGATGTGTGTGATTTCCCCCTTGACAATTCCAACACGTTACCATAGAGATTTCCGACCTTTTAATATTATGATTTTGAAATTGATTATTTTCTAGATACGCTAAGTCCGGTTCTAAAACGTCTTTGGGTTTTGGAGGTGGATGGTATCTATCTTTAAGTGCTAAAGATTCATCTATACGTTTGCATAATTTAATGAGTTCCGTTAAAGAGTTGATTTCTGTTAATGCAAGTCTATCGGTGTAACGCGGTAATAAGTTTTTCTTAATATATTTCAAGCGAGTGTAGTCAGCTGGTTCCCTAGGTAATCGTTTAAATAGAGCGTCCATGGACGATATGTAAACGTGCACCGGTTCTTTAGGTCCTTGTGTTCGCGACTTAATTTCATCCCACAATCTATCTTCATAATCGCTAGGTAAATAGTCTCGTTTTAAAATTTCTACAAGTGAAGGCCAATCGGATACTGATGATTTTATCGCTCGAAACCAATTTCGTGCGTTTCCCGTAAATAATTCAATCGCGCAATTATACAATTCTTTATAGCTAACGTTTCGCGATACGCACAATTCATCAATGGTAGCTAAAAATGAATGTACACTAGTAGAACTCCCATCGAAAACTACTCCCCATTTATATACTGGACACGATTTCTTTACTTCAGTAGCAAGTACTGTAGGCGGATTACATGCGGAAGAAGTTGTAGCCACGGGTTGATTTTAGTTCAAAGCTGTTCTCTTAAGTTTTTCATACAAATCCGCTTCTACTTCTAAACAACTGGCGTATGATTCGTTCTTAAAAGAAAGCATATCTGCGTCCTCGTCTTTTACGGGCATTCGCTTAACACGCTCGGTTAGATGCAGTAACCTAGTTTCAATACGTATAAACATTGAATCCGATTCGGGACCATCGAATTCCTCTACCAAATTTTTAATTGAGTTTAAAGTCGCCGTAACAGCCGCTCTTTCCGTCTCTGCATTGTATAACGGATCTTCAAGTACGATATTGCGAAATCTTTCTGAATCTAAAGCTCGGGTTAAAATTTTGCGTCTACTAGCTATATCTCTAACAGTAGTGATGCTGCGTATACGTAGTTCGTAATCTAACTCGTCGACTATTAAGAAATTTGGACGTAAACGAGACATCCTTGACTAACTACTTTTGGTTTAATAATGTTAAGGAAATTATAATCGCAAACTTCAAAATAATTAATTAGCGATAAATTCAGTAGTCACACATATCATTAAATGTATAAAATAATATTACGTTACTAAATAACGCTTTCAATCTTTGAGCACATAATTTTAAATTTAAGGAGCAACAAAAAGGTAATCATCAACCAGCCTGTCTGTCTTGACAGATAAGTACCAAATGCGCTTAACAATTTGCGCGGCAGGTACAACAATAATACTGTCGGTGCAAAAATTTTGCTAGACACGTATTTACAACTAAATCACAATTAGACTAATTACGAAAATTTAACGAACAACTTTTGCCTTTGCCAATTAGGTGAAATTACCATATTTTTACGGTACTCGTTTTGTGGTCAAAAATGATTGCAGAACAAATTAAATTTCGAGAAACTAGTGAAATAGGTTAACATCAATTGCAAAATTTAATATATAAATCTATAATTTTTCTTCAAATTAATCCTTCAACCTGGCCATCACGCATATGGGCGCCATTTTAGTGTAACACCAAAATTATTTATTTCATATGCCACGGCAGCTACCTTTGCGGAGGCAGGTAGTGGGTTGAATAAAAATCAGGTTGAGGGATAATTCAAATTTAATATGGTTGTTGTTAGTATTTAACAGACATGGTTTTTAATATTGCGATCGACGTTAAAAGTGAAGGTTAAAACTTATCTTTTCCTTAGTTAAATTGCTCTAACACTGCGAGTCCAATCTTCATGATCAGCTGTTATGTAGGTGCCTCAGAACATGCAGCTCTTGGCTTCAATTTTTCAAAAGGGCCATAATGACGCCCCAGGATGGGTGGATGCGGTTGGGATAATTTACAGCGTGCATGGCTCCAAATTTGACCCCAAACTAGAAACCTTCACGCGACTATTTAGTGAAATTTAATAACAACAGAAATATTCTTACCGGTTGGTCGGTTTCTAGTATTCAAAAGGTAATATTAGGGTGCTTAAAATATGCTATGAGCAACCCTTCGGAAAATTTTGGTACCGCAAACAATGCGTGTGTATGCTTAGACGGCTTCGGCAAAAGTGCCTTGAAACCGATGGCCTCGAAAATTTTAGAAATTTTGCGGACACGCGCCGTTAGAGCAACTCGTGTATCAGTATTAATATATCCCCAGTTATTTTTATGTTACAGAGTCTCTGGATAGCCATTATCTTGTAAAACATTAATAATAAATTCTTTCTCTTTTTTGAAAATTTTATCATTAGAGCAAACAACTTTGGCTCTGTCGTAGAGACTTTTTACAACGCCTGTCTTTATGTTTTTGTGATGGTTAACGAAAATATTAACAACGAACGTTTCGAGGGACAAAAACATAAAGACAGGCGTTGCTTCGTGTATTGAAAATGTTCCGAACAAGAGTCTCTGGATAGACATTATCTTGTAAAACATTAATAATAAATTCTTTCTCTTTTTTGAAAATTTTATCATTAGAGCAAACAACTTTGGCTCTGTCGTAGAGACTTTTTACAACGCCTGTCTTTATGTTTTTGTGATGGTTAACGAAAATATTAACAACGAACGTTTCGAGGGACAAAAACATAAAGACAGGCGTTGTAAAAAGTCTCTACGACAGAGCCAAAGTTGTTTGCTCTAATGATAAAATTTTCAAAAAAGAGAAAGAATTTATTATTAATGTTTTACAAGATAATGTCTATCCAGAGACTCTTGTTCGGAACATTTTCAATACACGAAGCAATGCCACACACATACAAAGGAATGGCACTCAAAAATATAATACTCTTACTATACCATATATTCCAGGCATATCTGACAAAATTAGACGAATTGGAAATAGATTCAATGTTAGGACGGTATTCAAAACGATGAATACTTTGCGGTCAGTTCTTACAAAAACTAAACCGTTCAACGAAGAACAACATTCAAGGAATTGTATATATAGTATTCCCTGTGAATGCGGGAAATATTATATCGGTGAAACATCCAGGCCTTTAGCAGTTAAAGAATATAAAAATATGTTGAAAACGTATCAATTCAATAAGTCTAAGCTGGCAGAACATGCTTGGGATGAAAACCATAAAATACAATGGGACAACACAAAGATCTTGTCTAAAGAATCGATGTCAACTAGGCGAAAAATTAAGGAAACGGCATATATTTTACTTAACGAAGAAAAATGCGTGTCGTCTTTCTCAATATTTTTAGACAATAGTTGGCTATCGATTCTTAAAGATGAGATCAAGTAGGTACAGATATCAACAAACGTCAATGCCAAAAAGTTCATTGGAGGTTGGTCGTTTTACCTTCAAGTGAAAAAAGATAAGTTTATTGTTAGTTTTAATTGTTATTCGTTGATAACGAGGGCAGATTGTCCCTCGAAACGTTCGTTGTTAATATTTTCGTTATTTAATATTTTAATTTGCAGAGTGGCGAAATACCCATATAAGAATATGAATTACAGTGTCTTAACTGTAAACTGATGGACCAAACATTTGGGGCCGGTTGCAGAAAGCAATGTTAAGTCTGGCGTTAGCTAACGCGACGTCAAAGTGAACAAAAACGAATCAAATCTCAAATCTTTATGGTAACTAATACATTAGTAAACAAATTTTGATGCGATTTTGTTCACTTTGACGCGACGTTAGCTAACACCAGACTTAACATTGCTTTCTGCAACCGGCCCTTGATCTTGTTCAATCGCTGATAGATCTCGTCGATGATGCAATTAGGATTGTCTTCAATACTTCGAATTGCGGATGGCCTGCATAGGTAATAGCTATTAACATATCTAGGAATGTTATGAGTATCATAACTGCCGCAGATGTTTTGAAATCCGAGCTCGTAGAGCGAGGATTTTAAAACTTCTAAGGCAGTTATGATTCATAACATCCGTGATTTGTTCAATAGTTTATCGGTTGCTATATGGTTATGGTTGCCATGTAGGGTAATATTCTTTAACCCTACAGATAAGTTATGACCTAGTTACCTGCCTACTTTTGTATATGTAAACAAAGGCTTAATATCCTGAAACCGATAAAGATGTTTTCCTATTGGCTCGATCTCCTTTAACTTGTCCTCTTGGATTTCAAAATAGGTTTGTTCGTTGTAGTGGATAGCTAAGAACTCCATTGGCAAGTTCAGCGATGCGTAGGTTCCATTTCCCTTCTTTAGTGGAATTGGAGTTGTTTTTATTAAGTTGTATTCCCGCTTCTCAGTTATGTGAAAATAACTGAAGATCTCGATTGATTCATTGTTGATGCTAACTTCCATCTTGTGCGTTGGTGTAGTAAGAATCTCTAGGTTTGCTGGAAGATTGACCATTGCATTAGCCATTATTCTGTCAAATTGTGACGATGGAATAAATTGCATGATGTCTGCTCTTTTAAATTTTACATTTAGAAGTTGTTTGTACTTCTCACCCATCTCTTGTAAGTAATTGGTAGCCATCTGATATGATGTCAACACATGTATGTTTAGCTTGTTGTCGTCCGTCTTCTTGTACCAAGGTTCCATCTCATTGATTGCTAGCAACCCTTCATTGAGTTTTCTTCGAAAATTATCCAACTTCTGGGATATTCTGGCTTCAGTCTCATTTAGAGTTGCTGCAGTTGACAACATGATCTTCGTCTGATGATTAGATGAATGTATTAATTCGAGTTGATTTTTCTCCAATGATTCGATGTCATGGTAAACTTTATCGTTGACTCCAAACACTGAGGTTAGTAGCTGCCCTAATAATCCTCGCTTGGTTCTGACATCTTGACTATAAATGCTTCTCATATTCCAGATGATCTGTCGTTGCTGCTCTCTCAGGTGATGATTTAATTCCTTGCAATGGGATTCTGCAGATAATACCAGTGCCTTGTCGCATAAGGTATCCATGTGTTGGATTGTCTTGTTTATATCTTCTTCATCTACTTAGATGCTGGAGATGTTCACTGCTACTTCGATCCTGAAGTTTCCTCTCGAGAGTTTTGCGTGGCCAAGTTCTTCAATCAATAGGTCAGGTGACGGATACTTTACTGTATACGACGTCTTGGTTGCCGAAATTATGGTGCATAACGTAAGTAAGAGTGTTATAGTTTTTGTTACTGTTGACACTCCACTACCCCTGCTTTGCTTTCCTCTTCCTTCCTCTGCCTCCTGTCTTGGTAACGAAACGAGATTGGTAATAGGACGCTTGAGAATTGTGTCTCCCTTTGTCTTAACGCTTGCAACTCTGACAATGCCATCTGTACCTGGATGCACTTCTGTCACTCTTGCTAAAGGCCATCGATTGGGAGGACTGTTTTCATCCTTTTGTAACACTAGATCCCTACTTGAAAATTCTCTTCCTTCGAAGTTCATTTCGTTCTGCTTTGTAACCCAGATAGGTATTCCTTAGACCATATTTTCCAAAAGTCGTTTTTCAACTTTTGAAGTAGTTTCCATCTTGTCAGTGTTTCTGAATGTACTTCTAATGGTGGTTCATTTGCTGTTATAAGTTCCCTTCCAATTAGAAAATGGCCAGGGGTCAAGGCTATCACATCGTTAGGATCTGTGGTTAATGGACAAAGTGGTCTCGAATTGAGACATGCCTCTATTTGGTACAGGAGGGTCGATAGTTCTTCAAACGTGAGGGTACTGTTCCCTACAATCCTTTTCATGTGATACTTTGTTGACTTCACCGCTGCTTCCCAGATTCCTCCGAAGTGGGGAGCTGCCGGTGGAATAAAGTGCCACTGGATTCCTTCTTGAGTAAGTTTTTCTTGAACGCTAGAGTCTCCTAGAGTTTTCTTGAAGTCCTTCTGCAGAACTCTATTTGCTCCTACAAATGTGGTTCCGTTATCGCTATAGATATGAAGGCATGTTTCTCTTCTGGATGTGAATCTTCTGAAGGCTGCCAAAAAAGCGTTTGTTGTTCGATCACTGACAGCCTCACTATTAGGTGGGCTAGATGACTATTATGGGGAATGAGAATAGGATGTTTCTCATTATATGGCAACATTGAATTTTGAAGTCGTCCTCCCACTCTAAGAGTTCCTTCATCATCGATGAATGGTCGTAACGGTGCCAAGGAACTTTTTGTGTAAACCGAGATGTTTTTCTTCAAGGTTTGAATCTCTGTTGCCCAGCTGCGTGCTTGCACTATACGGATGATTTGAATGAGGCAATTGTTGAGTTCTGCTGCCATAGGGTATTCGGTCGAAAACGGTTGTCTTCTGCATTTTTGAACAAACCTGTTACAGTATGCAGTGACCCGCAGTAACTTCTGCAGTGACGAATATTTGGATAAGATGTCCAATTCTTCTTTTGATGCGATAAACGCTTGGACTTGGTGAATTTTTGCTTCTTCTGTAGCTGCTATGGAAATAGTTGTTTCCGTAAGTGGCAAAGGATTAGTTCGTAACCATTGCTGGCCGTTCTACCACAATAGATGATGCTGTAGTTTGACAGGAGTGAGCCCTCGGGATACAGCGTCTGCTGGATTGTCCTCTGAGCGCACATGATGCCAATTTCCGCTGGGGGTTACTTCCAATATTTCTGTTACCCTGTTTGCAACAAATGTTTTCCATTTCTCCGGACCTGCCCTTATCCAGGATAAGGTTGTCATGGAATCTGACCACGCGAAGATGGAGATGCTGGGGATGTCCAGTGCACTAATAGCTTCCTTTAACATTTTTGCTGCTAACGATGCTGCACATAACTCCAGCCTTGGCAACGTTTTCTTCATCTTTATAGGTGCAACCTTTGACTTGGCTGTCAATAGACTTACTTGAATGCGTCCGTTTTGAGACATTGCCCTGTTGTAAATTACAGCACCGTAAGCTTTTTCCGACGCATCACAGAATGCATGCAGCTAGATTTCCCGGATGCTGCTGTGGTACCCTAACCATTTTGGAATGGATATGCCTTCAACCAATGGCAACTCTTCTTGAAACTGCTTCCACTCGTTCATTATTTCTGTGGCCACTGGTTGATCCCATGATTGCTGTTGTAACCAAAGTTGTTGAATTATTAATTTGGCTTTTATTACAATTGGCGCTAACCATCCTAATGGGTCAAACAAGTGGAATATTTCTGACAAGATTACTCTTTTTGTAGGATTTGCATCAGCTCGAAGACTGACTCGAAACTTAAATTTGTCTGCCTTTGGACTCCAGTGTACTCCCAAGGTTTTCCTTGTTTCTCCTTCGTCGATCTCGAGTAAGTTTTGGAGATGCCTTGCTTCTTCTATGGAGTCAGTTCCCGACATTAAATCATCCACGTAGAAGTCCTTGGTTGCTACTTCTGCAGCTATTGGGTATGTTTGTCTTTCATCTTCATCTAGCTGCAACAGGGTACGGATTGCCAGGTATGGTGCTGCTGTTGTTCCATAAGTTACAGTGGTAAGTTTAAACTCTTGAATAGGCTCGTCTGGAGAAAACCGCCATACTATCCTTTGGAGGTCCTGATCTCCTTCGGCTATCTTGATCTGACGATACATCTTTTCAACATCATCTGAAAATACAAACTTGTGTTTCCTCCACCTTAGGAGAATTTGCTTCAAGTCTTGTTGCAATCTTGGTCCAGCAGTCATTAGCTGGTTTAAGCTGAGTCCAGTAGTGGTCTTCGCACTAGCATCAAAGACTACCCTTAATTTGGTGGTTGTGCTGTCTTCCTTCACTACCGCTTGATGAGGGATGAAGTAGAATTGTCGTATATTGGCTCCTGGTTGAACTCGTTTCATATGTCAGAGTTCTAAGTATTCCTTCATGAATGTTTTGTATTCTTTACCTAGAACTTTATTTTCTTCTAATAGCTTCTCTAGTTGAAGGAACCGTGCGATTGCCTTTTTTCTCGAATCCCCAAGCTTTTCTATTGGTTCCTTGAACGGAATTTTCACTGTATATGTACCATCAGCATTTCTCTGGTGGTTGCAGTTGTAGAATTCTTCGCATTCCTTGTCTTCGTTGGACATCATCTTTTCTGGTACAACTTCTTCAATTTCCCAAAATTTTGTGAGTTGTTCATCTTCTGCAGCACATGCGACCATGCTAAGAATTTTCCTTTCTTCTGATGGTGCTGTTGCATTCCCCGTTATGATCCATCCAAGTTCCGTGTTTTGCGCTAACAGGCCTCCGTTGAATTTTCGTACTCCTTCCACAATGATTTCCTTGTAGATGTCTGCTCCTAGGATAACGTCTATTGGTCCAGGTTTCTGAAATAGTGGATCAGCCAACACCATATTCTTACAGTCCTGAAGTTGATAGTTTTCGACTGGTTTTTCTGGAAGTGACTTGGTTAACTGTGGCAGTATCAGCATCTCACATGTGGTTGTGTAGTTGCTTGGAAATCGTGGACGTAGGTTTACAGTTAATCGTCCTCGGGCTGTACCTGCTCAGTTCTTGCCTAATCCAGAAATGTGCACTCTCACCTTTTCTTCTGGTAGACCCAGCGTTTGAGCTGCATCTCCTGTGATGAATGATGCCTGTGCTCCGGAGTCTATCATTGCTATGAGATACTCTAAACTCCCCGAGGATAACTGGACCTTAATTAGGGCAGTTGCCAGCAAAACGTTGCGATGCTGTCTCCCTACTAGGCTTGCAACAATGTTTTCTTTCTCATTGGTTGCTGTCGCACTGGAAGTCGCCTCCGTGGTCTTGGAAAGCTGCTGCTGCTGCTTACTAAAATCTTCGTGTAGAAGCCAATGATGCTTTTTCTTACATACCTTGCATTTCAATGGGCAAAAGTGTCTGGAGTTATATTTTCCTGTAGGCTTGAGGCAGTTAGAACATAATTTTTTATTCTTTATGAAGTCCCAACGTTCGGATACATTTAGGTTGCTGAATTTTAGGCAAGATTTAATGCTGTGTGATCCTCCGCAGTGGAAGCACGATACGTCAGCAGTGTGGTACGTCTTCACTGCCCACCCATCCTGGTGACTTTCCCATGGTTTCCCAATTCCTTGTTTTCTGGGTTCGAGTTTGTTCCGTCTTTGCACAGCTTCGAGCGACTGAAATCTTGTTTCCAAAAAATTCATTAGCTGCTCGAATTTTTGCACCTCTCTTGGTGCCGTTAGTGACTGCTCATACAGTCTGTTGGTTTCCTTGCCCAACTCCCGCGTCGCTATATGACACATGATAGGCCCCCAAGTGGCCGTTTCAATTCCTAAGTTTTCAATTGCTTTTAGGCATTCTGCAGTCGTGTCATGGAGTTTCTTGATCCCCTCTGCAGATTCGTTCGACAGGGTTGCCTGGTTGACTATGTCATCCAAATACTTCGCAAGTAGCAGCCTGGTGTTGTCGTATCTGTTCCTTATAATGAACCATGCAGACTCGTAATTGGCTTCAGTTGCCTCCAGGTGTTGTACTAACTTGCTGGCTTCCCCTCGTAACTGTGACTTCAAGTAATGCATTTTTTCCGCCTTACTTAGTCGTGAATTTTCATGAACAATTCTTCGAAAAATATCATGAAAGCTAGGCCATGCTTCGTAGGTCCCTTCAAAAACTGGAATTTTGAGAGTAGGCAACACTATATTCGCATGGCTGTGTTCCTTGACACTTTGAACCTCTTGATGCTGGATGTGTTGGTACAGGACTACAATTATTTCGTTGGCCATCTTCTTTGTCTCACGAAACTCTTTGTCGTCGTAGCTACCGTGGGATAATATCTCCTCGTTTAGAGCTCTGATGTCATCCCAATCGTCCTTACAATTCTTAATGTTGTATTCACAATACCTTTTACTGCATTTCTCATTCAACCTATTCCAGACTTCCTGAATGTCGCTCTGGAGTGAATTCACCTTGATCTGTAGCCTTCTTATTCGAAACTGTCCTTCCTTGTCAGCAACTGTGGTCGTGTCCTCTTTTGGCGCTACTTGCTGCTGTGAACTTTCACCTAGTGTGGCTAGATTTTCTTCGCATTTGTCGAGCAGGGCAACCCCTTCATTGTAAACGTCTTTGGTTTGCTGAAAAAAATTGTTTTTAAAATAAGGGAGTTCTTCCTCGACTTCCTTCGCCAGGTCTGAATGGTTGGCCTCAAATTCTTCCCAAAGTTGTTTTAGGGTGGATCTGCGAGCGGTGATATATGCTGCATTTTTTCTTGATGGGCCATCCTTCTTCACGTTGATAATCTGCTTGCGAATGGATTCTGATAAATCTTCTTGGATTTTGAAAATCTTCCGTCGCTGCGCCTTCGTAACGGTCTTGTTCGAAGAGGGCTGGTACGTTTAAGGGATTACTGGATCAAATGCTAGGGGCAGGAACGTTGAAAGGCTCGAAATATCAGATACTAGGGGCAGGAATGTTTTAATGGACCGAAGGACCAAAATGTTCAGGATGGAGCTTGTAGTGGACTGTATGAATTTATTTTGGATAAATTACAGGATATGTCTTAGGGGTGCAGGAATTAAAAAGGGTGCAACCCAACGGTCTCGTGCGGTCTCACACGAGATGATGTAACAAAAGACCGGGGGTCCGTTGGGCAGCGTGAACACAGTGAAACAAGATTTCAAACTGTATTAATTTAATGACTAGTTCTTTTCTATTTATACATATAAAAATACTGACTTAGCTTACAAAGTTTAATATTTGCCCTAGTTCAAGCTGCTATTTCTACGTGCGTGTCTAATTTCATAATAAACAAACTTGCAGAGTGCCGAATTGCAGGCTGTTCACATGGTCATTCGAGCACTGATTACATTACTGCTGACGCTTTGTTAAGCATTTTCCGTATGCAATATATGTTTGTGAAATACACGCCTAATTAAATTAAAAGGATTAAAATTCATGTTTGGTTCCTAAACAATAACCCTCCCGTGTATTTTTCACTTTGATTTTCTATTTGTTTTTTTTTATCAGTTTACTGTTAGTTTTTTCGTATATTTTCTCACTTACATTATTTACGTTCACAGTATAATTTATTGATTAATTTATATTTGTGCTTATTATTTTGTTTGGTATTGTTAAAATAGAAAGCGGTTCTATAACGTGCAAATATACCAACTGTTAAAGATCTTATCATGAATTTACCTCCAACTAAATTTTACGAAGGAAATGGTCTGAAAGCTATTTAAATTATTCTACTGGTACTTTAAACAACGTACCTTTTTAGCGATTTCTATTTTCTATTTTTATTTAAATAGGTATCCATACACAACGGGAAAGAATTGTTAGTTGTAGCTTCCAAGAAAGGTTATTCAGAGTAACTTCTTCTGGGCGAAGACTATAAAATCACATTGATTTCCTTTAGTACATTTTTAATTACTATATTTACAGATAGATATCTAATAAATCAAAGAACTTTTAAACGTTTAATTTTAAATTTTTTACAATAAATTACACATAAACTTACAACCTTGCAAGAACACACAGAATAAAATACTTCAAATTTGTAAGAAATGCGATTATCTGCATATCATGTGCTATTTTAGAGCAAATATGAATCCGTCTACGAATTCTTGGAGTTCCACACCTCCCTCAAGAAATATATTAAAACTATAGATCTGTAAAGTACTTACACGACACTAAATAGATTACACCATTCATATTTATATTACATTCAATACAATAGGTCATTATCCTATTGATACTATATTTAAAAAATTATTTCTAAACACGAATTAGTCTTGACAGCCGTTGTCATTTAAATGTCATCGTGGGTATGTGGCGCCAAACGGCCAAAATTGGCGTTTTCTCAGAAATGAAAACAACAATGGATTTCAAAAAAATGCCCAGGCCGTAGGTAATTTAGTTGGCCGTGGCCGTAGAAAGTGACATTTGTCACACAATTCAGCAAGTGACATTTGTCATACAATTCAGCAGGCCGTGGTTACTGAACATCAACAAAGAAACGGCAAGATTTAAATCAAATCTGATGAAAAACTGTGAATCTGGCACCAACGCCAATCTGGTTTTTATTAATATAACCTAAATAGTGCATGGGTGAATATTTACTGTTACGATTGATCAGCCACAAATTTACATGTAAACTGCATTCACCCACCTGTAAAACAGCCAGTAAGCTGAATTATCGATACCAGAAGCTGGTTAAATAATTTTTATAACGTAGGTAGGTTATAATCATCTCTTAATAACCTAAATAGTGCATGAATCCGTGTTTACTTGAAGATTAGTCTGCCACAAACTTACATATAAACCGTGTGCATGCGTCTGGTAGATGCAGTTTGTAAACTTGCCTGACACGCTGACACCTACTGCTTTTAGTTGTGAATGCGTCGTGTATGTATGGAATGTCGAAGTAAGTAAATGGCGGACAAGCATTTGTAATATAAATATTATTTTGTTTCAGAAACGTGACAAAACTTCCAGTGTAGCATGTGATGGAATAGCAAGGAAGTGTTTTGTGTGATTCTGCAGTTTTGTTGCAACTGCTTAAGGTATATATACAGATTTAAATGAATTATCGCTAGGATATTGGTCAGGATTATTACCTATCAGTCAGAGTCCACCCTCGCTTTTACAATATTGTATTTTCCAATGTTGTTTATGAACTGATTAACTATATTAATGCTTAAAATAAATAGTTAATACATTTAGTGCCGATCCCGTGTTAGCATGTGAAATTTGAACTTGCTATAATGCCGATCCTGAGCAGCAGTGTAATGCCACATACATCTTTTATATTGGTTACTGCAGCTAAAACTGACTGACTGCATCGGCATTCGTCCTAACAAGGTCATAAACTATTATTAACTTAGTTGATTTTTATTTTACATTGACTGCATTTCAATGCGTTGGAGTAAATACAGGGGACAAAAATTAACCTAAGCCAGGCCCTCGTATTATGTTTTTTTTAAAACATATTTTGGTTTAGAATACCTAAGCATGTTTTTTAGTTTAAAATGAAATATTTAGTTTATGTGTTTGTTATAAAAGTGAAATAACGAATTTCCATACATTAAACATTAACCAGTAGATAACACTTCCAGGAAATTTTTGACACTCGTGTTTGAAACTGAGGAAAATAATACCTGCCCGTGTGCATAAATATATTTGGACAATGCCGGTTATGGATGTTAGGTGCATGTAGTGATGTGGGTCGGGTAAATACCCAGTGGGTAGGGTATTTATAAATGGGTATTTACCTGGGTATTAGCTCCTGCGTTGGGTAAATACCTAAAAACCGGGTATATATCCAATTTGTAATATTTTTAAAACTAAAATTTTTCTTAGGTAATAGTGTGTTATTTCAATAAAATAATGTAATTGTATATGAATGTACTGAAATATTTCATGTAAAATAACAGCTTAAATATTGTAACATTGAATGTACAGCGACGCCTATAATTGGCCTAACGGCTGTTGGCTGAGTACGAATAAAATAAAATAAAACAATCAAATAAGCATGCACCCAGATAGATTAATCGTTTACTGAGGAAAAAGATTGTAGCTGCCGAAGTTTATCAAAATAAATAAATGCAAGAAATTGCTTCGTACAGAATGTATAAAAGACCCTGATAAGTAAAAATCGGAAGTTTCGACATTAAAAATGATTAAAATAGTCAAGAATTCAGTCACTACAAAAATTCAAAATAGGCAGTAAAAACAGGCATTTATTTTGCCATGAATGTAGTGAGAATAGTTATTTGTTTCATTAGTACAAAAAATGCATGATTTCGGGACAAGTAAGACAGATTTACCTGTCCCCAAAAAGCATTTTTTTGTGCGAATGAAACATCCTATTTTTTCTCCAACTACTCACAAATTCGGTAATATGACTTATTATTTAGAATCAAACATTGTAGGCAACATTGTAGAACATTCATGGCGCAAATAAATAATCACTATACGGGGAAAATAAACAACAATGACGGCGATTGCAAATATTGACGAAGCGTTTGTTTTTTATTTAATATTTACCATGTAAAACCCCATCTTGCGTTCATTTTTGTACTAGTGCAAATATGAATCGAAAAGTGTATAGTTGCCAAGGTAATTGGTGAACATCCCGAAATTACTTACTTTTTATACAAAATTATTCGACAATATGTTGTCTTATTCGTGTGGTTGGAGAAAAAAGATGTTTTGGGCGCTCCACTTTGTGATTTTATTGTTTGTTGTGATTCATTCCTTCTACGTGCTGAGTTTGAAAATACTTCTTTTCATAATTTATAGGTTTGTCACATAATTTGCAATACAGTACTGATCTGTCGCTCCCAAATTAATTAATTTTTGTAGTTATAGTAGTATATACAGTGTGTCCCAGGATTGATGTTACAAGACATGAGATGGACTAAATATGTTTGAATTTTATTTTAAGATTGTGGGATTAGATCCTACTTGGTCTGAAGAGAATTTTAAGAATATTTTCAGTTTTTGAAAAAACAAGTTGGCCTTGACAGTGAAGTGAAAACTATTTTCTTTTCAGGTAAACTACCCTTTTTGTTCATGGCAAAATTTTACCACGAATAGCTGTTCAGAATGATAAATTATAGCCCTATATAAAATTTCAGGAATAATTACCTCCTTAGATTAAACAGTTATTTTTAGATTAAACAAAATAAATAGTATTTTCTTTTCAGGTAAACTACCCTTTTTGTTTATAAAATTTTACTAAGAAAAGTTGTTCAGAATGAAAAATTATGGCCCTATACAAAATTTCAGGAAGTTCTACCTACTTAAATCAAACCGTCATTTTCAATAAATACAATTTTAACGGTTTAAGTAGGTATATCTTCCTGAAATTGTGTATAGGGCCATGATTTATCATTCTGAACAACTTTTCTTGCTAAAATTTTGCCCTATCACGAACAGAAAGGGTAGTTTACCTGAAAATAATAGATATTTATGTATTTAGTGTGTAAAGAGAGCCATTTTGGTATGAGGATGCGAGTTTCGTGCCGAGCGGTAGCGAGGCGCGAAAAAGCAACCGAATACCAAAATGGCTCTTTACACTCGAAATACATACAAAAATTTTTCTACGGTCCTAAATAAATAACAAAATTGTTAAATAATTGAAATTTCGATACACACCATTTAATGAAGTCGTTGTACCGCCGTTCATAAAGGGCGCGCGATTTGGCCGGCAACAACACTCGTTGGTTGCTGTCTGGGTCGCTTCAAATACTTCAGGCGGGGTGCAATTACCTTCAGATTCCATCTTCAACTTCACAAAAACTCACAAACTCAATAAATCTGTTGTGTGATGATAGACGCACCGTGATGCAATTGTCAATAATTTTAGCCAGTTCCAGAAAAATGACGAATTAAATTAATAATCAGGTTAGCCATGGCGATGCGTAAAGTAAAATGAAGTGACGCGATTATTTCATTAAGACATTGTTTACGTGGTTGCGATGCTAAAATGGTTATTAGGGAAAAAATGTGTGAATAGCTAAGTTTTCGCATTGACAGTGAGCGCTTAACAGTCAGTTTTAAAGGTGACCGTAGAAAAAATATTTTTCGCTTCACTGTCAAGACCAACTTGTTTTTTCAAAAACTGAAAATATTTTTAAAATTCTCTTCAGACCAAGCAGGATCTAATCCTACAATCTTAAAATAAAAATCAAAAAAATTTAGTCTATCTCACGTCTTGTAACATCAATCCTGGGACACACTGTATATTACCTCAACAATATAACCAAACAGGCATTTATACCTAAAAATGGGATTTTTGTACTCGTAGATAAGCCACTAAAATAAGTTTTCAGTCATTTTGGGCATTTTGTCTAAACGTCCGGTGTTTACTGATAAGTAAATGATATGGTACTTTTCAAAGCACAAAATTATTAAAACGTTTTATATTTTGGGCAGTAGATGATCCCAGATTTTATTCTACATTTTTATGTAATTCGAACAGAGCACCTCTACTTATCAGTCAATCATACTAGTTAGATTAGTTTTATGATATTTGTAAATCCAGCCATAAATACCTGTGTAAATACCCATTTTCTGTATTTACCCCACAAAGCAACCACTAATAGAGTGATTTCTCCCATAGTACGCTTGAATAAAAGTTTCAGCGCCCTACAACGGGTGGGCCAGAAACTATTTCAGCAAGGCGGCAAAATTTAAATACGCCATTACTACGATATTTTGTATTAATTAAGGATATGCCGTCAAACCAATACAAATTTTGCATATACATAATTTGCCTTCATCAGAATCTCGATTTTAAAGTTTTGAACCACATAAATTGGAATATGCAAAATCTTTATAGGGTCTGAAGTTTACAATAATTATGGAAAATTCAAACAAAATATTTGCGAATAACACATATATTTAAGTAATTCAAATAGCAATATTGTTTAATGGGTATTGTCAATCTTACAATAGTCGTGCTCAATTGCAACAATTTACTTTGGTTCAAAATGCTTTTCACGCATTTTAAATGATTTGTCGGTGTCAGTTTGACGTATGAGTTTACTATTTACGCTCTTTTCAAAAAGCGGACAGGTGAGACCAGCGCCTCCTGACGGATGGGCCAATCTCTAACAATTATTTGATTTGACAGATGCATTCAGAAAACGCTTCTATTAGTAGGTTTTTCTATGCCGTTGGGAAATTTGTGTCTCCTACACTAAATCGGCACAATTTGGAACAACACTTCTTCACATACCGACCCATAATTAATTATAGTTTGGTTCACAACCTCACCGAGTGGCGACACTAGCGCCCTCCGACGGGTGGGCCAGTCCCTAACAATTATTTGACAGGTGCATTTAAGAAACTCCTCTATTAGTGGTTGCTTTGTGATTTACCCTTAAAAATAAATACCTGGGTAATTTACATCATTAGGTGCATGTCTTACCATGTTCAATGCGATAAGCTATTGTCATTTTGCATTAAAACGTTAACCCCATGTGTTCATTGTGTAACACAGTGATCGATTTCGTGTATAGGTAAATTAAGCTCGTATGGAAAACTATTTACAGTAGTTATTATCATTAAGCTGATATACGAGTAGTAAATAACAGACACAGTTGAATATTGTAAACCGAGGCGATAGCAAGTAGTCAAATTTATGTCGCCTATTTTTGCTGCGGTATTACTAATCCCAAGCACAATGGACATGAGTAGTGATACTACTGGAAAAATAATCTATGTAACTTTGATTAAGAATGGTATTCGAGGGACTATTCAATGAACCAAATTATTGTCTCATTATTTTCAGTAAATCTAGCAACAAACCACACAGTTTCTATAGTAACAGAACATGAAAATTGATTTTTTTAATGAAAACTACATTTCTTTAAAACAAAGGTAATACCACAAGCAGTGGATATATTTTTGACAAATATTTTGCCATTTCCATATAAATTATTGTTTGAATTTTACGAAACAAAATCACATCAAATATTCAGTGATATATTGTTCCTATTGGTTGAAAAAGCAAATCTTTGCAATATGATTGGCTTATATGTTATAGTGTTGAATACTCACAAATATCTTCTTGGAAGATACTAGGGATGTCGTATCCGGTCTAAAATCAAACCCGGGTACCCGAAACCAGTACCAGGTACTCTCGGGTACCCAAAGATTTTACATTTTGCCTTATTATTTTCTGGTGAATGAAAATATTTCCATACAGGCGATTTTTTGACGACATTGTTTTCTTATTTGTTTGTACTTTTGTAGTTTCAATATTCGATCTCTATGCTCTACGCATTTTAACGCCGCGAGTTTTAAACTGAAGTAAATTGAAATAGTATCTACTCACCAATTCAAACTGCAAGTCGTCTGTTATTCGTAAATATTTTCACACTTCCAAGTGCTATCAAATTCAAGTAACGTAACGTGACTTTTTATCTGAAATTGGGAGCAGCATCAACATCACACAGAGGATGTTTATGTTACTTCATCCCATACTGACGTGATTTAATGGTACTAGTGACGGGTTGAATATTTCCGTGAAGCAGATTTATTGCCTTATATGAAATAAGAATCAACATTATGTGGTATGGGATGGGTTGATTCTTGTTATTACTGCATGGTTGTGTTTTTCTAGAGCTTATACCAAGTTTTTAGCATCTTCTCCAAAAAAGGCCGACTGTCTGGACATTACATAATTACTAGTCGGGTACCCGGGTCCTGAAAATATTCCCGGGTTGACTATTACCCGGGTGGGCCCGGGTACTCGGGTATCCGCCGACATCCCTAGAAGATACGTATATCCTCTTCTGTTTTTTAATGGGGGATTGGAACTCTAGAATTGGCAAAGACACTACAAGAGGAATGGGTACAATGGGCAAATACGGAGATGAACAATAATGGCAAGAAAATTATTGAGTTCTGTATAGGCAATGATCTTACGATTGGAAATAGCTTCTGGGAACAGAACATAGGTATACCTTTGTGGCAGAGGGAAGAGATGCAAGAAGTATCATTGATTATATAACCTATACGCGGGAGTTAGAAAACAGAGTAACAAGAATAAAAGTCATACTAGAAGCGGAAATAAGTACACAACACAGACTAGTGACCACAGGCCTAAATAACAGTACTATAGTAATTAATAAGGTACAGGATTACATGAAAATTAATATCAGGAAACTGAAACACAAAGGAGAAATGGAAAGATATCGACTGGAAGTAGATGAAGAAGTAATAAGATTAGAGAGAATTAATAAGAACTGGACTATTGAAGACGGATGGAGACTATTCAAAGATACAGTTCTTAAAACAGCAGCAAAGATATGCGTATACAGGAAAATAAATAAGTATACTAAATGAACAAAATGGTGGACATCAAAGGTTAAAAACAAAATTAAATTAAAGAAACTGGCATGGAAAATCTATGTACATACAAGGATATCAAAGACAAGAAGAATATATAAAAAGAAAAAAATGAAGTAAAGATAGTAATCAGGAAAGCGAAACAAACCAGCTGGGAAGACTTTGGAGGAGGACTCAACGATGGATATAAACTAGATAGCAGAAAATTTTGGACTACGAATAAAAGGCTTAAAGGGCAAAAGAAGATTGAAAATAAAGGAATTAGAGATGAGAATGGCGTACTCCAGACATCAACGACAGATGTACTAAAAACATGGAGAAGATATGAGGAAAAATTTTCGAAAGGGATAACAGAAGAGAGTTGAGAAAGGGAGATATGCCAAGTGGATGAAGGAGAGGAAAATGATATGATTAGTAGGGAAGAAGTAGAACAAGCCATTGCGAGAATAAAAATTGGGAAAGCTTGTGGGGATGACAACATCAACCCGGAATTGATTAGATGGATAGAAAATAAAGGGATAGACTGGCTTTGGAAATTATACAGAGAAATATGGAATACATAGACAATACCGGAAGATAACATAATACTACCCATAGATAAGAAAGGAGATGCTACTAAGTGTGATAATTACAGAGCTATCTGCCTGTCCACAGTAGCTTATAAGAATTACACAACCATACTGGAGAGTAAGTTGAGGCAGCAAGTGGAGACAGAACTAAAGAAAGAGCAGGCAGCGTATAAGAGAGATAGAGGAACAGTGGATAATTTATTTGTATTAAGGCATATAATAGACAAAAACATGGAAATAGGAAAGAGTTATATATAGCCTTCATAGATCTGAGAGCAGCATTTGATACCATAGATAGGGACACAATAGCAAAATACTTGGGAATGCTGGGGGCAACGAAGAAACTAATTAATACAATCAGTAGTGTATATAAAAATGTTAAAGGAAAGGTACAAGTCAATGGAGGAAAGTCAGAGGTGTTCAGAATAGAATACGGCATTAAACAAGGGGACAGCCTCAGCCCTGTGATCTTTATTATAGTTGAATAGGGTAATTCAAAACACTAGAGAAGAAATCAAAAACCTAAAAACAGTAATAGGATACAACAATCTAATCCTCATTACATTAAACAGTCTGCGGTACGCGGATGACATAGTGCTGTTAGCCAATTATCAAGTGAAAATACAAAGATTGATGGATATCTGGATTGAAGAAATTTAAAATCTAAAAATGGAAGTGAATACAGCCAAAAGTAAGTATATGGTAATCAACAAAAAATATGCTAGACCGGAAACCAGATGTAAGGGTGAATTTTTGGGCGACCTACGAGTATCTGGGGAGTACATTCACGAATGACGGAAAGATCAATCTAAGTATTTTTCTTTCTCTTCTAGGTTGATGATCAGAATATTTGGTTGGCATGGATGCTTGTGAATTTTGCCTTAGCGAATTTTACCCTCAAGTCATCTCCCTAGTTGGCTTGTGCAGTTTGATGAGTCTGGCTTTTGGTTTTCCTTTGTGTCTTTGTTTACTCTTACGTAGGTCGAGCTTAGCTTGCTGGAATATTTTTTTTTTGGATGCCCTTTTGGGATTTTGGTGGTGTAGCTGTTGTTGTCTGGTTGCCTTCAGCTACATGTTTTGTTTTGTCGGATTTTCGGGACCCGACTCTTTTGCTAAGCCGCTGCCCTTGTTTTCTGTTGTCGCTTTATTCCTGTTTTTGTTTCGCGCTTGGGCTTCTATTGTTTTGGGAGGTTGGTTGGGGACTTGAACGGTCGGTTACTTCTCCGTCTATTCCTAACTTGTAAGGTAGACTGAGACATTCCATCTTGTCGTTCATTCAGGAGTGAGCCACCTTTGAGGTCTCATCTCCGGTGTTCCGCTATCCGGTCACGGAGGATAGTGTTTCAGTGTGCAGTCGGTCCTGGGCTGTCCACTTTTTCTAGACTAGTAGGCTGTAGGGTTATATTTCTTGTCATCACAGAGGATGGTTGCCTATGATCGCGGTGCATCCTACGGGGTCCCGCGCCTGGTATTCATTGTCTGTGATGACTTCAAACTTTTTCGGCCTTTTTCCAATTTTGAAATTTTCTGGTAGTTCACTTAATTCCACCCTACGATGACTGACTGACGCGACAACGGACAATCCTTCCTATCCTTCTTCTGTGTCGTCCACTATCTTCTTTTCTAGAGCTCCTTAATCCCTTACCCCTTTTTCACCACTCACCTTTCATTTTCCTCTTCTTGGTAGATGTCCTTTTCTGCATGACATTCATGTGGAGAGCTGTTCATCCCTTTACTCCTTTTCTCGACCTTCAATCTTTTAAGACCCTGTGTGATTCCCCTATTTCCTTTCGTCTTCCAACAATAACGTACTTTTTTTGGCTACGTATCCGCTTCTAAATTCGTTGAAATTGGCTTGAATGTGCTGGATATCCGCAATGGTTCTTTTCGTGTATCTAGAAAATTTTAGAGGTTTTATTATCGTGCATGCATAGGTTCTACGCCGGTAAATTCGGGGAATTTACCTATGTTTAAGTGAGGGGAGAGTTTGTTACGGTTCAAAAATCATCTACAACTATTTATCTAATTATTTGCCCTAATCTTGGTTAAAATTAACTTTTGGCGTATCTTTCTTCAAGTTTAATTTTTCTTACAGCAATACTGAGCATTCAGATCTTCTGAAAATTACATTTCAATCTAAGTAAGCCATATGATAAAAATTACAGGTCTGAGAGCCCCTGGTGTGTAGGCTTCACTTTATGCATATTGAGTTACTAATTATTTGACCCATTCCCAAAATTTGATTTTTGGTTATCAGTTTTTGGAAACCATTTTGGCATTCGCCATTTTTGTGCTGTTAAAGTCAGGTGCTTCGAAAATTCGCGTCTTGGAGACGTAACTTTATTGGAAATATTCGGGCCCATTTTATTGTAGGAGATTGCTTTTGTTATGTTATGAATTCCGCGGTGATCTGGAATGGACCTCGGGAATGTTATTTGCGGTGATCTCCAGCCCAAACTTTGGGGATTTTGCTTTAGCAGCACATGGTCCACTTCTTTGGCGAAGCGCAGCCGTAAAAATCTAAAACGGGTATGTGGTTTTCCTAAGTTCATTCAGTTCGATTATATGGTTACGTGCCCTTTCAGCTTTTCTTTTCCCGCTGGGAATATACCCACAGCATTGCCGTGTGGCTACGTACCTGCAGTACTCCCTTCGCTTGGCAACGTGCCAGCAGCCCTTCCTACTTGGAGGCGAATCGAGCATTGCTCCGCCAGTCGACGCCGCTGGCTGTGGATCCTTCGAGCCTGAGTTACACGACGGGATAGCACCGGCAAACCTCCTGCGACAGCTACTCGGTGGTCACTTGCTCCTTGACCTCATTGCCCTTCGGCCCCTGCTTACGGTCACGGCAGCTGGAGCGAAGCCCATCGCAAAGGTCTGTCTGCTGCAATGTGCTCGATAAACGTACGATTGTTTTAACGTGTATTCTTAAGCGGTAAACTCACCTGTGGAATATATTTGATTCTGCCATTGTAACTTAATTATTAATTACGGTAGGTCTATTAATCGACATACAGCGATTTAGGTTATATGTACGGAGATGCCTCCGATTTCGGACTAAATTTTACCGGTATTGTACTTTGTCTCCGACCTCGGACTAATTTTTAACGGTATTGTAATTCCGTTGTGAAGTCAAGTGCATAAAAAGTATTCTTTCATTTTCAAATGTCACCTATTACACTGTTGAATAATATCACTATTGGCGCCCTGTCGTGTAAGAGAAATTATTGGTAATGCTCGCGTCACGACCGTTTTAATGCAAATTGCCGTGCAATATCGTGAATTCGCCCTTACGGAACCAAAACAAGAGCTTGTAGGCCCGTGATAGCGTCGGTATCATTTAATTAATAATTAAATAAAGGTTAAGCCTTGCATACTGGGTGTTCGGTTGCATTCAACATGCATTCTAAATTTTGCCTTTAATCTTAACAGTTGTGTCGAAGCCACGATGCTTTCGAACTCTTACTAAGTGTTTATTCAGTAGTGCATTTGGCCAAGTTTAATATCAAGCTTGTATTCTCCTTTTTTAATACTACTATTTTGTAACAAATACATACCGTTTATAATTATTTATTTAATTTGGGCTTGCTTGTCAACTACGCTATTATGCCCATGTAAATGTAACTGGCAGTATTGTGGTGAGTTTAGCCTTATGCTTTGTTTGGTATTATTAAGCTGTGATATGATCTCCCTATTGAGATTTTGTGATATGATTCGGTAGCCGTATATTTTGTGTGTGTATTTTAATTGTCCATGTATTCTTTGTTTGCCGTAATTATACTACCTTGACCTATTCTGCGTATATGTTTTGTGCCTTTACCGTTACCTTTATATTTTCAGGTTTGGTTAGTAGCGCCTTCTGTAATGTATCTTTTGGTTAGCAAAGCGCTGGTTTACTAGCTACTTGGCGCCCATATTTTTTTTTAGCTAAAGCTTTTGAGTCTTGTTTTACCCACGACCAGCTCCGGCTGAGAAGCCGTTGGCCTTTGCTTACTTCTTTTTAGTCGCCGTAACGGTAACACAATTTACGGTAAAACGGAAATAAACAAGAAGACCAAACTTATAGTCTATAATACCATAACAATTCCCACTCTACTATACGCATCAGAATCATGCATCATACAAAAAAAATACGAGAGTAAGATAAATGCAATAGAAATGAAATGCCTATGGAAAATTGCAGGGAAAACTAAATGGGACCACGTTAAAAACGAGGATATTAGAGAGGACTTAGAAAAAAGCCAATAATAAGGAAGCTAGAAAATCGACAATTAGAATGGTATGGATACCTTATGCGAATGAAGAATTACTGATTACCTAATAAGATAGTACGGGAAAAACGATTTAAGAAGAGACGAAGGGGCAGACCTAGGAAGACATAGTTACAAGGTATAGAAGACATAGGCGGAAGAAAAGGAAAGTCGATGGTGGCAGGGCTGTGGATTCGGTAAAAAAAAATCCGACTCAGACTCCTAATATTTTAGTAGTTTGAATCCGACTCCCGACTCCGACTCCGACAGTACTAGAATATTGATACTCCTCCGCTCTCTTCTCATTCCTTTTCATCTACCTGGCAAAATTTCATAAACCTGCAAATGCCATTATTATGGCAAAAGCTTCTTACCTGCCTACTAAACTAACAACAATAACTACATTCCTTAGTAGATTATTTTCTTAAGGGGTCATTTACTACCTGCCTACATAATACACACTTACTGAGTCATAGGAAATTCAAATAGTCTGAGGTCTGAGCAGGGTTAAGCAGATTTAAATCATTTCATTAAAATACAATTTAATGAGAGTATTTTAATTATAAAAATCATTGACTTAAATAATATTTTTTATATTTTGCCAAATCAACACAAAATAAATTAACAAAAGAATATTGCCAATTAACCAAAGCCACCATGAACAGTAACAATACAACAAAATGATGAAACCGTTTTAACTTTTGAAATTCATCTTGAAACGGTTGAAACATAAAAATAGGGTGCACTATTAAAGTTAGAAATTATACGAAAATACTAATAATACGTACTATGCTTGTTTTATTGTTAATCACATAAAACAGTTATTGGTAAGATATAGAAAAACCGTCTACTACGCTGTGCAAGAAAAATGTCGGCATTTTTAAATAGTTTGGTAGGAATTTAAATTTACAAGCGGTGACCACACGGATTCTAGAACACACTGCACACTCATGGATCTATGAATTAACATATTATAGTGTACGTGCATTTTCATAAACTAACATAAAGAAAAATGATTTTTATTAACCCTGAGTCCGTCTTCAAATAGTCAGTACTACAGTCGTTCAAATAGCTTGTTAGCTTTTGGTGTTTTTATAAAAAAAAATTGTAGAGCGGGAGTCGGAGTCGGGTAATTTATACGGACTCCGACTCCGACTCCACCCAAAAAGTTCCGACTCCCCGACTCCGACTCCCGACTCCGACTCCGACTCTACAGCCCTGGATGGTGGAAATGAAAAATTTGGCAAGTGACAAGAAGAACTGGAAAAAGTGGATTAAGTTAAACAAACAATGATTCGACGCTCATATGGGCAGAAGAGAAAGAAGAAGATATTGTATTCGGTCATTTTTTCATTCAACATCTTTAGTGTTAGATGATCACTTGTGTTTAGCCCCTTGGGAAATGCCGCTTCTTCAATTTATAGGTAGTCTTCAAGTTTCCTATTTAGCCGATTTGCAATTACTTTGGTGAGCAGTTTGTAGAGTTGCGACAAGAAACTAATTGGTCTGTAATTTTGTAGGCAGGTTGGATCTTTCTTCGTGAATAATAGTCATGTCATCATAAAATATAAATAGTATGAATATACTTTATCACACGTCGTCAATGGTAACGCAAAATGAAGAACTCCCCTTAGTGATTACTTGTTTTTGATCGCACCTGCATTCTTATCTAGACAGCTGCTATGGAGATGACCAAAGAGCAGAGAATAGACCCTTTAGTTAAGTTGCACAGCTGGAGTAGAAATGTTTAGCTTGGTAAACTAGTTTGTCCACACATTTCTAGGTGATAGCACAATGCAGCATAATAAAAAGAGAGGGTCAGTTGTTGCATATTTTTTATCTCCAATGTTCCCCTTAAACTGTTAATATATAAGGACACATTAAACTGCTGAAAATAAATCAGAAAAAAATTAGTTAAAATTCAAATATTAACAAGTTTAAAGCTGATCGTGCAGACCTAACACAAAGCCAGATTGAACTGGCAACAGTGGATTCTGCTGTGAACCATAACCTGAGAATAGATAGAATTTGACTTTAACTGGCCAGCCAGCTTCACAATAGAAAAATCCATATGAAACAGTCACCCTAACACAGATCCCTACTATCAAAAAAGAAGTGAACAGAGTATAAATAATGAAACTAACTTCAATGAAAATGATGATTGAGTGTGTTACATAAGAAATCACTACTTACCTAAAATTCACTGCTTGAAAATAACTGAAGTAACATTTACAAAAATTCAGTTTCAGGTGGGAAATGTAAACTACATTATTTGTTGTTTATCGTCAGTTGTTGGAAAATATCGCAGCATTTATGTATGAATTAAAAAAAGTAATTCAAACCACAGGGCATGCTGATGTTACCATTATAGCGAGAGGTGTAAACAGTAATTTACTTGATGAAAACGGTAGCTGTACTAATGATTACTTAAATCTTTTAAATGGTGAAGGATTTAAATCATTTAAACACCGCAACAAGGCAAACACTAAATCAAAGAAGCGGCATTGACAATTTTTTTGTAAAAAATAAAGGGCTGATCACTTTACTGTGCTACTGAATATTCAACAGGCAAGTGTATCGGTAAATAACTTCCAAACACGCAGAAATTACTATGACAAAGCCGGACGCCATAGCTTTGATTGCTTGTAAGGCAGGGTTCCAATAAATCTTCTTACCATTTCTTCATGATATCACAATATTCCATAATTGACTGCCCTTCCTTTATTTTTCATCGCCTCATATGGTAGTGTCTTTCTTTACGTATTCCTTTCAGTACTCTGAAGAACAGTTTTCAGTTGACTTTACAATTTTGGTCGAACCTACTTCCAAACTCCTTTCATGACTTTTTTTTTCACCTCCTTGACCAGATGTTTTACCTTTCGCCTTTGTTGTTATATTTATTTTATCTTTCTACAGTTTGCATGCTTAAATACTCCTTCCATAGCTTTACTTTACCTTTAGTTCAGTTTTAATTTCCTCTGACCACCAGTCTGTTCTCTTTCTCTCCTTTTGGTTGATTGCTTTGCCACAGATTCTTTCTGTCTCGCTTAATAAAGTTGTTTTCAAATTTTCCCTGTGCTCTGTGCTCTGGTAGTCTACTAAATCATCTTTGGGTTTCCCTGCAGGTTGTTTATTAGCAGAGTTCCAAAAATCTCTCCATTATTGTTTGTCCTTTCTTCGATATTACTTGTTTGTAGTTTTCCAGTTTGTTCTCTACCCTAGCATTAAAATCACCCAGTATTACTACTTCCGTTGTTTGCAATTGATCATAAACTAATTAGGTGTCTATTGCTCTGCTGTCTTCATTTAGTCCGTCGACTATTATGTAATTGATATTTTCTTATTTTGCCCTAGATAGTGTCTTTTATTAAAATTCTTTTTGATATCGCCCCCCATTTCTTCAGCTGCATAACTAAATTTTTATGCAGTACACAACCTGCTCTTGCACTTTCCTGTTCATTCTCACCACTGTATATTAAAATACCCCCCCTCACTAAAATTATTATTCCACGATCTTTTCTTTTGGTTTTAGTTAATGCTAATATTTGAAGTCCCATCTTTGAGAATTCCAGTACTTCTCCATCTTTACTGGCCTCTCTTCCTATCTCTACCCCTCTTTTCTCTCACCCATCCTGAAATTCCCATTATTGGCTGAAGAGGGTTGGAAAATCCTTATAGCAGCGTGCCTCCAGTTAGAGGAATTGAACCGACTTTGAACCTTTACTCTTGTAAGCGCTAGATGATTCACTGGAAATTCCAATCCTGCTGAGCAAACTGCGAAATGTTACTTGTCGAAGTGCCATTCACCAAATGACCTGAAAAAAATCGATAAGATATATATTAGTTTAGTTTTAAGGTGTATTTAGTATTTAGTTCAATATTTAGGTGCTAAAGATGTTAAATATTTCTAGGTTTGTGACGTGAAATAAAATTTCAATGTTCGTTTTTATCAGCTTCAAAGATGAAATGCATTCTTACATAGTTTGTTTGTTACCATGGAAACTGGTCAGTTTGCAATAAATACAGCGGCAACAGGGCTCTCATTTTCGTGTTACGTGTTACGTGGGGGTAAAGCACCTCTATAATACGAGCATGCTTGTCAGCCATATTAAATCACATCACAAAAGCGGCAAATAAAAAAAATTTGTTACTTTTTAAAAAATGAAAATACGTTAATTTCTATACGTTTCATAGTACTAATTCGAGGCTGCACAACCGGTCACGCTAGAAGATTTTGAATTCTGAGAAACAGAAAAGACCGTAAGTAGTTGATTCAAAAATGGATCAATGTTTTAGGCTTACCTTATATAAAAAAAAAGTATTCCTTAGTCTTGAAATAGACTGATTTTTTAATAAAGAATATGAGAGGCAAATCATAAAAGGCAAAAAGACACAGGAAAACGAACACAGTTGGCAACTCAAACACAAGGTTAGAAGCTAGAACAGCGAGCATAGATAATATAACCCACAGCGAGTGAACTGTTTGACGTTGTAGGGTTATGTTTTGGTTGCATCATGGCCACTAACATGCAACTTGTGCGACATGCGTCTGCTTGTATTATAAAGGGCTCTGCGTGGGGTGGGTTTCTTTTCGCCAAATTTTGTAAACATAACCTCGTTTTGTTCTTTGTGTAATAAAACAAAACAGAGTCTTAAAACGTCTTGAGTATTATTTGCTTACCGACGGTATGAAATATAGCAGATCGTAAAACGAATTTTTGAATACAGGTCAAACCAGGCTGTATTTAAGTGACTAAAAACAGCAAGAGTTAGCAATGAGTTCACCAAGTCAAAAGCAAGCGAGGGAACCAACATTAAAGTTCCTGCTCCAAAAAAATTTCCATTAGCATTACCCCTGAAGAAAGAAACAAATGTGCGTATTTTTAGGAAAAAAAATGATACTGCAGCAATCCTGAATTTGAACGAAATATGCAAGGTACCTACCAGTTAAATTTTTATAAAATTTGTTATTGTCTTCTTTTATAGTTGTGCGTATTCATTCGCTTACTAATAAAATTAATTTATCTACTCCTACTGTATAATGGCCATGAATTATAATATAATTCACAGTTTGCAGCCAATCATAAAATTCTATTTTCATAATTCAATAGTTTGCAAGTTTCAGCCAATCAGAAAATTCTATTTTCACTATTCAATAGGTTGTAGCCAATGACAAAATTCATTCTTATTATTAAACTAGTGAGTCACCCGAACTACGCTTCGGTTCGCTAAATTAAGAGAGATTCATTAATATAAATTTTTAAAAAAGTATGCTTAGGCCGGGAATTGAACCCGGGCCGCCCGCGTAGTAGGCGGGCATTCTACCACCAGACCAATTCTGCTTGGTTGAATGAACAGCTGCTGTAATAGCATATGAACATAGTGAATCACCCGAGGCAACAACTGCCGCAGCACAGCCCACGCCCATAGACGTAATTTAATCAAATTAAAACTTTTTCGCATTTTTTTGAAAATAAAAACCGGCCTACGATCTAAGTCTAAACATTAGCAAAATTTTAAGCCATCATACAACGTAATCGGGCCAGTATCTTCGGAGGAGATAGCGAACAAACATACATGCAAACATACACGCAAACAAATACGCAAACATACAAAGAGAGCACCGATTTTATGTTATAATATGACTTTTGAAGTCAACAGCTGTCACAAATGTCATAATTCGGAAATATGAACACAAAACTCCTATTGCATAGGAGTAGATAAAATATCGTATTACATTCGCGGGTATGGCCATTATTCTTATGGCCATTATTCACTCATATAATAATATACTATTAAACAAAAATTATGAGTTGTTTTTATAGACTAATTTCAATTACTGTACATTACTCTAAAGTAATACGTATGTGAGCTGCATAGGTTAATGAGGGTGCAGTGTGCATCTTTTTTTATGAAATTTGCATAAATGACGTTAGTAACGTGTTTACACTAATTACAATACATGCACAATACTATTTTATTGGTAAATTCGTAATGGGTTAGTGACAATCTACTTTTGTTGTAGGAGTGAAGATATCCAACTATGGCTGACACATTAAAGGAAATTTAACATAATGGAAATTAAACAAGAAACTGTGAAGAGTAGGTCTTGTAGTTCCACAGAAACTGCATGTATACCAGAAAACATGGATAACAATGAAAATTGTGATAAATTGTATATAAAACAAGAAATAATTGAAAGTATCGATAAAATCGGTATTCATACAGAAATAAATATTAAACAAGAAGACTTTATGTTAAAAAATGAAGACTGTAAAAACAAAACATTTGACAAAAATAATATAAATATAGCTAAAGAGATTTGTAAAGAGAAACGTTACAGTTGCTCTGTTTGCCAATACAAGACAACACAAAAAAGTTATTTAGTTAGACATATCAGATCATCTCATACAGGAGAACAACAATACAGTTGCTCCATTTGTGAATACAAAGCAACACAAAAAAGTAATTTAGTTGGACATATGAGGTTACATACAGGAGAAAAACCATATAGTTGCTCCGTTTGTGAGTACAAAGTTGCACGGAAAAATCGTTTAGTTGAACATATGAGATCTCATACTGGAGAAAGACCATACAGTTGTTCCATTTGTGAATACAAAGCAACACAGAAAAATACTTTAGTTACACATATGAGACGCCATAGAGGAGAAAAACTATATAGTTGCTCCATTTGTGAATACAAAGGAACACAAAAACATGATTTAGTTAAACATATGAGGTCTCATACAGGAGAAAAACCATATAGTTGCCCTATTTGCGATTATAAAGCAGCACTGAAGAATCGCTTAGTTGAACATATGAGAATGCATACGAGAGAAAAACCCTATAGTTGCTCTATTTGTGATTATAAAGCAACAGTGAAACATCATTTAGTTGAACATATGAGGTCTCATACAGGAGAAAAACCATACAGTTGCTCCGTTTGTGAATACAAAGCAGCACGAAAAAAATATTTAGTTAGACATATGAGATTGCATACAGGTGAAAAACCATTTAGTTGCTTTGTTTGCGAATACAAAGCAACACAGAAAACTCATTTAGTTACACATATGAGATCGCATACAGGAGAAAAACCATTCAGTTGTTCTGTTTGCGAATTCAAAGCAACACTGAAAAGTTATGTAGTTAAACATATGAGGTCACATACCGAAGAAAATCGATACAGTTGCTACAATTGTAACTTCAAAGTATCACATAAAAGTAGTTTAGTTAGACATATGAAGTCACATACTCGAGAGAAAATCTCTGATTTGTTTGTCGATGCAAATTAATACGTGAGGTCTTACAGCACAGGAGAGAAGTAAATGTGAAACTTTTAAGTAAAAATACGTTTGTCACAGACAAGATATTGGTTAGGAGCAGAAGAATGAATGTTAACATATGGAAACTAGTAATATTATAATAACTAAAGATGAAATAATTTGATATTTTGTAAAAAATAAGATGCAAAAATTATAACTATAAGTATTTATATATGTTAGTAACTGTACATGATGGCAAATATAAGTTGCAGCAAGGTCTTCAATTCTTCATTATGACTACCGACTACTTATAAATGTTTACTACCATATTTACAATCCCTATTTGAAACAATTTTTTGGCTTCGTCTAATTGTTTCGCCAGTTATCCAATTATTTCAGGCTTAACCTGTATATTTTTAGTTGAATTATAAATCCTTTGCATTTTGAATTCGTACATTTTCCAAAGCAGCTTATTTTGTACCTGTATCGAGTTCCTTTCGTTTGCGCGATGCCCTTTCTGACCTGTGTTATCTGTTATCATAGGCAGTTGTAATGCAAGCCTTCTTTTGGAAACGAAATTTTCGTCCGAGGCACTTGCTGTTCTCGTCTCGGCCCGCCGTGTTTTGCGTGGCTGAGGGTTGATTTTAATTAAGTCAAATTACGTGCGCTCAACCGATTTCTATGAGCTTTGTGTTCCTAAGGGCTGATTATGATCAGGTACGATGGCGCTTTTCTGTTTTGTTATTCGCATAGTAATTACATTTTTTCTTAGCTCTTTATTACCAGTTTCAACCACGAGTTTTTCTCGGACGCCAAGTCGCTAGCCTTATCGCATTTTCGACACCTGCTGGCGCTCTGCTTAGTTGCTGCCGTTCGAGGGTGCCTTTGCTACAATTTGCATCCACGGCGATTTCGTCCATTATGGTAGCAGTTCACGACCAGCTTATTTTGAACCGAAGGGTGTAGTTACCCCGGCCGACGTTTGCCTGTTAGCCGTTTATGAGCGTTGGAGAAGCGAGGTTAATTTGTGTTATTCCGGGACTTATCGTATCTTCAATACCTGGATTTTACTTTTATACATTTTAAACCAGTAATTATTGGGAATTTAAATTCATACGTTTTGCCATTATTAACATGTAATGTTCAATTTCATACATGCTCTTGCTTTTTACATTTGAATTTTTATGCTTAGCCTAAACAGAAGGATTTATTAAATGACTGTGATAAGCTTATCCCACGAATGATTTGTTGGTAAAGTTATTAAAATAACCCAAGAGGGGTTTTCTGATTTTATGCTTGTCGCAACCTTCAGTTTACGTACACAATTTTGTTATAACATTATTTGCATTTTAATTATTCTGTTTATTTTCTACTGACACTTCAAGACTTTTTATTATTTATTAATTAAACGTTAGTCACTTGCAGTTTATTTCCTCTTATTATTTGAAATCTTTTGATTTCTGGCGCCCATTTCCTTTTCCTTTTTTGAAGACATTCCAGGGTACACAGCTGATGATTTGAACCAACGATCCAAGGCCGCCGAAATTTGAGTTAGCTAGGGCCATCGCGGTAAGTAAAGAGTTTTCAGAGCTGCCGTGGTGTATAAACTGTAGGGGGGTTGATCTGCGATTTTTACTACCATCGATCAATTTTATTAATTAATCGCAGGTCGACTTCTTTATTGTTTCATATTAACTGTATGTAGAATTAAGGGTTAGTAATTTTAAAGAATTGTAACAGGTAGATTTTAAAATCAGTCATATGAAGTGTAATTATTTTCCATTTAAAAATATATGCAACTGTAACCTGTTTGTTAACAACAATACGAAAATTTTGTTAATAGCCAGTCAATTAAAAACTTTGTGTGAACATTCACTGAGTAAGTAAAGCCTATGTTACACCATCAGTTAGTTTGACAAACTTATAACGTACCATTGTATTTTGGCGTTCCTTTAATGGATTGCGCCTTTAGATTTTTAGTTTGGCATCTCTAAAATTACTGGCCAATGTTCGCATCTTTATTTTTCTGACCGTTGCCGTGAGGGAACTTCAATTTTCGAATGGAAAACTTGGAGATAACAACGGTTGCCGAATTTGAGAACTCGAGCGTCGTTTTTCTGCCAGCCCTGGTAGAGAGCGGCCGATACAGGTTTCCATTTGTGACCCTGAGGGGATAAGTTTTACGTTGTCCCATAGTAGGCCTTGCAATTTGGCGATGGTTATTTGTCTTCACTAAACAAACGCTTGGGCACGCCTACAATGCGAGTTGCACGCGTCATTAAGGCCCGTTTTTTATCTTTGGGTAAGCACATTTGAATTATTAGGTTCCACATCATGCACGCTCGTGAGTGATGTTGCCGGAATACAATTCCACGAGACCTTTTGCGCCGCTAAACTCCTGCGCTAATTTTTTTGCCACATTTCATGAGTTGCAGTTACACTTTTTGGCCGCATTCCACATGTGGAAACCCATGTCGGAGTGTTGCAGATAAACCACAGTAAGTACTGTAGTGGTCTTTGACCACTACAAGTTGTGATGGCAACACAAAAATATTGATAAATACAAAATGTAAATAACTCGCATTAAAGTTAAATATTTCAATTTTACCCGTTTTATTGCTACAATTCTTTATTTATATATGTAATAACCAAGCATCGTTACATAATGGTGACCCCTGTCGATGAATAAACCATCAACTTCACAAAACCGACTGAAAACTACACAGCAAGGCAGCCCTGCTTCTACGTCAACCACCGGAGTCAACTTCCTTTTTACATTGCCCCATTACCGCACTGTACGAAGAATGGTCGTTGAATTCTGTCGTTGTGCATCCAACTTGAACATTGTTAAGATAAGTTAACTTCATGGTTGCGTACAGCTTCATATGACATTATATGTCACAATGCCCTCAAAATTGCTTATCCAATTTCAAACTTTGAAGAAAGGACCTTAGTTTCGCTTTCAATTGCACATGCCAGTATGGAGAT
Organism: Agriotes lineatus; assembly: GCA_940337035.1. Classification (NCBI taxonomy): domain Eukaryota; kingdom Metazoa; phylum Arthropoda; class Insecta; order Coleoptera; family Elateridae; genus Agriotes; species Agriotes lineatus. The sequence goes on along the minus strand of CALNHX010000596.1, from coordinate 37,292 downwards.
GCTCCCAGTACCTGACATCAAGCCAATTTTGGCCCGCGGCTTAGGAGCTACCTACCCGACGAGATAGAAATTAAAACCCTAGGTTCGTTTTTAATTGCACATGCCAGTCTGGAGATGCTCCCGGTACCTGACATCAAGACAATTTTGAACTGCGGCTTAGGAACTACATTCCTGACGATTAAATGAGTGGAGTCCGCCTTTACATTTAAATAGTTCTATACCTTCTAGAATACATAATATCAATACTATTTATATGTCGTATGTCAATGTTACATATGTCAAACGCTGTATTTTTTAATAGGGGGGAGTAATATAGTGGCCTTTGACCACTACAAGTTGTTGTGATGGCAACACAAAAATATTGATATATTCATTCATTCATGATCTATAGCCTCTTTTTACCTTTCGGTGTCGAGGACCAATGATATATACAAAATGTAAATAACTCGCATTAAAGTTATATATTTCAATGTTATCCGTTTTATTGCTACAATTTTATATTTATATATGTAATGACCACACATCGTTACAGTACATGCTCATTTTGCTAAAATCACAGTGGATTTGTGTTTATAGCACAGGCAATTACTCCAGAGATAAGTCATGCGTTTATCTAAACAAAGGCCTTTGGTTTCCCAATCGCGCGTAAGTATTTAGTTTTATTATCGGTAGAATTCGCGATTTCAATTAGGGATCTACTGAACTCAAGCAGCAAGCATGTACAACCTTCAATGCAGTTCTTTGCCATCCGACCTCGATCGCCAGACGATTCAGTGCAATTTTAACAGTTTTTTAACAGTAATATAGTCTACGATTGAATCGTTTTTTGTCAGCTCAGCGATAGGATGGTTGGTGGAGCTCTTAATTTTAATATATTGTTTTGTAACATTAAAACCCGCTGCCGGGTCATTCACGCCATATTCTGCCGAGGGTTTGAGCTGTGTTCACCCTCATTTAAGGGTGGTACAAACTAAACTGATCAGTCTGATTTAATGGCGTCACGAACAAAAAGTTCGATTGAACTTTTAAGCTTGGTTGACACTATATGTCGAGTTTTATAATATATTGAGGCTAAGCGGACCTTTCTGTACTTGTGTACAAGGATATTACAAGTTGCTTACATTTATTCATCTGTAGCTTTTGTTCAAAACATTTTTATTTAAAAAATGGATAACAAAAGAGCAATGGCATTTCTATCACTAGCAGGGTTAGCTGTATTAACACAAAAATTGCAAAAAGCAAAGTAGAAGGAAGTTATGGTCAAACATTGTTAATTGATACGAAATGATGGCCTTCACCGAAGGGTACTAGCCATGTTAAGAAATTAATTACTATTGTTACTTAAATATACGAACACGAGGTTACTATGTTGAACACACAACGAAAAGCGAGTTTTGAATATTCGAGGTTATATTTTACCAACGAAGTTGAAGGTTTCCGTATATTTTGCGCCTCTTTGTTGAATTCAAATTTTAGCCAATTAGAAAACAACTCGCAACAAACAGAATGATAGAAATTCCTCTAAATTTAGGAAAGTTTGACCGAACTACAAAAATGACTTCATTTTACGTAATTAAAACAGACTGATCAGTTTAGTTTGTCAAACTAACTGATGGTGTAACATAGGTTTAAGACATTTTAGTATAAATAGCAGGAAATTTTAGAAACAAGCAAAGTCAGAGTTACAGTTAGTACATTGAGCAGCAGATATTGTGACCGATTCTCTGTCAAAGCAAACAGCTTATTTATAAATGTAAAAGCCCGATCATGTGCAGCTTAGGTGTGTCACAAAAAAAGAGCCAACCTGCGTCTTAGCTAGGGTAATAAATCGATAACCGCCAGAACGCAGATTGACTGATTTTTTGAGATAACCACACTTACCGTGTGGGCCGAACTACCTCTATTCGGCGTTTTTTAGGTCGTGGATTTAGAGCTCAGCGGTACACCCTGCAAGTAGCTACAAAATACAATAGGGCGCCAGGAATTAAAGTGATTCCGAAAAAAAATAACCCAACAACGGTTGGCTAGGGTTTATTAAATGTAAAAAATTGGTTGAACATCAGAACAGTGTAGATAAATGGTTTATAAAATGGTTTAAATTACAAAATAATATCGTAAAGTTTCACGGAAGGTTTCCACACGCATAATTCTAAGGAACCCCTTTGTGGGTTTTTTAAAACATTTGAACTTGTCGATTTAATCGAGAGATGTGCACATCGCTGTCAGTAAAAACCTTAAACCCAGGTCACTGATAACCTAAGCGTGAGTGCGCCTTTTACAATAAATTTTAACTTGAAATATTGTGATAATAATTAAGGAATTATTGAAATATAAATACATTAATAACGCGCGTAACTCGTCAAGTACTGGCGTCGCAAATAAGTAAAATTCACCACAGTAACCTCTGGTGCTCGGCAAATACTTGGAAGTTGGTGTTGGCTGCGAGTTGCCATACACGGAATTTCCGAAAACAACGGGCTATCTGCACTTGGTGCTATCTATTGAGCTGCCGGAATCGGGACGTGGAAAGATTATTGCGTCCATTCGCCCACCGTCGCAGCACAGGAAAATCGTGGCGTAATATTCCCTCGTAGGGTAATTGTTGGGATAAAACGCCTGTTCCAAAGGCTACCATAAAAGAGCTAAAAGCGACTAGTTAATATGGGAATAACAAGGTTTGAAAGTCCATCATACCTGATTTATTTTTAGCTCTCGAAATAGAATGCTTAATTAAGCATAAGGTAGATCTCTCGTTCAGCGAGCTGCTAGGCTGAGTCGCCAAAGGAAAAATTAGCTCAAGCCAAGTCGCAAGTCGTCGGAGAAAAGATAAGAAAAGCGCTGCGCATGCAGGTATAAAAATGAACGGAACTGGGAAATTGAACAATTCGAAATGCAAACTGATTACGATTTAAATTAAAATATACAGGTTAAGCCTGAAATAATTGGGTAAATTGAGAAAACAGTTAAGCGGGGCGAAAAATGGTTTCACTCCCCACGGCCAGATTTTTAACCGGGAAACAATCTGAAAAAAGTACTCTAACGGAAGTACCTGAAGTATGAAACAAAATTATTTCAATAAAGCCAACATCAGTCAGAAGGCGAAACGAAAGTATGGGAATAAGTGGGGGAATGAAAGAATAAAGTTAAGAAAAGGAGAAGAGATACAAAGTTTCTACGGAGGAAGTAGCCGAGAGCAAAGCGCTAGACTTACCCGTCGCGCTAGATGAAAAAGGCGCGCTGGTGGGTAAGTTAGACGCTTGGCTCCGTACCACAACTAACGATGATTGAAATTGCATTATTTATAACCTTGAATTTCTATTCTATTTTGGGTGGTTGGTTGGGCACGCAGGGTCGGTCTCTTGTTGGGAACACTTCCATCAAAATATTACTTTATTTTCTTTCCCATCTCGCTTCACGAGTCATTTATAGATTGCCGGGTTAACTCTACCGATTTTCAACCATTTCATTTCCAGCCATTGTCCTAGTAAGACGGACGCTTCCCATGGTTTCTTTGCTTCGTTAGAGCTCTGCTTATAGCTCGCTCCGGCGAGGATTTCTGAGGCATCGTAACGCTTTTGAACGTTATTTTGGCTTCTTTGATGTTGCCTGCGTTCATTACGTTTTTTGCGAATTTGATTTGGGGTCCCACTCGTCGTTTGGACTGAGTTGCGATTGTGTCTAGGTTATTTTTTTATTGCCCGTGCTTTGTATGAATTTATGCTTAGGTTTTTAGGATTTAGTCCTGGGTTAGTTGCAGAACCTTCTTGTCGCAGTACTTCCAATTCTGCGATATTTCATACAGGAGTTAAGTTTTTGTATCTTACCTCCGGTGTTTCGCTGTGTGCTAGCCCACACAGTGTTTCAGTGTGCAGTCGTTCCTGGACTGTTCACTTTTACCCGACCAGCAGGGTGTAGGGTTTTCTTTTTTGGCGCTTTTGTTCACAGTCGCTTACATTAGCGGTGACCACCTCGGGCGCCCGCGCTCAGTGTCTGTGTGTCAGTGTCACCTTTTGCTATTTTTTCCCATTTCACTACAATAGCTTCTTTCACAGCCCTGCGTTGACTGACTGACTGACGTGACATGGGACTAATCCTTTCCAGATCCTTTCTAATTGTGCTAAATTATTTTACTACATTCTTTTAGTACCTACTTATCCCTTTTCTGATTTCTTCTGTTTTCTACCTTCTGGTTAGCACCGAGGGATTAGCGTTTACTTCCAACACATGGAGGAAAGCCAACCAATTTAATCGAAGCTGGACTTGCCGTATGACGTACATGGTTTTCATCACATCATCTGCAGTTCACCACACTACTACCAATGTTCGGATACTTGTAACGGGTGGGCCAAGTAGAAGTATCTTTTTAAAAATGCAATAAAATGAACAACAATAATTTTTTACATATATTATGGCTTTATTGGAAATAGCAAACATTCCCACTATTTATGAAATACGATTTCATTCATGTGGCTGCCTCGTTATCGCTTCTCAGTTTGGGCCTTAGAGCAGCTCGAAATGGACGACGACTTTGGTAGAAAAATCATCTTTTCTGATGAGGCGCATTTTCATCTCGGCGGCTATGTTAACCAACAAAACTGCAGCATCTGAAGCTCTGAAAACCCGCATATGATCGTCGAGAAGCCAATGCATCCTACGAGAGTGACAGTTTGCTGCGGATTGTGGAGTGGTGGTATCATTGACCCATTTTTTTTTAATGCTGCTGGAAGATCCTGTAATGAAAGGTATCACATTTTCAACTGTATAAATGCTAAACAATACTCTAACTTAATTAAATAACTAAAATTATATCTTATAAGATACTTTTTGTAATTATGATTACTTAAATAAATTATTATTCCAAATGCCAATTTTCCAGATTAACCAGTTTTTTAACGTATGATATTGGACACACTTTCAAACATTTAATAAATAATTGGCTTAATAAAAGGACGAATTATATATTTTATAGTATACAGATTTTGAATGTATTCAAATGGTTTGTTTTGAGCACCTTAGAAAATGTTATAAACATAAGAGAAATCTTCTAGTAAGAAAGGCTTGCCAATTAAAACGTAAAACCTTGTATCCCTCGAATTTTGAACGACAAACTTACTTTTACGGACAACACAGTCCACAATAGCTCCTTTGAAATCTCATGAAAGATACCAAATTACCTCAAACGTTTTTAGAAATGATTCGTATATTGTGTGGAGATGATCATATTTTTTTTTAAATTTGTATTATGGTATTTATTACATTTTGCTAAATAAATTCCAGACAGACAATTTAGAACAAAAATCAGTCACTATCGGCGACTCTCTGGAATTAATTATGTTTCAGTTCTAGTACAGGGCATTTAGCCTAACTGAACTAGAAACAAAGTATAAAGCTAAAAGTTGGTGTGAATGTACTTTCTGTCGTATTGAATTAGAATTTTAGCTTTTTAGCTCACCTGAAATGTGGCCTTACTCCGATTAAAGTAATTTTTTATTTTTAAATTGAATTGTAAATAAATCAATAACGTACAGAAGAAAATGTTCTTAACGTGTTTAATAAAGAAAGCAAGCTACCAACTGTTGTCAGATTAAATGACGGTTGAAAAGAGTTCAAAATTATTTACAAGATAGGTAACAACATTTTAATGTTTCTAAAAATACTGAAAAGTGAAAGGAAACATCGAGAAACCTGAATTACAATAATTCACAAAGAAAAAAAATTAAAATTTGACTGCGTCATAGCTGTGATTAATCTAATTGCTAGTCTGACACTTTACCCGCTTGGCTAAAGAAAGCTACCTCACGTACTTGCTTATTGTTGGTTTATAAAACACGCGGTGGCGGAGATCGAAGAGGAAGTATGCTCGATCGGTTTGGGCAAATATGTGACACACGCACCCCGGCAAGTAAAACACACGTTTGCCTATAAAAAAAAACCAACAGAAGCATGTTGAAAATAAATGCACGTTATAGGAAAGGAATATTAATTGACGTGATTCTGAAAATAAGGTTGGTGACTTATTAGACTCACCTATAACATAAAAACGTTTCCTTAATTAGCTTTTCTTTCTTGTATTGTGCCTGTTCTGCTGCTGTCATTTGAGATGTTTGTATTATGCCACCTACCATGTCTGCATTGCCATAATCGAGAATGTCTTTTTTAGTATTTAATAGTTTTCATTTTCAACTATTCTACGTTAATTTAGTGGTGATTATTTGTTGATAGTTTTCTTTGTTCTTGTACTATGTTCATACACTTTTGCTCGTACTATACGATGATTGCAACCAGATTCTCTGTAGGTACTAATTACACTTGTTTCCATAACTATATTTTTGTAATTAGATATAATATAATCTATTTCATTTCTTGCTTGTTCACCTGGACTCTAGTTAAGTCCATAGTCTTTTTTCTCAGTTTACTGAAGAAGGTATTTATTCAGCGAAAGCAGAGAAGAATTGTAAGAAATGATAGAGGCACTTCAAATAAGATCTAGGAAAAACGTAACCAAAACGAAATACATAGTTAATGGCAAAGTAAAACAAAATCATAAACCAATTCTTGTGATGGAAAATCATCGACAAATACATATATTTAATACTTACTATATTGCTAGCGGCTATGAGTGGGAAACTCACCAAGGAAGTGAGACAGACAACCAACTCTTCAATGTACCTATAATGGTGAGCTGTGTGCAAGCGCGGCGGCGTCGTCCGCCCAATGGGGAAGTGGTCAAGTTTAAAATTCGCTTCTAAAGGCGGAGTTCGAATTCCCACGCATGCGCACGAGACGCGTTATACTCTAAGTGAGACTATGTCGGCGCCGTAATGTTTTCTGGCGTTCCGAGGCCCTACTAGCAATATATGTGTATTATATATATGGACAAATAGAAGATCCGCCATTTTATTTACAGTATTTGGACTTCAGTTGCTTTGAAAGCCCTTGCATACCAATTTTTTCAAAGCCCTGTAATTTTTTCCATGTGGCCGCCATATTGAGTCCGCCATTTTGTTTACAGTAATTTTGATCTGATATTTATAAGCAGCAACCTGAAATCCCCTTGTATACCAATTTTTGCGTGAGTCTAAGTTCAACTGGGGTTTTGGCCATCTTTTCGGATTTGGACCCACTGTTCAGCGCCCCCCCTCCCCCACCCCACATAACCTGCAACACTAGATATTTGGAATCAGCGTACTCAAATTTATATGTTGACCAATTTCTGGCTTTATACTTTATTTTAAAAAGTTTTAATTGATATTGGGATATTTATCCTGAACTATTATCTGACAAATTATAGATTCTGGAAAAGCGTAAGATTAGAATATTTGTTGAAAAATAAGAAAGAACAAATGTACATATGTGGATATGCTTCACATATGTTGTCCAAAGGTGACAAACTAAACAATATGTATTTAGGTTACTTCCAATGAGGGGTCTCTGTATTCCCTCTGGCACCGTAAAATGTGTATTTTTACATATTTGTGTCCTATTTCAGTATATTCTTAGTTCAGACGAATTAGAAAAAGCGTTTTAAATGGCAGTATCAAAAAATTATACCTGTGCAATTAACTATAATAAGATTAAAAGCAAATAATTGATTTATCGATCCAGAGCGTAAATGTGAAACTAAAATGAATTATATATGTTATTAAATTTGTTTCTATATAACATTTTACTTAATAATTAATTAATATATTATTCAAAATAGTAAAAAAATAACGCTGCAGACTCTTGCTTGTTAATTTAATAAGTAGATCATAACCATTGTTATATTGTAATTCTTTATGTATATTATATGGATTAAAATAAGTATTTATTAGAACTAGATTATTACTTCTATTTATGTGGTAGCGCAGTTGCACAAACGGCCTGAAAACGTCTGTCGTGCAGAGAAGGCCATAAACCAGAATGTAAAATGTGATTGTATAGTGCGTTACTAATAAGCTAGTAAAAGTGTAGTTTGCGATGTGACAGTTCTAGAGAAAGTGTCAATTGTACGCGTGCAGTAAGAAACATCTGTAATGTCAAGTTTGATTTGTGTCGTCGAGTTGAAGAACGCAAAGTAACTTTTCTAAAAGTCAAGATAAACTTTTTTAGCACAGCAGGATCCATGCCGCCAACGCAGGGATATTGGCCAACAAAAGAGAAGAGTTGCGTAAACACCCTTTTGCTCCGACTAACAATAAACCAAGCGAAAAGGGGAAGTCAACCCTGGTGAACAATACAGTCGTAAACGACTCGACTATCAATGAACCAGGCAAAAGGGAAAGTCCTTTTTTGGCGGAAGTTATTTCAACCACTTGTGCGACAATAGCCTAGCTGAACAATCCTATTGTGTTCAAAAGAATAGGGAATATCCCTTCCATTCACCGCGCAACCTATATAAGCGCAAGTAGTTTAGTTTTCGAGATCACTTATTCTGCATATCCCGACTTGACCCATTTTGGGCAAATCGAGGCCCGAGGTCAGATTCAAAGGCCTGTTATAAATAAATACTTCCGTCTCGAAACCAGGCTACTCACTGTTCGTATTTATATTTAAATCAATATTGACGAATTTGTATGTTTGTATTTTTGTGTGTTCTAAAGTAAACAAAAGGAATGTCATTGTTTTCCACAACCGGCTGTATCTTACTGAACTTAATTCCACAGTGGTGAACGTTTAATAAACATCATAACAGTACCAGTGGTGCAACCCACCAAACTATAATTAAGATTTATAAGTACAAGAGCTACATAACATTTTTCTAAAGCTAAAATATTTTTATCTACGACAGTATGTAAAACTGCCTTTTAGTTGGCAGTTTTAAGTTTGCAAAACGACTGTTTAATAACATGTTTTCATTAGTTTACGTCGTCAGTAGTAACGTATTTAAAAGATTTCATTCATTAGGCACGTTGGGAGTAGTAACGTGTTTTAAAATTTTTAAAACACGCAAAATTACGACCGGTTGCTAGTAATCCTAATTTGCATTTAATTTTTTTTTCATATTTACCGTGTTTTCTAGATTCTATCGTAGGTAAAATATTGTACGATACACATGCGTAAAGCATCTTTAGTCACTCGCGGGGCTTAAAACGCTCGCTCACGTCGCGTTTTAACTCTACCCCACTCGTGCCTAAAGAGTAGCTTTACGCACTTGTATCGTAAATTACTATTATTTCATAGTTATTCACTAAGCCACGATTGAGACGTTCATTGAAACAATAGAAAAAAAGACAGCTAAATGAAATGGAACGTAGGTACAAAAGAAACCTAATGCAGTTCAAAATCGCACATTTAAATGAACATCGATAAAATTAAATCTGCGTTAATGCAAAAATTAAATTAAGTATAAAATTTCAAGTCGAGATATTTTTTTTAAACTTTAATGCTCTGCTTATTAACTAAATATTTATTATAAACTAATAATTCAAAATTTTATTTTTCCGTTTTTTGTATAAATACCTAAATAACTAAAACGAACAATGATGTTTAGGTAGCACTTGATTGTGACTTGATAGAATGCATTTCACTACTATTTATAAAAATTATCATATTGACATAAATAGAAAGTTGCAACAGAACTACAAATTTCTAAGTAAGTATTTTTGATGAAGTATTCCCAAATGTTAGTTTCAAAATCATCATTTTTTCGTTTTACAAGTCTGTTTACATTAAAAACAAAACAATCGATTACGTCTGAGCAAATACACAAGAGGTCAGATTTTATCCGATTAAACTTACATTTGTAACGAAAGTTTCATTTTCAGGCAACGAGACAAACTGTCATTAATAAAATGACAAGTCTTTATCTGACAGTATGTGGAGTCAACTGGACATTTAGCACTTTTCTGCCTTTTCGTCCATTTTCAGCTTAGATTTTTATCATTTTCTCAGTTCAGTCACGCCTAACTTGAAAGTTTTCGTGTAATTTGCAGTTGAATGTTAATGTGTTTTTTAAACTTTGAAATTACTTGTACAAAATGCCTTCGAAAATCTTTTGAGTAGGCCTAGATATGACTTAAACAAATGAACAGGATGTTAATTTAAGATTGTTTGACAGATTTTAGAACCTATTTTGGAAAAATAAAACTGCATAAAAAGAAAACGTAAAATGAGGTTTGATAATCAAGTGTAATAATACTTAAACAATATAAAATGAAACAAATTTAGGATTATTTATAAACGAAAAAACTTAATAACACTAATGAACTACAATAAAATTAATAAATCACATCAGATGCTCAAAATGTTCCCCGTTCTCTTGAATACATAAATTTATTCTTTTGTTTAAATTTAACGTTAGATTATTTAACACTTCACGATTATTTTGAAGAAGTATACATTCATTAATTATTTTGTCTCTTAATTCTTCGACCGTGTTAATTTCATTTTCATACAATCTTGCTTTAAGATATCCCCAAATACTGAAGTCGAGTGGATTCATGTCGGGAGACCTGGCTGGGCAGTGAATTGGTGCATATGCACCACGCCCGATTCATTTGTTTGGAAAATTAATATTTAACCACTGTCGTACTCTTCTACTAAAATGTGGGGGTCACCATTATGCATAAAGAACATGTCCTTTCTAAGATTTAAGGGTACATTTTCCAATACTTGAAATAGATCATTTTCTAAAAAAACGGAATACATCATATCTCCGTTTAAGGACCAGGAAACATGTGAAACCCTATGAATTCATTTCCTAAAGTAGCTGCTCAAACATTATTTTAATTTTAAAATCATGTTGATAGTGAGACACTCTAGTAACTCTTGGATTGTCTTCAGCCCAGAAATGCGAGTTATGATAACTAAAAACGCCCGCTTTTGTAAACGTTGCTTCGTCCGTAAATCAGAGTTTATTGAAAACATTTGGATCAATAGCTTTCCGTTCAAGCAGTAATTCACAAAAATCGACTCTTGATGGCCTATTCTCTGGTAATAAATGTTGCACTTGCCTAAAGAGGTAAGGGTGCAGTTGCTGTTCTTTTAAAATTCTAAACACACTTGCATGGGAAATATTAGTTCTTGATGCTAATCTGCGTGAACTAATTCTGGCTCATGAAAAACGGTTTCCAAAACGTGTTCCTCAACTTCTACCGTTCATGCCCATCTAGGACGTACTCCATCTGCGTTCGTTATTTTAAGCGAACCATTTTCTCGTAATCTCTGCTCTATTGCCAAAAAGGTTCTTCGATTCTGTACGTTTCTAGCAGGAAAATTTTCTGCATATCTTCTGACAGCTGCATTCGAATTTCCCAAGCACTCACCCAAGGTTAAAATCATATTAACTTGTTCGGCATACGTATAATTTGCCATTTTTTAACATGAATAAATAACAGAAATAATAACGTGACATTTACAATCCGTAAAACAATCTCAAATTGACATTCTTCTGATTTGTTTAAGTCATATCTAGGCCTACTCAAAAGATTTTCGAAGGCATTTTGGACAAGTAAGTAATTTCAAAAGCTGCAAATTATACGAAAACGGTCAACTTTAAAACATTTTAACGAGAATGCCTTTTTTATGTAAGCTTTGAGATTTTTGAGAAATATATTAGATAAAACCACGCACAAAAAAGATAGGGTAATTGATCCATTCCAGCACCCTTGTAAGTTACGCCCCTGAATAAAATATGAACATTCTAACAAATTAGTAATATTTCTCATAAAAAAAACTACGCCCCTGCGCCAAAGTTACCTGTAACAGTTTTAAAGAAAATGCCAAAAAAACCAGTTTTGAGAGTCTTCTTCTAGGGGCTGTAGCTCCTTGAGAGTGCATTTTCGGAAATAGTTTTATAGAGTAAACTGCACTTATTTTTTGATGTACTATACGTCCTAGAAATTTTTGCAGACATTTTTGAAACACTTTGTATCAAGATTAGTTATAGATTTCGATACAGAAGCACCATGTACTCCACCAGAAATTACGGCTGTAGCAAATGTAGCAAGTACATCTTTATTACCACAAAAATCGCTGGAAATTTACGAAAATACATATCAAAAATTTATGAAATGGCACAGTGAGAACATTTCTTCGTTTTCAGAAGATGCAATATTAACGTACTTGTCAGAATTGGCTAAGAATTTTAAATCATCAACACTCTGGAGTAACTACTGCCTGAAGAGTACTATCAGCATTAAGCATAACATAAACAATGGTGAATACTCGAAAGTTCATGTTTACAGTACCGTCTCGCTAATCCGTACCTCCCGTAATCAAGAATTCCCAGTAATTCGGATCCAATTGCAACAGCAATTTTCTACCTTATGATCCGGATGTTGACTGATTTATTAATCCGGATCCACTTGAGCGCACAAAATGCATTCTGTACTTCGGACTGCGCTGCGTATTTTTGTTACGACAGTTCGGATTATTATCAAGGTGCATAAAATTGTTCCTAGAAGACGTCGTTTAGTCTCAATTTCTGCATCGTTTGATGTTTTAGTTAATATAAACTTCCCTCAAAACACGTTCATACGCTTATCGCTAACGGCAATAGATTCATTTTCAGTCTGCGGTTTAAGTAATACCAACGTAAACTTATGGCTCCAAAACGGTCACATAAAACGTTGTTAAAACCAAACGCGATATAATAGAGCAATTAAAGTGGCGTAAGTGGTAAATCGCTTGCCGTTAAATATGGCGTAGGTACTTCGACGATATCCGATATTAAAAAATCTGCGAATATCGTCAAAAACGTTATTAACGACACAAAAGAGACCCTCAAGTAGGAAAAACAAGGCCACACGCTTGGGAGCCAAATCTGTTACCCACAAAAAGCTACTTTACGACACAATCGGGAACTTTAACCGGTTACGCAGCCCCAACACCGTTACGATGGGCGGTAACAGGAGGTTACTCCGGCTTTAAAACGTTCAGGGAGAAGGGCTGGTTCTTTACAACCTTAGAATCAAGGCTGCGACCCGGCATACGAGCTAAAAAATGTAATAATAATAATAATAATAATAATAGTTTAATGTCAATAGACCAAGTACATCAGCAGCTTCAGAATTAAAAAAATAGCAAGTAATTAAAAAGAAAATCTCAACTGGTCAAGATACACACAAATCAAATAAATAACAAATATAAACGACAGTACTGTAATAACAGTGATAATTTACGAAAACTCGTGCTGGAGAAATTCTTCAATGGAGTAAAAAGTTTTGCTTAACAATAAACTTTTTACTCGTTTTTTAAAAAGTTTTAAAGACTCAATAAGTTTAATTTTCTCAGGTAGATGGTTAAATAGCTTAATATGCAGTATGTAAGTGTTATTCGCACTGAGTGCAAGGGTATGTTTCGGCCAACTTAGTGTATTTCCGTGGCGCAGTGAATAGTTAGGTACCATTGTCACTGACTTTCTTTAGTTTTGAAAAATTGTTTTTAATATAGACAACAGATTGAATTATGTAAACAAAAATAACCGTTAGTATTCCCAAATTACTAAATGCCAATCGACAAGACTCTCGCTGATTTAAAAACAAAATAATCCTTACTATTTTTTTTTAATTATTAGCACATCTTTTATATTTTTTGAATTTCTCCAGCAAACAATACCATACGTAAGGATAATGTTAACAAAAGCTTTATAATAAGATAACAGTACCGACCTATCTACGAAACTCCGAATTCTCCAAAATACAAAACACTGAGTCGACAATGCCTTAACATGACTATTCCAAGTCATGTTGGAATCTAATTGTAATCCCAAAAAACGAATAGTTTGGCTAGTTTTTACACTTTTATCATATAATTTTACTAAAAGACTATGAGGTAGTTAACTGGCCGAAAACCATAATTTCGGTTTTATCAGTGTTTAACATTAGGCCATTCGCGGCGCAGTAGTTTTGCATTCTGGTCACACAATTGGTAGCGATTGAACTCAGATCTGCTGTACTAGCTGCCGGCAAAATTACTGAAGTATCGTCAGCAAACAGCGTAACTAAATCAGTATCCAAATGCTTGACGATATCGTTTAGGGAAATAATAAAAAGTAGGGGCCCCAAAATACTGCCTTGGGGTACCCCTGTTTTAACTTCCAAACAATCGGAATAATATTCTTTATTTTTACGGGTTTTTAATACAACCCTCTGAGTATGCTGTAACGAATACGAAGTTAACCATCTAAGTGCTACGCCAATGATACCGTATGCACTCAATTTTTCTAATAGCATATTATGTAATATGGAATCAAATGCTCACGTGAGATCGAAATAAACACCTACAATTTTGTTCCCTTCTTCCAAATTTTGGATTACAAAGTTATTCGTTAAAATCAGTGCAAGTGTTTGTAATAATGACGTAAAAATTCACCTTCTTTTATAATTTCAAATGTAATCCAAGGCTTTCTAGGTTTAAAGTTAGTTTTTTCACTCGTTTGAGTGGAAACGCCTTGTCCATCAATTCTTTAAATTTTTCAATAAACAGTGTACATTTATTATCAGCATTTCTGGCATTATACAATCTCAATCCACTGTTCGTTAGCTAGGAGATTTTTAAATGTTGCAATATTAATTTCATTCTTAAAATCCCTTTTGCGGTAAAAAAGATACATATTGCTATCAATGCAATGCAAGTAGAAAGATACACACTGCGAAAAGTGGTTTGAGAAACTACAAGGAATTACAATTTTCTGGATAATAGTATTTACATTAGTAAAGATGTTATCGATAATGCTGTTACAAGTAGCTTGCACATAGGTGTACTCATGAATGCATTGCTTGAAACCGTAAGAATTAAATATACTTAAGACATCAACAACCTCATTACTTTCGTTGCTGTGCTCAAAATTCAAATATTGAACGCCACCACATTTGTTGGTACATAACACGTCTACGTAAAAGTGAAAATTATAGGCGGGGTCTTAAAGGTGTCTGCAGTGCTCGACTCCACCAGCAGCAAGATCAGTGAACTTACCTTTATTTACTTTTCTTTGAAACTCCCCTGTATTCCTTACAAAGAAAACACAATACAAATTCACATGCAACAGTTGAAATAATAACGCTCAAGTTAATTTAATAAAATCTATTGAGTTAAAAACATGTAGAATAATTACACAAATATAAAAACAAATGGAAAGGGAGGTTAGTAAACGTTGACATTATTTCTTTCTAAAGTAACAAAGACGAAACGTCAATTTGAATATTCCTCTACTCGAATTTAAGGTACAACACTGTACGATGCTTGATAAATCTCAAAGCAGCTGATGCTGTGGTGATAAAGCAAGGCACAAATTAAAATGCATCGTCAAATAAATGTCTAGTTACACACAACACTATTAAGCGAGTAGCACTTGTAAAATAATAGTGACTATTCAACTCACCCCCTTCAAGTTAACTATTCACCAATTATAATTTAGTATTTATGTCATTTTCCACCAATCAGCGTAAAATTGTGCAACAATTCCGCTAGCGGAGTTTTAATGACAATTTTTTTCTCTTCCTGTGACATTTATTTAACTTCCTGTAAAATTAATCAAATATGATATTAGAAATGTCAAATTTGACAAACAATTTATTTTACGTCAACAGATTTTTATTTTCAAAGAGGACGTGATAAAATTGATTAATTACTAAGAAATGTCAATTTTGTTCGTTGAATAGTCCTTCAAATGCCGCTTGCAGCCGACGAATTGCATGAATTTTTGTCAAAGTGTTTATTCATGTTTGTTGCTTCAAAATTGGTCTCGTGCTGTCGCACTCGACCAATTTATATCGAAGCAATAAACACTCATACACTTTGACAAAAATTTTCGGCAATTCGTCGACCGCTCGCGGTATTGTATATGACTATTCAATTCACCTGCCATCTGTTAAAAAGTGACCAATGAAAATTCAGAATTCTGACGTTTCTTGACCAATCAAAAAAATATCAGCGGATATATCTTCCTAGAAGGTATTCAAGTGACTATTTTAAACAAATGTGGTTTTTATTAGAAAAAGTCAATATTAGTGTTCCGTTACTATAGAAATTGCGTAGTTTGTTGCTAAGATTTACTGAAAACTAATTTGAAAAAGTAGCTTGGTTCATTAAATAGTCCCTCGAATACCATTCTTAGTCAAAGTTAAGTAGATTATTTTTGCGGTGGTATCACTACTCATGTCCATTGCGCTTGGGATTAGGACTCGTGCTATCGCACTCGTCCTAATCGTACCAAGGCGCAATGGACATTCGTGACACCACCGCAAAAATAGTCGACATAACTTTGACTACTCATGGTATTACAAGTGATAATTGTGATATCTTTTATCGCACTTTTTCCACTGTTTAGGGTGTATATCATACAACGTTTCGAGAATTTTGATCTACTCCCGTCTTCAGGTGTTCCTGGTTAGTCCTGAGAAGGACTGATATTGTACGTTTTTCTACGTAAACTCGTGCCTCTGCCGGGGTTTGAACCCCGGACCGCTGATCGGTGTGATTACTAGTCTGCCACTCTTACCACTAGGCCGCCAGCGCGGTGTGATATACACCCTAGACAGACAGTGGAAAAAGTCCGATAAAAGATATCATAATAGACCACTGCCAAAAAATTATATTCAGAGAACAATTACAATACCTTATTTGTAGAATTCAAGGAAGACCTTCGTTAATGTCCGCTGACGCTGCTGACGACCGGTGAGACCGCCACTGCATAGAAGGGTGTTTGCGAGAGACGGAACAGGACTTCGATAATGTTTACCACAGTCAGGGGTTGACAGGACGATAATCCCCTCAAAGGTTGAAAAGACGTAACGAAACTTCCAATACCGGAACAACGGGACGAACCCTCAACGTGCGAGATCAACACGACGTCGACTTAAGCTAGAGCTGATACCTTTGAGAATCCGGTAAATGATCCGCGGTAGCGGTAATTAGGTGTCTCGCAACCCCACGGTAAGGATTCTTAACCACAACTAACTTGATTGCCTTACTTCAACCCTCGATAGTTAGCACAAACATCTCGACGAAGCACCAAGGGTTGCCACGGAACGAAACGAAATAGTTCCAACTTCTTCACAGGACACAAAAATTGACGAAAAACACACAGTTAAATTTTAATGCGAAGGCACTTTCAACAGGGCAGCGCGCGCCCTCAGGGCGCGCTTCGCACGAAAAAGCAACCAAAGCCGAGGCGAAAATGAATTGTTAGGTGAGGAGATTTTCGAACCGAATGAAACCACGCAGACGTGACTTGGCTGCTTGCTCTCTTTAGCTTATAGGGACCATGCGAAGGACGTCGGGTTGATAAAATCTTGAGTCAGTAATTCTGCCTGAAGTCTCGGGAAAGTTTTGGGCCATTAGGCAACAGCGAAATTCTTAGAATGCGAGAAGACCCATTGCGACATAGCATGCAGGAGCAAAGCTTAATTTAGATTTGAAACACTGTCTCGATATAAAATAAAATGGGCCGAAAAACGCTGCGAAACGCTAGATTTGAAACGAAAGGAAGGAAGTATCGGATGGACTACAATTTTGAGCCCTCGCCGAACTTTTAATTTAGGCGTGGATGAAATGGAAGGATTAAAATCAAAGCTAAAAATGGGCGAAAAGAGGGAAAAGGGAGAAAATACAGCAAATTGTCCTCACAAATAAAATAAACAGGTGAAAATACATGTGTCCTCTCATTTCGAAAGTCTATCCTAACGTATGTGATTATTTTTAACTTTTTGTAAAAGTGTCTTGCTGGTTCTGGAGCCAGAAACACATTAAAACAACCGGTGTTTCCAAAAATTCTAACACAAAAAGGTATTTTGCTGTATAATAAACATTACGGAAACAACGATAAATTCACTGCAAGCCGGGGGTGGATAAATAAATTTAGGAAAAGACATGGTATCCGTTTCTTAAACATTTCCGGCGAAAAACTTTCTGCAGATAAAACGGCAGTGAAGTCGTTCACTGCCAAATTAGCAAACATTATGAAAGAATGTAATCTAAGACCTGAACAAGTTTATATAACGCAGATGAGTTGGCCCTTTTCTGGAAATTATTGCCTGATAAAACCCCTTGCTCATTCAGGTGAAAAAACTGCACCTGGACGTAAAACTAGCAAGGAACAAATAACGTTTGTGCTTTGCTCTAATGCCGACGGTAGCAATAAACTGCCGGTTATGGTAATTAGCAAGTCCAAAACTCCTCGAACATATAAAAATGTTGCAATTCCGGTTGATTACCATGCAACTAAAAATGCCTGGATGACTTCTTCCTTATTTAAAAAGTGATTTTTTAATTCTTTCATACCTCGGGTTATAGAATTTTCAAGAAGCTCAAGTCTCCCAGAAAAAGCCTTGTTAATAGTTAACAACGCTCCAAGCAACGCATCGGAAGAAAAACCACGAACTGGAGATGGTAACATTTTTACGCTGTTCCTGTCTCCTAATTGCACTCCTTTGATACAACCTCTCGACCAGAATGTCATTAGGTTTTAACAAGCCACCAAACACCAGACTTGGAAGAAAACATTTCAAAAATTTTAAAATCGATTTTTCTTAAAGATGGAGCCTTTTCACTGTGTGATGCATGGCAAAGAGTGTCTATGGATATTATTACAAAATGTTGACGCAAAATATTGTCTGTTTATAATTTGGATCATGATTCTGAATACGATTCTGAAGACGACCTACCATTAAACAGATTAAGAGGCCAGATTTTGGCAGTGAGGAAATTACAGAAATGCTTAACCAAATTGGCCAAGAAAACATGACAGAATTAGACATGTTTGAGTGGCTAAATGGTGATGAGCAGTTGGAATAAAATAATAAACCTGCATCAACGACAAAGCATCACCAGCCCCTTCAAAGTTTTGGCATCTGTTTGCAATTGGCAGAAGAAAACAATGTGGAACTTAGTTCTTTACTAACATTGTGTAGGTTGCAGGAAAAAGCATTTTGTGCTCAAAATAACGTAATTCGGCAGAAAAGGGTCACCGATTATTTTAAAATTACGTATTCCACCACTCTAGAATAGTATGTATGTATTTATTTACTATATACTTTGAAATGTTATTTTTTTTAATGTATATTACGTATTATGGGTCATTTTTCATTCTTCTTCTTCTTCTTTTTCAGACCTTTGTTGTCCAGTAGTGGACATAGTCCTTCCCTTTTCTTTCCATTTCTGTCTTTCTTTCGCTATTCTTCTCCATTTTCTTCCCGTTGTCTCTCTTATGTCATCTTCCCATCGTTTCGGTGGTCTACCAATACTTCTTTTCCCCTCCCTAGGCTGCCACTGAAGCACTCTGCTTGTCCATCTGTCGTCTGCTCGTACCATATGTCCCGCCCAGCTCCATTTTTGTTCCGCAATTCTTTCCGTTATATCTTTGACCTTTGTTTTTTCTCTCAACCATTTGTTTGTTTTCCTGTTTCTTAATGTTATCCCGGTCATTCTCCACTCCATTGTCCTTTGTACTGTTGTAAATGTTTTCATGATTTTGTTGGTAAAAGTCATAGTTTCTGTGCCGTATATCAGGACGGGCAAAATACATTTGTCGAATATTTGTCTTTTTAGATACAGTGGGAAGGTTTTAGATTTCAGGACAAAAGATAATTTATTAAAAGCTGTCCATCCCAAACCTATTCTTCTGTTAACCTCTGCTTCCTGGTTTTCCTTTCCCATTTTTATGTTATGTCCCAGATATATATACAGTGTGTCCCCGGATGGACCTAACTATACATGTAAGCTTCCTTATTTTGCATTTTAGGAAGAACAGTCATTCTTCATAAAAGGTTTTGCTTCATCTAGCAAGTCCGCAGACACTACCAAAATTCAGAAATAACATACAGGGTGGTTAGAAAACGAGAGAACGTGAAATTTGGTTAAGAGTAAAGTACCTTTTATTTGAAAGGAAAGCATAAGTATTGCTAGGAAAAGATGTTTGAAATTTCAATAGAAGCTCACATATCTAATTTGAACATTGTATCTCAAAGTTGATTTTTAATCTTTATTGAAATAATAGCAAAATTTATACTAGTATAAATTTTGATAAAAAAATCAACTTTGAGATACAATGTTCAGATTAGATATGTAAGCTTCCATTGCAATTTTAAATATCTTTTTCCAGTAATACTTATGCTTTCCTTTCAAATAAAAGGTACGTTATTCTTTACGAAATTTCACGTTGTCTCGTTTTCTAACCACCCTGTATGTTATTTCGGAATTTTGGTAGTGGCTGCGGACTTGCTAGATGAAGCAAAACTTTTTATGAAGAATGGCTGTTCTTCCTAAAATGCAAAATAAGGAAGTTTACAAGTATAGTTAGGTCCATCCGGGGACACACTGTATATGGATCCACTTGTTCTATTGAGTTTCCTTCCAGTGTTATATGTAGTGGCTGTTCCAGATTTGACATTACTTTTGTCTCCTTTAAATTCACATTGAGACCAACTTGCGTTGATTGTTCTTGCAGTTGGTTGACCATAAGCTGCAGTAATTCATATTCTTATATGGGTATTTCGCCACTCTGCAAATTAAAAATATTAAATAACGAAAATATTAATAACGGACGTTTCGAGGGACAATCTGCCCTCGTTATCAACGAATAACAATTAAAACGAACAAGAACTTAGCTTTTTTTCCTTCTGTTGAAGACCCAAAATAGCTCGTTGTAGCTCTCGTACCTCTTAATACCTTGATAAACGGTAGTACAGCATGCCACAATCACTCTCACTTTCACTTCAGTGAAAAAAACTAAGTTCTTGTTCGTTTTAATTGTTATTCGTTGCAAACGAGGGCAGATTGTCCCTCGAAACGTCCGTTATTAATATTTTCGTTATTTAATATTTTTAATTTGCAGAGTGGCGAAATACCCAAATAAGAATATGAATTATGAATTCACGCCACAAAGAAGTTTCAGAGATTATAAGCTGTAGTTCCTCTCCCGTTTTCGCGAATACGACTAAGTCATCGGCATATCTCAGGTGAGTGAGGTATTTGCCGTCTATATTTATACCCATCTCTTCCCATTCGATCCTTTTAAATATATTTTCCAAAACTAGGGTCAAAAGCTTCGGGGACAGTGTGTTCTCTTGAGCTTTATTGCACTTGTTGCTCGCTTATATATGTTCTTTATTATGTTGGAATATCGGGTATCAATACGGGCGTCGTCTAATGCTTGTAAAATTTCCATCATATCAATCGTATCAAAGGCTTCCTCGTAGTCGATAAAAGCCATCGTTAGGGGTAGATTATATTCCTAACTTTTTTCTATTATTGGTTTTATTGTTTGCAAATGGTCAATGGTTCCAAACCCTTTTCTGAAACCCGCCTGTTCTATAGGCTGATAGGCGTCCAGTTTTCTCTTCAGTCTGTTGGCTATGATTTTAATGAACAATTTATATATATGGGACAGGAGGCTGATGGGTCGGTAGTTGGCAATGCTCGTTTTGTCACCTTTTTTATATATTAGTATAATTATAGCTTCGTTCCAGTCCTCGGGTGTATCTTCTTCTATTAAGCATTTATTGAATAGCATTTTTATGATCTGCATTAAATGCTTTCCTCCATTTTTTAAATGTTCATTGATTATGGAGTCTTTTCCCGGTGCTTTCTTGTTCTTTGAGTATTTTAAGGCGTTACTATTATTTCCCTTTGTCTGTTTTCGTTTATTAGTTGTGCATTTGATTTGTATAGATTTGCATAGAACTCTCTAGCTGCTTCTAAAATTTCTTGTTCGCCCGTGGTTTCAGTTTCATCTTGTTTCCTTAACTTAAGTATGTTTCTTGCCTAGTGATAGGTTACTTCTTAGGATCTTCCTATTACGGTTTTCTTCGATAATTGTTTTTGCTAGATTTTCGTTGTAAATCTTTACATCTCCTCTTACATTTCTTTTAATTAATTTATTTATTGCAGCATATTCGATTGTATCCCACTTCTGGTCTCGTCTCAGTTGCCTTCTAGTATTTATCAATCGTTTAGTGTGTTCTGATATTTTCTCATTTGTTTTGTTGCCTTTTATCCTTATTTCTTTTGTTGCAGTTGTTATTGTTTTTACTATTTTATTATTTAGGTCGCTTAACGTCATGTGTGATAACTCGTCCTCTGTCATATTAGTTATTGCTCTATTTATATTTTCTCTGTACTTATCATTTTGTGTTTTTATTACCTCTGTTTCTAAACGGTTTACTATTGTACTTTGTACCAGTTTTCTCCTTTCTTTTTTTGTGTTAATTTGTATTTTTGTTCTCACCAACCTGTGGTCACTACTTGTTGCAAACTGATTTAAAACAGATACGTCTTTTATTATACTCTTGTTATTCGTTATCACAAAATCAATTTCGTTTTTTGTCAAGCCATTTGGACTTCTCCACGTCCACTTGTTTTGGGGTTTTTTGTTATAAAAGGTATTCATAATGTACCTACATGTTGTTTTGAAGTGCGAAGTTTACTAGAAGTTGTCCTCTTGGGTTAGGTTCGCCGGTTCCATAATCACCTATACATGTTTCTTCTGGAGCTTCTTTTTTACCAATTTTTGCATTTATATCACCCAGAATTATGTTAAAATGTGTCCTGTCTTGGTCTAAAGATTTGCTAACATCATCATAGAATTCCTCTATTTCGTCATCTTCTTTCATTATACGTGTATAAATAAAAGGTGTTTGAAATTAATTCCAATAATTGGAATAACAGATAATTCTGATTACTATGTGCATTAATTAGTCCGGATTAGCCAGGTCGTACTGTATTTAAAAAGGAAGAATGAACGGTATGCTCCAAACAAACCACGTGTTTTGGAAAAATAATACATTTTCAAGTTTTTAAAGGAGGCCCCTGACGATAAATTTTTATTAACCAAAGTAAGTCAATAATATGCAAATATTATAAGATGTTAATTTTGTTAAACTTTAGGTCATTTTAATATGCGGAGTTGCTGGTGGAAGAGTGCCTTCCAAAAATTGCAAAATATTTAAAACTGCCTAATGTAGTCGAATACACGGGGCACTGCTTCAGACGGTCATATGCTTCTCTACCAGTCGAAGCAGGAGCAGATTTGCTAACATTAAAACAACACGGGGCTTGGAAATCTTCAGCGGTGGCCGAAGATTACACTGCAAATTCGATGAATAAAACAATTGACATTTCACACAAAATTTTGTCGATTCAAAATGATAATAGTGCTACTTCCAGAAATATCAATGTTGTGTAGAAATCATTAGGCGGAGCAGCTGGTGTCAAGTTCAATTTCCAGTCAAGCATGTTGAGGCAGGGGCGGGCCTTCAGCCCAACTTGCTTTCATGCACATTTCCCTAAAATTATCAACATTTCTGTATACAGTTATTATATTACTACTGATAATAATTACTAATTGCCAGAAATAACACACAGACTCATAATTATTAAGAATTTATTATAAAACTGTAAAAACAACACCAACCTTATTTACATATAGACAATGTTCTTAGTTTTTTTCCTAGAAGTTCTACCAGTCTTAATAATAACTAAGTTAACAGGTAATTTAAACATAGTCCTCATATACATAAAGAGTGATTGAAAACGTTTCTATGTGCCATTTGATTTGATATAAGGTTTATTGGGTCTAAAATAAATAATAAAGTAGCTAGAAGGCGGGGCCTTTTTTATAGAACAGACGGTATACTATAAAATACACTACAAAAATTTTACGGCAATTTTGAATTAATTCCCCTATAATGTTTAATTAAGAACACAAAACTGCTGAATGATGTGTAAGCGCTTTGAACACCTGATGTGCACGTAAACTAGATATAACCGCAACTCTACAGAGTGCATCTAATCCGTCATACAAAAAGTACACTGTGTTCTACGTCTAAAACTTAAGTGAAAACTTAAAAACTTTTTTATCTCTTGCATTTTTCTGGTAAAAGCCATTAAAAGTTGAGAATTAACACTTGTTATATTACATTCTTAACAACAGTGTAGCAAAATTTTACAGAAAGAATACTTGCCTGAGGAGTGTTAATAAAATTCAAGTATGAATCGTTTCATATCCTTTAACCAATTGGTTTTTCTCACTGTATTTTCTTTTTTAGATTTACAACAGATAAACGTGTGGAAACAACACTGCATACTGTAGAACAGTGGTTCTTAACTGGGGGTATGAACACCCTAGGAGTACGTGGGGTAGTGCCAAGGGGTATGTCCGACTTTCTATACAAAATGGCGGATTTTATTTGCTTTGTTTTCCAAAAAATTATTAGTTCTTATCTATTATAAATAAAGTTATAATGTAGATGGAAAGAGCGAATAGGCAGAGGACAGAAAATTTCTGAAGACTCTGATTTGAAGAGCAATCATCTTGCACAATTATCACCCTCATTTGACGAATATTTTCCTGATGATCCAGACATTGAAGATTATATGTGGATCGCCAACCACTTTTGAAATTTTGAAATTTGCTGAAGATTTTATACAGGTGTTTCATTATTTGATTTGTCAAAAACTATGTAACATTATTTTCCTCAGTTGTTATGTTTACAGTACAGATTTATTTGTTGTAACGATTTTCTTTTTATGTTCATATATAAGTATTACTAGAATATTTGTGATTTAAATTACAAAAAAAAGTGTTCCATATTAAATTTTATTGGTATATTCGTAAAATAACCCCACAGTCGTAATGAAGATTTTTTTATTATGAAAAAATAAAACTTACACTATGCATACATACAGTACCTAGTCTTTCGGGGTACTTGGGGTGCGCCATGAAAAAAGATTGAGAACCACTGCTGTAGAGAACAATCTATTTTATCTAGCATGCCAGTGCATATGAACATCATGTCTAAAGTCTATCTTTCTTCAACAAGACTCAGAACAGGCTGTGACTTCTAATATTTTTCACAGTGTACTAACCTAACCGTAAAAATGCCACTAACATCATTTTTGACAGCTGTTTGACCACTAGAAGTTATTACAAAATTTTCTAAAATGTACCTTTAAAATGCCAATACAGCTAACAAAAGAAATTAACCAAGCGATTCATTGTTGCTTTCCTAAGTTTAATGACAAATTTTTGAAAATAAGCAGAAAATTTAGGTCCAAGTTACCTTGCTAACTTCATTGGTAACATGGTAACTAATATCAAAATCTGGTTTTTATAGCTATTAACATATCTAGGAATGTTATGATTCATAACATCCGTGATTTGTTCAATAGTTTATCGGTTGCTATATGGTTATGGTTGCCATGTAGGGTAATATTCTTTAACCCTACAGATAAGTTATGATCTAGTTACCAGCCTACTTTTGTATATGTAAACAAAGGCTAAATATCCTGAAACCGATAAATTAAATTTCTATCTACACTCTTACATAAATGTATGGTCATGGCCTGCTCTGAGTCACGTGGAAAAAAGATAAGACTATACCTATGTATTAATCTGTGCATTGCGTCTGTAACGTTGCCAAATTTACGATTGTTAAATTGCTTATATTTTGAAAAATAATCCTTGAAATGCAAAATAGTTCTTAGGTTTTCGGTTTAGTTTTAGGTGTAGAATATCTTAGTACACCTTTTGTATAACCTCTTAGATACACCCTGTATACAACAAAAGGATCTTTTGCCTGCAAGAGATTTTACATGTGACTATTCTACAGGGCGATCAGTTTGGTTAGGATATTATAAAATCTATGTAGCTCCAGACATTAGAGGTGTTCAGAGATAATGTCGATCATATTCAGAAAAGCTGGAGTTTTACACAATCTAGTTAGTTGAGCCAGTGCATGCCTCAGATTGTGAAAGTCTACAAAATGGTAGGTACGTACCTACAATCCAACAGTATGTGCAGTGCATTTTGAGGTATGAACAATTTAAAAGTGTTGTTTGTTCAAAGAGAGTTTAGACGTGTGTTAGACATCAGAAAAGCACCTAAGTAAAATGACATTATGCGATGGTACCAGCCGTTTAAAAGAAAATGATGAACATATCACTTCAGAAATGCTGCTGTTATACCTCAACAGCTGATACCATCGCATGTCATGATACTTAGATGCATTTATGTATTCGTACTAACACTTTGTTGAATGAGGCGGCACGAGTACCGATACATCGGCTCTGTCACTCTGCAAAGTTTAGTAAATTAAACGGTGAAAAGCGGCAAATAAAAGGTGCTAAAGTGGAAAGTAGGTTCCTAAGTCTGTTAAGTAAGTGCTCCAAGGAAAATTAAGTGCAGTAAACTGTGGGAAGAGTGTAATTTTAATTAAAATAAAAGTGCATAAACGAAAAGCAGGAATAAACAGAACACTCGAGGCTAAGGCGTATCGCGCCGCAGTTTTGCGAGGGGTCGACCCGAACTGATACGCGCGGTCATCTGGCTCTGATAGCGCGTTAACAGCACACTCGTCGAAGGTCGTGAGGCGCGCGCGATTGGACACAACGCGGAATACGTCACGCGGGCAACGGATGCAGGATTGGCGCATTTTTAGAGCGCGTAAATAAGCTAAGGCAGCCCACGAACGTACGTTCGAAACAAATAAGAAGGCGGAAAACGTATAGAAGAACCCATGAACAAGAAAGAGAGCAAAGAAGGAAGACAAAGAGCACACAGTACTGCAAATATAAAGGAGTTTATAAAACGAAAAAGAAGCACAGAAGACCCAGTAGATTTTGACAACTGGGAACAAAAACAAATAGAGGCCCAGAAAAACGAGAAGATAGAAAAACCAACGCAGAAAAATAAACAAAAAGAAAGCAACCAACAGGGAGGAAGGAGTAATAAAGAAAACAATACAGAGAAAGAAAAGGAGATATTTGCAATAATACAAAGAAACAGAAGACAGTAGGAGCGGAATCTTTACCTAAAGACGCCGATATGGAGGTCGCTATGGAAAAGATGATGGAAAAATGGATGGGGAAAATCAAGGAAGAGATAAAAATAGGAAATGAAGAAATACAAAATAAACTAACAGTGGAATTTGAGAAGAGCAACGCAGAAATAAGAAAATTAAAACAAGAACTAGCCCATATGCAAGAAACATGGAATAATGAGAAATGCAAATTGGAAGGAAAAATAGAGGAGTTGGAATATAAATTGGAACTGCAAGATAGAGAAAAGAGGAAGAACAATCTAGTCATAACAGGAATAAAAGTTGATACCACCGATAAAGCAGTAATCAAAGAGGAAGCTGCAACTTTCATACAAGAAACCTTAAACGTGAAGACGGAATTAGTAGATGCCTATATAATTAATAAGGAAAAATGTGTAGTAACTGTGAAGAATTGGGAACAAAAACAAAACATCTTTAAAAATTGTTTTAAACTAAAAAATAAAAATATATACATAGACAGGGATATGACACTAATGGAAAGAAAGATCCAAAAACAAATACGAGATAAAACAAAGGAAGAAGAAAAGCAGGGAAAAAAAGTAAAGGTGGGTTACCAAAAGCTGTGGGTTAATGAAAAGCTGTATAAATGGGACAGGAAGCTGGACAAAATTATGCAAGAAGAAGAAAAGAGGCATGAAACAAAAAACTACTAAAAAATACGCTGGACGGACGAACAAAGAAGACGACAGTGGCAATGGACATGAATAAGAAGAAAAACATAAATAACGATAACAAAAATAGAATTAGAAATAGCAAAAGTAGAATAAAAGAAAATAAAACAACGAAAATATTTATAGCAACTTGGAATGTGAGAGGCACATATGAAGGGGGAGCAATAAAACAACTTATTAGGGTCCTAAAGAAGTATAAAATTGACATATTAGCAGTTCAAGAAACTAAACAAATAGATAATGAAACAGTGGATTTGGAAGGGTACACATTTTTCAAAAGCAGTGGACGAAACAGAAGACTAGGAACGAGATTTCTAATCAGCGAAAGTTTGAGAGCAGCAGTATTGGGTTTTACTCCTATATCGGAGAGAATGTGTTTGCTGAGATTAAGGGGTACATACCAGAAAATAAGTCTCATAAATGTGCATATGCCAACGGAGGAAAAAGAACTGGAAGTCAAGGAGCAATTCTACAATACTTTAGATACAGAATATGAAAAAATCCCAAAGTATGATCTGAAAATGATAGTTGGAGACTGTAATGCTAAAATAGGACGAGAGTCGAGCTATTACCCAACAATAGGAAAGTATAGTCTGCATAGGGAAACAAATGAAAATGGCAGACTATTAATTGATCTTGCAACGGACAAAAAAATGAAAATAAAAAGTACTGATTACCAACATAAAAATATCCACAAAGGGACTTGGCAGAGCCCCGATGGAAATACTATCAACCAAATTGACCATGTGTTAATAGAAGTTAGGAACGAGAGAAGTATTACAGACGTAAGAACTTATCGCGGGGCCGATGCCGATTCTGATCACTTCATGGTAGGAATAAAGATGCGTCAATCAATACCAAGTAGTAATAAACAGCAGAAAGACAAACAAGAAAACATGTACAAAAAGTTACAACTCCAGGACAAAACCGATCAAGAAAAATATGAAAAAAGGATAAGTGAGGTAATCGAATCATCAAAAGTCCAAGGAAACGTACAGCATATTACAATGATTGAAGAGAGTATAAAGAAAGTCGTAAATGAGCAATCCCATACGAAGCGCACTACAAGCCATCAATGGTTTAACTCAGAGTGCGAACGGGCCGTCAAAAAGAGAGAAAAATCAAGAACAAATATGTTACTGCAAGGAACGGAATCCAGCAAAAGAGAATATGAGGAACAAAGGAAAAGGTGCAAAAGATTATGTAGGGAAAAAAAAAGAAGACACAAAATCCAAATTCTAGAAAAAATTGAGGAAAACTATAACAACAGAGAAATAAGAAATTTTTATCAGGGAATGAAAAAAGTAAAACAAGGATACCAAACAAGAACAGTATTCTGCAAAGATAGGGATGGAAATCTACTAGGCGCACAGGAAGATGTAAAGGAACGATGGGCGGAGTATTTTGAAGATTTGCTGAACAAACAACAAGACAATGATAACCTAGAAGACTCGGAACAGACAAGACAAGACCTAGACGCGGGCAGTGAAAACGCCCCAGAATACGAAGAAATAGTAAATATAATAAAAAATCTAAAAAATAACAGAAGTGCAGGCCCTGACGGAATACAAGTAGAAGCAATCAAATATGGAGGAGAAAAATTACATATGGAAATATACAAACTGATACTCGAAATATGGCACAAAGAGGAGATGCCCAAATCATGGAATCTGGCTTTCATATGTCCAGTACATAAAAAAGGCAATAAAGAAACATGCGAAAATTACCGTGGAATAGCGCTGCTAAATGTCATGTACAAGATACTGGCGACACATGTTAAAAATAGATTAGAAAAATATGCCGAGAGGATTATAGGAGAATACCAATGCGGATTTAGAAAAGGCAGATCAGTAGTTGATCAAATATTTACCTTGCGAGAACTACAAGCCACTGGTTATGAATTTAAACTGGACACTCACCTGATATTTTTAGACTTTAAACAGGCTTACGACAGTATTCGAAGGGACAAACTATACTCAGCATTACGTCAATTTGGCATTCCCAGTAAACTAATCAAACTCATAACAATGACACTAGAGAATACAGAAAATAAAGTAAGAGTCAACGGAACACTGACACGAGCTTTCAAAGTCAAAAGTGGGTTGAGGCAAGGCGATTTGTTATCGGCTATATTATTCAATTTGGCATTAGAACATACAATACGTAAAGCAAATATAAACAGAGAGGGAACAATTTACCAAAGATTTCACCAGTGCTTAGCGTTTGCCGATGATTTGACAATTCTTACAAGAACAAGAAAAGAAATCCAAGATGTTACAAAGAAACTACTGTTAAGCGCACAGGATATGGGACTGGAGATCAATGAAACCAAAACAAAATATATGACATGGAACAACCAACCGCTGCAGCAGAACATGTTTTTAATGATCAAGCTGGATGAGACTAAGCAGTATAAATTTGAAGAAGTGGAAGTGTTTACGTATCTAGGCACAGTGATTACAAAGAAACCAGATAACAGTGCGGAAATCAATGCGCGAATTACAGCAGGTACTAAAAGTGCAGCCGCGATAAAAAACATTTTTTCTAGTAACATGTTTTCCCGAAACATGAAAATCAGGGTGTATAAAACAATTGTGAGACCAACAGTTACATACGCGTGTGAAGTGTGGTCACTAAGAAAGTACGACCAACAGATGCTGAAAGTGTGGGAACGAAAAATGCTAAGAAAAATTTTTGGTGGTAAGTGCGTGGAAGGTCAATGGGAAAGACGAACAAACCAAGAATTATACGACTTATACGGCGATGAGAACATTATCGGGGTAGTGAAAGCTCAGAGAATGAGATGGTTAGGACACCTAATAAGAATGGATAACCGAAGAACAGCAAGCAAATTATATAATGCAGAAATAGGCGGAAGGAGGCGAAGGGGTAGACCCAGGAGCCAGTGGAGAAACGAACTACAGGACGACCTGCGCTACCTGAACATTGCGAGATGGGAAGACAAGGCGAAAAATAGGAAAGAATGGGCAAAATTAACTAAAGAAGCCATGGGCCTACTAGGCCTGCAGAGCTAATATATACTAACACTTTGTAATTGTTCATACCATAAAATGCACTGTACACACTGCTGAATTGTAGGTAATATTGCGAAATAAATAAATCAGCCAAATTTAAAATATATCAGCATATTAAAACGGCCTCTTTTATCCTTTGGAGTGTGTAGGTGCATTAATTCTATTATGAAAATAAATCGAGCTGTATTTTCATACAAAAAAACTTTCATACTAATTATTTATCTCGCAATAGTACCATTTTGTTGACTTTTTTCATGATCTTAGCCATGCATTGGCTCAGCTAACTATATCATGTAAAACCTGCCTTTTGCGTATACAATGATAATGACATTATCTCTGAATGCAAGTAAAATCTGGAACAACATAAATTTTAAATTATCGCTAACCAATGGATCATTTGATATTTTTGTACGCAGTTTTATATTCACAAACAGAATAGACTATGGTTTCTAGCATGTGTGTTTCTTCATATGTCGAACTAAATTATATTTTGCTGCCGTTCTATATTTACAAACAGAACAACAATAGGGTTTTTCGCCTGTATGATATTTCATATGTAAGACTAAGTAACTTTTATTGGCAGCCTTATATTTACAAACAGAACAACAAAATGCTTTTTTGCCTTTATGATATTTCATATGTGCAACTAAATGATGTTGATGGGCAGTTTTATATTTACAAACTGAACAACAAAAGGGTTTTTCGACTGTATGAGTTTTCATATGTTTAACTAAATTAGATTTTACTACGGCTCTATATTCGCACAGGGAACAGGAAAAGGGTTTTTCGCCTGTATGAGATCTCATATGTATCACTAAACTACCTTTTTGGATAGATTTAAATTCACAAATTGAACAAGAATAAGGTTTTTCGCCTGTATGACATTTCATATGTTGAACTAACTGATTACTTCGTGCCGTTCTATATTCACAAACAGAACAAGAAAAGGGTTTTTCGCCTGTATGAGATCTCATATGTATCACTAAACTATGTTTGTCGATAGATTTAAATTCACAAATAGAACAAGAAAAAGGTTTTTCGCCTGTATGAGATCTTATATGTAAGACTAAACGTGCTTTTACTGCAGTTCTATATTTACAAACTGAACAAGAAAAGGGTTTTTCGCCTGTATGACATTTTATATGTGCAACTAACCTAGATTTTACTGGGGTTCTATAGTCACAAACAGAACAAGCAAAAGGTTTTTCACCTGTATGAGATTTTATATGTAATACTAAACGTGATTTTACTGCAGTTCTAAATTCACAAACAGAACAAGAAAAGGGTTTTTCGCCTGTATGAGATCTTATATGTGCATCTAAATCAACTTTTACTGCAGTTCTGTATTCACAAACAGAACAAGCAAAAGGTTTTTCGCCTGTATGAGATTTTGTATGCAGAACTAATCTAGATTTTGCTGCTGTTTTATAGTTGCAAATAGAGCAAGAATAAGGTTTTTCGCCTGTATGAGTCCTCATATGTGTGACTAAATTACTTTTGTGGGCAGTTTTATATTCACAAACAGAACAGAAATAAGGTTTTTCGTCTGTATGAGTCCTCATATGCATAACTAAATGATTTTTTTCTGTAGATTTATATTCACAAACAGAAGAAGAATAAGGTTTTTCGTCTGTATGAGTTTTTTTATGTATGACTAACGAAGGTTTGTAGGCAGTTTTATATTCACAAACACTACAAGAATAAGGTTTTTCACCTGTATGAGTCCTCATATGTGTGACTAAACTACCTTTTTGGGTAAATTTATTTTCACAAACAGAACAAGAGTAAGGTTTTTCGCCTGTATGAGTTCTCATATGCATAACTAAACGGTTTTTCTCGGCAGATTTATATTTACACTCAGAACAAGAATAAGGTTTTTCGTCTGTATGAGTTTTTTTATGTATGACTAACGAAGGTTTGTAGGCAGTTTTAAATTCACATACAGAACAAGAATAAGGTTTTTCACCTGTATGAGTCCTCATATGTGTGACTAAACTACCTTTTTGAGTAAATTTATATTCACAAACAGAACAAGCATAAGGTTTTTCGCCTGTATGAGTCCTCATATGCATAACTAAACTATTTTTCTCAGTAGATTTATATTCACAAACAGAACAGGAATAAGATATTTCGCCTGCATGAGATTTCATATGTGAGACTATTTTACATTTGTAGGCAGTTTTATATTCACAAACAGAACAGGAATAAGGTTTTTCGCCTGTATGAGTTCTTTTATGTGTGACTAAAGAATGTTTGTGGGCAGTTTTAAATTCACAAACAGAACAAGAATAAGGTTTTTTGCCTGTATGAGATTTCATGTGTGTGAGTATGCTATTTTGGTGGGCGGTTCTAAATCTACAAACAGAACATGAATAAGGTTTTTCACCTGTATGGGACCGCATATGACTAACTAAATTACCTTTGTATGCTGTTTCATATTTACAAACAGCACAAGAAAAGGGTTTTTTGGCCGTATGAGGCTTTATAGGTGTAACCAAACTCTGTGCTGTTGAATTTTGGGACACATAATTTTGGGTTTTAATTTCAAACTCACATTTAATACCAAATTCTGAGGAATTACTGATGTCATTACTGCTTTCAATGATTTCTTGTTTGATAGAAAATTTCTTAATATCTTCATTGCCATCTAAGTCTATTAATATATTTGGTGAAGTTGCTGTTGAAGTATAAAACTTATTATCGGCTGTTCCTTGATTAGTGGTCATCACGGCTAGTTTAATGTCGGCTTGGGAGGTAATACAACACCTGCAATAAGTAGGTATTATTAGAATTATGAAATTACAAATAATTATATTTATTTTAGTTTGGAACCAAAAGTTTGTTTATTGGCCCTTGTGCGTTTTCATGGCCCAAGAACCTATAAAGTTGCTAAGCACTACAACAAACAATATAGCAGTATCACCAACCTACACAATAAATGCAGCACACCAAAAGTTTACAGCCTGTGCCTAAAATATTGAATCCTTGATTTTAGTCCTTTTCGAGAACCAAACTAAAATAAAACGTTCTATGTGCCAAGTGCATAAGCAAGATTATAGCGCTCAGGAAATTTCAAGCAATCCGCATAATCTATTGATTATACCGTTAATACATAAATAACTATTATATGCTATTCTGTAAAGAAAACTGCAGTTATTTTAAAACTAATATTCTGAATGGAACAGTTACTTATGTATAAAGCGCTGAAAGAGAAAGTTTACACTCAATGACAAAGTTTCCAAAAGTGTAAACGTTCTTTGGGCGTGAAGTACGTATAACGTTTAGACACAACTGAGTTCAAATTCACTACTGGAATGGTTTATTCTAAATACACACTTGAGAATAGCTACGTACTAAAGCTTGTACTAGAAAACTAATAGATGATATGTCACATGTTTTGAATTTTCAAATGAGAAACACTTTAGAGCCACTTTTTAAGGAAGGCATTTTATTTTATTAAATATCAAATTATATTTTTAAGATTAACAGATAAATGTATTGCTATCCTTACAATAAATGTGAATCATATATTAAAACATTACCTTCGTCGCTAGTTATCATGACCTGCTGTTTTGTTTTTTACAGCCCGCCGGGCCTAGTGTTACACTTTCAGTCATGGTAACTACGACATAAAAAACAGTATTGTTACATTAAAACCAGAATCACTTTAACTGTCAATCTATCATTGATTTACAGTCACTATAGCGATTAAAAATCGCTCTCAAAGAGTCTGATGTTATTTTTTATTTGTTCTGTTCATTTCCATGAGGTCTATTTGGTAAATGTAGTGACTGTTTTGTTTCGTATTTTGCCTGATTGCAATTTACTTTAAATAAACGAGAAGTCTTTATAGATTGGGCGGAACGGTTCAGAACTACTCTAGTATAGTATATTATATCATGAGGAACTAAAGTGCATCATTAAATCCCGCGAGTGAATACTATTTTCTGAGGGCCCGTAGGGCCTGAGGGAAATAATCACTCAAGGGATTTAAGCACTTTAGTCCCGTGTGGTATACGCTATGTTTTGCACTTTTGGGAACATTATCATCAAATATTTGAAAAATTTGAAATCTATCAATTTGGAAACTGACAAATACGAATTTTATTAAGAATGTTGTGTACAGAGCGATTTTTTAAAAACTGAATTGCAGCAGGCCCTGGATAGCCTGAATCAGTTGGCAGTACTGAAGTGTATTGTCAATCTATGTCAAATTCGAGATATGCAGGTTAAGTTTTGCGCCAGTGTGTGTCAAATGACTACAAAACCTAACCTACTAACCTCGAATTTGACATAGACTCCCAATGCACTTCAGTACTGCCAACTGATTAATTTTAAATACAAATTTTATTAAGAATGCTGTGTACATAAATTTACCATAGATACGGTAACATTTTTACTTTAGTCCCTAGGGGCTAAAGTAATTACTTCTGTCTCTAGGGATTAAATGAGCTACTTTAGTCCCTGAAATAAGTGACTAAAGTGCCACATTTAGTCCCGCAAGTGCAAAAACAAAACTATGGCCCTTTAAACCATCTCTAACGAAAGAATAATATTTAATAACTATTTTTATGAACAAGCACGACACATAACCTCAGTTACAACCAAGTGTAATTAAATACAGTAATTTCAAATATCAACGTTGTCAGAGAGTTGAAGGCGGTAATTTGATCAGACACTAGGCGAAAAAGACGAGTAGATTATAGATATTTATGCATTAAGAGAGATATGAATATGTTTTTTTTGACGACTGACATCGTAAGTAGATTTTTCTCACTGTCATTTGACAACAGAAAGTTGACATTTGCCGCTGAGCGTGCGTTTTCATCACTTTGCCGCTCGCCGAGCGTTTTGGGTTTCCGCGTGAACAAAATAGTAGTACAAAATACTTCGTACCACTCTAAACTTAAAATTGGAAAATACGTACCAAGCTTGCTGTTTCGGGATTAAACCATTTGACATCTCATAGCGAGAAGAAATTTACAGTTAAAATATTCTCTCAGCGCGGTTTATTTGCAGCGCAATTCACTTGCAAATTTCCAAATTGCAAATACCTGCAAATATTACGCTTGCAGATTCCGCATTTAATGAGCCAGGTGCACTTGAGCTTTTGATAGGTGCCGATTTGTTTCGGAGTTTGATTTTAGTGAGCAAGATTTGAAAGATTGGTGATCCTCCTATTATTAAATCATGGTCCCAAGAGGAAATTGCAACGGGAAAACATTTTGTTAAAACCACAAGGAGAGATCAAGACGGCAGATTTATAGTATCGATTCCCTTCAATGAATCAACCAAAAAATTAGACTCGTCAATGCAGCTGGCCAAGCGTCGGTTCTTTGCTTTAGAATGTAGACGTTCTAATCTTTCATTAAAGGAAAGGTACGTTTACTTTATGTCAGAATACCATGAAGTAGGGCATATGTCCAAGGTATTTAGCATTAACTACATTAATTGCGCGTCATATTTTATGACAGAGAGAACAGCGTAACTACAAAACGCGTGGTGTTTGACGGATCTGCATTAACCAATACCGGCTATTCAATTAATAATCTTCAGGTGGTAGGTCCGGTGATACATAACGATCTCCGTCCGATAATTCTGCGATTTAGAAAATATTCATTTGTTTCGGCTAATATTGAGAAAATATATAGGGAAATTTTGATTGAACCTTCTCAAAGGCCACTACAACGCATTCTGTAGAGATCAAGTGTCGAATCCCATTTAGACGCGTACGCATTAAACACTTGCATCGGTATCGGTATCGTTTTTGGCCATACGTTTATTTGAATTGGCAAACGAACGTGAAGCCGAGCTACCTGATGCAGCAAGGGCTATAAAAATGATTTCTATGTCAATGATTTTATATCAGGTGGGAATTCCATAGATTCGCGAACAGGTCTCCAACGTATTGAAGCGCTGTCGCTTCCAACTGCGCAAGTGGGTGTTACATTCTAATTTTTGAACACTTGGAGCGTCTGATTTTATGCAAAACATATAGTGCATTATTGCAGATCTCGATTCCAAGCTCTGACATTCTGAGATAGGTGGCGCTCGTGTAACGAAACAAGAAAATTGTTTGTTTGGGTATTGTCTTTTGTCTTGCTGTTTTTTCGTCCACTTCGGGATGGAATTGTAAGCCGCTTATTTTGAGCCAAGAAATTGGGCTTCCTCTTGCCGTTTGTGCCTATTTGTGATGGAATTGTAGTGCTTGAAAGTCTCCATGGATCGGATTTCGCTAAATAGTGCTATGCAATGATTTCTGCTTGATCCTTGGTATGTAGTGTTGTCCGTTTAATTTCTTATCTAATTGGAAGCTTCTTACATAGGGAACTTTGTACTGGACTTTGTACGGGACTTCGTACAGACTTCGTACGAGGTTTAATAGGCAGCCAAATTCTTCATTGGGGACAGCTCTTTGACGTTTCAAATTCACTTGACAGCTCCGAGTTAAATGGATCGAATCCTGCTGATGTCAAACTAGGCCACGGGATACGTTGCTTCATGGAAAAGGTTTGATAGCTGTCACAGTTTTTCGTCGACCCACGGTGCTGTACAATCAATTATTAAATTTAATTAAATTGCGTTCAGTGCAACCTTTTTGCTACTCGTTGCATTTCATGTGCCTTGTTTATTAGTACTTGTGTATCAAATCTTACTACTACGGTCAAGCTCGTTGAAAAATAGTTATAGTTTAGGAAATCGGTTGAAATTTGTAATTTGACTTTATGGACGGACTTGTCCTTGCTTAGTTAGATTCGTTAACTGAGGTTTAACATTTAAATACCCATTTTGACTTGAACGAGGTAATGCTGTCACACGAGCGGTTT